>OY728164.1:991280237-991880237 GCA_963277665.1 Viscum album | reverse complement strand
ATGATTTTTCAAAGGGGGCCATTAATTTTAAAGAGTCACTGTATCTAAAGTCGATAAGTGCATTTTTAAAACAGATTCAATTAGTATTGTATCTAGAATTATTTTGATGAAATAGACATGAAAGAATCAAATTCCAATGATCAGACCCATGTATTTCTCATCAATTGTAATCATAGTGAAAGTTGAAATGGATTTTTGGAAAAAAGAGATGAAGATTATTGATAATTCGAGAAGAATCATGAAGTGTTGAATAATTCATAATTGCTATGATATTTCTGGAGAAATTCAGATTTGGGTGAATTTAAGTGAGAAGGAAAGTGTTTTGGGATTCCCGCCTAAACATCTTTTGGCCACCTAGAAAAGGGAAACAAGTACATTGTACATTATGATTACATGAACTATTCAATATAGAAGAGAGAGAAGAAATGGGTTTCTATGAAGAAGAAGAGATCAATTTAGTTCAGATTGACAATTTTTTTGGGTGTTTCTTATTCATTCATATTCTTTTCGGCTTGACAATTGTATTCGGGAATTGAACTGGTGTTGATTCTTCTCTATTTTTTTATAAAAAAATCAAACATGGAGTATTATTTTGTAATAATCAGACTTAGAGAATTAGAAAAATAAAACATCAGACTTAGTGTTTCATAACAATGTATAGGTGGTTCTTACATTTCTTCTGGTTAAGGAATTGATGAATTTTATTACAATTTGAATACATTTGTTGATTTGAAAAGAATCACACATAACATGAGTTTTTTCAAAACAATTGTATTATCCTACTATTCTAAGAGGATGCACATGACCTAGTTGTGTTGTTTCATATTTCCACATGACTGTAAGGGTACATCATATTCTTTTTAATCCAATGATTGTTTTTTAGTGGATTGTATTGTATTAGATAATTTCCATACCATACAAAGGATGTACCAATTCATATTGAATAGAAAACCTTGTAAATCTCTGTCTTCATGTGGATGTGTGTTGAGTTTGTTTTCAGCAAGGAATTGATATCTCTAACAGGATGTGAATTTTGTTTCAATTGAAAATAAACCTAAAAGAAAAAGAGTATCACCTATTCACCCCTCCCCCTTTTAGTGATACATAACTACGACTGGGAACTTTCAAGTGGTATAAGAGCGGTAGTTTCCCTTCATTATTCTTTTCTGATGGAGAAGGTAAAATGTGTGAATAGTAAATATATTTTAGTCTTTTATGGAATGAACTGTCATATCTAGAAAGATAGAATGCTTCCATATCTTATGTCTATCTGTTATGATGTTCTTGAAGCTGCAATTTTTGGGTTTCCTCCCATTGATAATAGTTCCCCACTTACACCTATTGACATGAATAATCAAGAGAATTATGGAAGGGCCAACAATAATATATTATCTTCATATTATAAAAGTAAATTCTTGAGAGAGAAATGTGTTGCCACAGATAATGGTATATGGGATAAATTGAAAATCATATACAAATGTTATACAAAAGTGAAGAAGTAAAAGTTACAAAAATAAAGATTGAAGTATGAATATTAGAAGATGGGTGATCATGAATTTGTTTTGGAATTATTTACCAGGGTGAATGAAATTTTGAGTACTATCAAGTGTCTTGGTGAAAATTTTAATGATTATATAGTTTTTTAAAAATTGTGAGAATCCTACTAGATAAATTTGATTAAAATGATTCTTCATTGGAAGATAGATATCCAAAAACATTATATACCTATGCTTTTAATGTCACTCATATCACTTATGAAATGAGAAGAGATAATTATATGAAGAGGAAAACAAATTTTTATAGATAAATTTCTTTCAAGGCTATGAAGAAAAAAAATACGAAGAATAGTTTAACCGAAGATGAAGCTAGTGATTCTGACTCTGAAAATGAGGTGTGTAAAAATACCAAATAAATTGTATCCTTGTTTCCTAAAAATGTGAGAATAGGTCTAGGAAAATATAAAGGAAACATTCCTTGAAATATATTTAATGCCAAGTTGTTGGTCACATTGTAGCTAATTGTCTTTGAAGAAAGAAATGATAGGATAGTGATGTTCAAGAAATAAAGACAACAAGATCGTCAATGAAAAAGGGAGACAATGGAAATCAAAAGAAATTCATCAAATTAAAAAGAATATGTTTCTTTTCAAAATATGAAGAAGAAGAAATGAGTGATACTAAATCTAAAAAAATCCATCGAGTATGATAATGAAAATAATTTCATTGAAAAGTGAATGATGATGAATTCAGAAGGAGTAGTTCTGATGAAGAAGAAACTCATCTTAAAATTCATTTTATTGAGGAGTCACAAGAATGTATAATAAATATTAGAAGGCTTAAAAATAAGAACATAAACATGTAAGATGAATGCTCAAGAAATCAATAATTTTTTTATGGTGAGAAAGAAATTTTAGTTAAAGAGATTAAAGATTTGAAGAAATCCCTTTAGGAGAAATGAATCGTAATGTGCATTTTGAGGTAATGATGAATGTAAAAGAAGATGATTTGGAACATTTCCAACATAAATTGTTAGAAGATGAAAATAAATGTCTTTGTTTCCAAAACCCTATCACTGAAGTTGGTGAATGTTCTCGTAATGAGAATCTTGAGAAGGTTCAAAAAAAGATACCATCAAAGGGTGAGAAGAATAATGATTTTTTTCTGTAATGGAGAATACAAGAAGTTATGAAGTCTTATGGAAAAATAAATCTGAATATGTTTCAAAAAAACCAGGATTCAAATATTTTCCAAATACCTCTAATCCTATCATGGATGAAAAGAAGAAGAATAATCCAATTGAAAGTCAAAAGAAGATGATTGAGAAATGCTTTCAAAATTCTGATCAGCGTGAAGGTTTCAAAAGAAAATACTCTTTATATGGGTATTTTTGGTATTGTTGGGGATTTGGGAAGATAGCAAGTATGTGTTAATTTAATAAAAACAATACTATTATTGCATAGGTTATTAATGTAAGATATTAATGGGGATTGAATCTACTCAATGAAAATAATTGAGAAGGATTTCTTGAAGAAATCTGAAAAGACTGAATTGAAGATTGAAAATAGTTTCCAACCCTTGGAAACTATTTGTGAACGATGTGATCAACCTAGACACCTTGAAAAAGTATGTGTTGTTTTTTACTGGCTTAGTAAAATATTCTCAATTCTCAAAAGTCTAAATTGAATAATGAAAAGAATGGATAAACAACCCTTGTTGTTGAAATTATATTAACATCCATGAAAGGATAATGACACTAGATACTTGATAGTGGGTGTTCTTCTAACATGAAAGAAGGAATGAAATTATTATAGGATGTGAAATATTATAAATAAGTCACATTGACATTTGGATATGATTAATTATTGAGAATAAAATGTGTTTTGATAGCTATTATTGGAAAAGAAAAGATGAAATCTAAGAAAACATTTTATGTTGATGGGATGAAAGACAACCTGTTAACAGTCTCACAATTGTGTGATGAGGTTAATAAGGTTATCTTCATGAAATATGTATTTTTTTAAAGAGTGAATAAGGTGGAAACATTGTTACAAGAGGCTAACATACAAAAGGTAATTTTTTTCATTTTGGTGATTCAAAAAACTCGTGTTACAAGATCACGGTGGAAGGGAATCAGTTATGGCATAAAAGGCTTGGACATATGTGTCAGAGAAACCTGATAATGTTATTTAAAAGATACATTGTTGGATACATTCCAGATTTCCTAAGAATAAGTGATTGACGATTCCCTATCATCTAGAAAGAAAAAATTACAAATGTCATGTATAATAAAGGTGATATTTTTTCATAACAACCCCTAGAACTGATCCATTCCAATATATGTTGGAAAATGACAAAACAATAAACCCATGGAGATAAGTACTTGACTACTTTAATTGATTATTTTACTCTAATTACTTTTGTTATGTACATGAAACACAAATCAAATGATTGAAAATGATTAAGATTTTTAGAAGAAAATCTGAGAACGTATGTGAGTATTCGGTGAAGAAGTTGAGAACTAAAAATGGTAGTGAATATAGAAGTGAATAGTTTCAATTATGTCTTGAGAAGCATGGAATTTTAAATGAGTATTGATCTCCATACAGTCCACAAAAAATGGGGTTGCTGAAAGAAAGAATCGAAGACGGGTGGAAATGGGATGTACCATGTTACTTAAGCATGGCCTTTCTCATTACTTTTGAAGGAAAGCCATTATTACTACTATTTATATTCAGACCCGTTTTCTATACAGGACTCAATTAGGAATGAATCCATTTCAATTGTTTTATGGGGAAACTCCATGTTTGAAGCACTTTAGAATTTTTAGGCCTCCATTCGTTATAATGAAAAATGAGGGAAACTATGATATGTCTGATCACAAAGGTGAGGATGGAATCTTTCTTGGATACAATCCGAAAGGAAGAGGATATTGATTCTTAAAAAATGAAATACGAATAATTTTTTATACAATTGATGTAAAAGTTATTGAATTCTCTAAGAAAGATAAACATATCCGATCAGAAAAATAATTTGAGCATGTGGAAGAATTTAATTATGATAAGGATACAAACTATTGTAATCCTAATTAATGTGAATAATTATACTCGGCTACTTCCAATGATGAGGATGGAAATCGAAAATCTTGTCCAAGGCCGAGGAAACTTGTGGAAGCAAAGAATATAATTGGTGATCAACATTAGAATGTTCAAAAAAGAAGAACAACCAATTCCATTACACACACTTCTTTGTATTAAAATATGGAACAAAATGATGTGAAATAATATTTTGAGCATCCAGAATGAGTTCAATCAAGGAATAAAGAATTGGATCAAATTGAAATGATTAATTGATGGGAACTCTTACTAATTACTAAAAACAAAAACAACATTGGCAATAAATAGGTTTCTTGAAACAAGCTGAATGAAAAATAAGAAGTTATAAAAAAAGAAATATTGGATGGAAAAGGTTACTTACATGTTGAGGGTATTGATTTTGAGCAGAACATTGCTATAGTAGAAAGACTTGAAACAATCCGAATCTTTCTTGCTATTTTCGCACAACGAGACTACATGATCTTTTAAATATATGTTGAATATTCATTCTGAAATGTGATTTTAAACAAGAGGTTTATATTAAACATCCTTGTGGATTTGTTATCGGAAAAGATGAAGGTTATGTGTGGAGATTGAAAAATGCATTTTATGAGCTAAAATAGGCTTCGAGGGCATGGTATTCCAAATTATAGATTGGATTAAATACGATTATTTTTAATCGAGGAAGATTGGATAATAATATTCACATCAGACAATGTCAATATTATTCCCTCATTGTAATTCTTTAGGTTGATGATGTTATCTTTGTAGGGAATGATGAAGGAATATATGAAATATTTTCTGAAAAAATGAAGAATGTTTTTGAAATGTTCATGCTGGGAGAAATGAAATAATTTATTAGGTTACAAATCCAACAAAAGAAAGAAAACATTTTCCTCTCCCATGAATAGTATGAAAAAGAACCTCTCAAGATGATTGGCCAGGAAAATTCAAAACGTGTTTCAACACCAATTTTAGTACGAAAAAAGGTGAGTGGAGATGGATATAGAAAAAAGAATTTGATTAGAAAGAGTATCGAAAGATGATTAGAAGTCTGTTGTATTCGGCTGCCTTAGGACCCAACATTTAATATGTAGTTACATTATGTGTATGATTTTAGAGTGTGCTATGAGAATCCATCTTATTACTAGAAGAATAATTTCAAGATAAATTAGAGGCACAAAAAAATTCAGAATCAGATATTGCATCTCTAATAGTATTGATTTATTTGCGTATTCTGATATAGATTGGGCATGAGATGTTGATGATAGAAGATCCACATCTGGTGGGGTATTCTTTCTGGGAAAGAATTGTGTTAGTGGGCATTCAAAGAAACCAAATTCTGTAACTCTCAGTATGGCCAAAGCTGAGTATGTTGATTCTACTCAAGCCAGTACTCAACATATGTGTATGAAAACAAAATTGGAATATTAACATGAAGAATTGAAGTTACCCCTACTCTTGCATTGTGACAGTAAATGTACAATCAATCTCACCAGTAATCTAGTGAAACATTTTCTTTCAAAACATATTGATATCGAATATCATTTCATCAAAGAGCATGTGGATAACAATGAACTGAATATGTAGTATGTTCCATCATCAGAAGAATTTCTTGATATTTTTACAAAACCTTTATCTAAGGAATCACTCTAAAAAATGAGCTTGATCATGGGTGTCCAACCTCTTCCTCTTTAATTTTGACGTATGTGTATTTGTACCGTCTCTCATCTTACCATCAGATTTATTTGTTGAGGGGGATAATTGTTTTTTTCATAAATAAATTACACAAAAGTTAGATTTAAGGGTAATCTATGAATTTATCATATTTTAGTGTGTGAACTATTATAACTATTTGTTGGAGTGGTTTTAGGAAAATAAATTTAATTTTTTTCCAGGGATAATGATGAAAAGAAAGAGAAAATGAATCTGTTGTCATGATAATTTTTTTTGGATATCCTGGTTTTCTATTAGTGATTCATGTTTAATACATTTATTTCGATTACATAGGACTAGATTTTTTGATATTTAATCCATTTCTTGAGGTTACCAAGTTATGTGATTTATGAAACTTGGTTAAAAAAAATTCCAAAAAGGGAGATTATTGGGACCAAGGTGATGATGAAGTTGATGAAGGTTTCAAGAGATGTATTTATTTCAATATTGGTTTTAAAGAATGTAAATCAGTTCAATTTGTTTTGGAAACAATTGTTTTGAGATTTTTTTATAAAAGAATTGATCAATTTTAGGAAGAATTAGTTTCACAGTTTAATGTATCATGTTGGAAGTGAATTGTCATTGATTTCACACTAAAGCTGATGTGAAACTTTTGTTCTAATGGTGACGATGATTTAATGGATTGTATTTCATTTAAATAATGAGTTCTATTGAGAAATTGTGATGAAATTCTGATAGAAGAAACAAGGAGTGATAGTGAAGCTTCCAATCAGAAAATAATCAAATTCGGGTTTTTTTCAAAATGACCAGAAAAGAATCGTATTTAGATTTATTGTATCCATATAGAAGAGAGAAAGAAAGGGTACCTATTTTTTTTCAAAACATTCAAAAAAGAATCATATCTAGATTTTATCGATTGTCTTTCTAAACAATCATACCCAGATTGAATTTATTGTCTTTAGAAACAATTGGATACTATGTAGATATAAAATATCTGGTTTTGATTTGTATTCAGGTGGTACCATTGGAAAGGTGGAGCTGATGAAAGTGGTACTAATTGAAAGGTGGTGTCGATGAAGCTGGTTCCGAAGGAAAAGGAGAGGTCAATGAAAAGGGCGATGCAGATGGGAAAGGTGATGCAGATTGGATGTGGTTCTGTTTGTAGAGGTGTCGATGGATGATGTGATGCCTACAAAAGATGAGATACCGATTGTTTTTCAAAAGAGTCATAATCAGATAGAAGAAATGGAAAGTGATTGTGTCAATTGAGAATGAGTCATATTAATATTGTAATTGATAGGATCTGGGTAAAAGAGAAGTGGTGATACCATTCAAAAAAGAATCATATTCAGAATGTATTGTATCATCTCTTGGGAGATCATCATCTTCAGATTATATTGTATTGTATATGGGAAAATCATTGTTTTCATATTGTATTTCATCATAAACAGAATTGATCGTACTCAGAATGATTTTATCTATAATGACCATAACTTGAATTATTGTATCTACAAGGATCGTACATAGAATGATCATAACCAGAATGATTGTACCCATAAATCGCAACCAGAATGATCATGACCATAATGATCGTAACTAGAATTATCATAACTAGTAATCATGACCATAATAATCGTAACCAGGAATTATCATATGCAGAATGATCATACATGGGATGATCGTATCCAGACGATTTTTATTCATAAAGAATCATTCTTGGTTTGAAATGAAATATAATGAAACAATAATGAACGGAAAGTTACAATACATTCCAATTGACGTTAGACGATGTGAATGTTGATCCCCAATGAATTAAAATTCATGGAGGTTGTCATCATTCGAGCACTTGTTTTGAATGAGATGACATGTTTCTCTCATGTGGGTAATGATAAAAGAAAAGGGAAAGAGACTGATGAATAATTTTTCCATGGAGTGAATTTCATTTAAAAGAGTGATTGTATCTGATGTGGAGATTTTCATTTCATCAAACAGAATAAATTGGTATGGTAAGAAGATTTTTCTTGAATAAATCCGCATAAAATAATCAGATTTAGATGATCAGACACATGTATTGATAATCAGATGTATTATTATTGATATTTGATATTGGAGTTTGGAAAAGAAGAGATGAAGATTTTAGATGATTTGAGAATAATCAAGAAGTGTTTACAAAGTCATAATTGAAATGAGATTTCCGGATAAATTAAGATAGAAATGAATTTATATAAGAGGGAAAGTGTTTTGTGATTCCATACTAGAATTGTTTTGGGTCACCTATAAAAGGGAAACACGTAAATTGTACACTGTGATGAATTGCACTGTTCACTATAGATGAGAGAGAACCTATGGGTTTCTAGAGAGAATAAGAGATGAATTCTATTCAAATTGATAATTGTTTTGGTTGGCACCGATTCATTAGTATTCTTTTCAATAGGAAAATTGTATTCATGAATTGAAGTGGTGCTGATTTGGATCTATTGTATTATATTAGACAATTGGACTGGGGGTATTGTTTTGTAAGAATTGGACTCGTAGAAATAAGAATCAGAAAAGTTCAGAATTAGTGATTCATAACAAAGTCCAGGCGATTCTTACCATACATCTAGGTAAGGGATTGATTAATTATATTACAATTGGAATACATTTTTTTAATTGAAAATAATCACTGGTAACATGAGTTGTTACAAAACATTTGTATTACCCTATTGTGCTAAGAGGATGCACATGAACTAGTTGTATTGTTTCATAGTTCTACATGGGCATAAGGGTAATTCATTATTTTTTAATCCAATGACTAGTTTCTTAGTTGATTGTATGGCATTGGATCATTTGATGGACGTATCTATTCTTATAGAATAGTGAACCTTGTAAATAGTTTTATTCCTATGGATGTGTGTTGAGTTAGTTTTCAATGGGGAATTGATATCTCTAACCAGAGGCGCAGGTTGATACAATTGAAAAGAAACATAAAATAAAAATAATATCACTTCTTCACCCCCCTCTCAGTGATACATTATTCTGATAGGGAACATTCAGAGGAATGTTTTTTCTGTTATAATATCATTATTTTTCTAGGGTTTTTATGATTATTTTTTAAAATAATGTAATTTAATGATTCAGATATAAATAATATCATAAAAATTCATCCAATATGATTATTTTAAGAAACTAATTGTTTCCCATTCATTTTTATCTCTTTATTTACTTAAGAGACTGAATAAAAATTTATAAGGAAATATAAATGTATTTCTATCTTCATTTAAAAAATAACTTTTCTTCTACACATATGTTCCCAAAAAAAATTAAACAATATTTTAATAATATAATATATCTTTGTAAACTAATTTCTCACAATGATTTCATTTTTGAAAAACTATTTTAAATGAATCAACATTGCATTTTCTAAATGACTTAGTTCTGAATTATATGAAAAATATGTTTATAATTTTTTTTAATGTACATGGTAGGGATAAAATTTTGTGTTGTCCTGAAAAATCAAGGTTTTTAAGATTACATTATATTTTTTACATGTTTATACTCAAAAAATTATTTTCCATATTTATTTTTAACATTTTATATTTTAAATTAGTGATTTTAAAATGGAAAGAGTATTTTCCTCATGAAATATTCCTACTAGTCTTTAAAAAGAGTTTATGTCTAAGATAATGTCCCATGATCTTAATTATTCTTTATTTGGGTATTTATCCCTTGATAACATCATTATTATTTATCTATATTGTTTGTGATTATGATAATTATATATCAATGAATCCCATTTCATTTCCATGGTTTAAACAATTATGAATTTTTTAAGTTTCAATTAATCCTTTTTCTTTTCATGGGTTATGTTATATAATAAATGTTTTATGATCTTGTGGAATAGAAATAAAATTATTATGATTATTTTTACTAGTGATTACAAAATTATATATCCCCTTAATGCATTGGGAAAATTTTGATATCTCATGAGATAACAAAGACATTTTTTGGGCACTAAACATGGTTTAGTAAGAGACTCTATCAACTATTATAGTCATTTGTGTGAACCCTGACTATGAGAATGATGCAAGGGGATTCAACCCAATACACTATTATAGTCTTAGTTGTGATCCTTGATTATGAAAATAATTTTATATGATTATGTTAATGCCAAAAACATATTTCTTATATCAATGTTATGCCCTCATGGATCATGTTATTTGATTTCATTAGGATTCATGTCTCATAAACCCCCATGCATTATTCCAAACATTAATATTGTGATATATGGTATATTGGGTATGAATTTAAAAATCCTATAATCTTATTCTCTTAAAATTATCCTCATGTTCTGTTGAAGTGATCATCCAAATATCATTTCTTTACCCTTATTGGGCATATGAGCTCACCCTTCCTTATGTTTCCATTCCCCAGTTTAAAAATATGTATTTTATGTTTGGAATGTCTATTAATACTTTTCTATGTGATGATATTTATGGGTAATGAAATAAAAATAATATTTTATCTATTTTCCAAAGTCACAGAATCATTTTGGTTTTGGTATAGATTATAATGTTATGTAATGAATATTCCCATATTAAGACATAATATCTATATATGAAATGTCTTTATCTATATAGTCATGGGTATGAGCTAATTATGTCTTATCATTATTTTATCAAATAGTTTTTTCTATTTAAGGATACATCTATAATATCTCATATTTTTTATAGTTTTTTTAAAAAAATTCACCCTATTTTTTATTTTTATTAAATAAGGGTACTTTTATAAAATGTGTATAGTTTGCATATTTTTTTCTTTAATAAAAGAGATCTTGATGTTGATCATAATTATTTATACTTAATTTATTTTAGATAGGGGAGTTTTTTTGGTTTTAGATTATATATTTGTGTTAATTAATCTGAGGGTTTTTACACGTTCTATAATTTTTCCACATGGAGGCTATGTGACTACCCCCTCAAAGTGATATTTATTTTATG
The DNA here is from genome assembly GCA_963277665.1 of Viscum album. Taxonomy (NCBI): domain Eukaryota; kingdom Viridiplantae; phylum Streptophyta; class Magnoliopsida; order Santalales; family Viscaceae; genus Viscum; species Viscum album. The sequence continues at coordinate 991,868,990 of OY728164.1, read as the reverse complement.
ATATTGTTTATTCTTAGAGTCTCTATATTTTTTATTTCTCATTGAATGATATATTCATATATGATTTTAAAGTTGAGGATTGAAATTGATGATTCAATTTCCCATGGGTTGATCCTTCCTATTGGGTTCCCTTATGGTGGTGTTCTATTTTTTTGGATATAAATAATATATTACTCTGAAAAATTGAATTGAAAATCATTATTTGTATAAATAAATGATAAATAATCATTGTCCCTTCTCAATTATTGATAAATTATTTTATCATTTTAAGAGATATAATTACTTATTAATGGTAAATTATTATATTAGATATCATCATATGAGGGTTAATGAGGAAATTATCTTGAAAACCACCTTAAATATTTTTAATGTTCATTTAATATTCTCGGTATTCACTATTTCTATCACAGAATCTCCATATATTTAACAATACTATTGAACGTGGGGTTTTGTGAGTTCCTACATAGGTTATTGGTTATTCTCATCAATTACACACTCATGTATTTGAGGTTAGATGATGATCATGTGGAAATTTTTTTTGATGGTTTTAGAAATCAATTAACAATATTTTTTTATAAGAGTGAATCCATGTATAAATTCAAGACACATAAAGAGAATTTCAATAGACTATTCATGTCTCAATGGGGAGGGTCAATTTATCATTCAAAAATCATGGATGTTGTTTTTTTCATATATGTCAATGATGTCATGGAATATTATAGTTTCCTTATTCTCATGTACTTTTATAGGAGGTTCGTTAGAGTCATATTCTATATTACAACACCTTTGAAAAAATTTAAAAAGGAATAATTCAGCACATGGACTAGTCACAATAAAGTGATGTTGGAATACCTAAAGTGGAATTTGACCATTCCCCATATATTTCACTTATTAGAGTAATATTTAATATTTTAATTGCCTATTATGAAATTTTTATTATTTATGATCTAATTCTAGAGTGATTCGTGAACTTTTATGGTTCTTGGCATTTACATCCCTAATATTTTAATTACAATATATATGTTTTTTAAATTATGTTGGTGGAATTCGTTTTGATTGTGATAGGAATTATGGTATTATTCACAACATTGTTGTCTTTACAAATCACAATATACTAGGATATATTTTATCCTATGTGTTTTTAATTTTTTCCCTTTTTTTTGGGAAGATTACCTATAGGGATATGACTTTGATTTGTTGATGACTTCTATAAAGGGGATTGTGGTTCCTGTTAAACATAGATGACTGTCTCATGAGATGTTACTAAAGGTCTTTCAATATGTTTTGAATATGGTGGAGGATCATTATTCATTAAATCTCAATATATATGAAGTGGGTTGTTGAATATCATGTACAAGATGAAATATAATTATTCATTAGTTTTATAGGTACAAGGGGTATAATTAGGATATTCAATTGTGTATGTATAATTTGGTTTTGTTTTTTATGAATATTCTCTCCAGGTATGGTTAGAAGTTAATTTTTATCATCTTTTTTGAGTAAATTTTGGGGGTTATATGATGGAGAGAACTATAGCTGAGTTCATATCATGATGCCTATGTTTTCATTTATTGAAAAAAGTGCATCATTTTTTCGCTGTTATATTCATCAACTAGATAGTCCTTATTAAAATAAAGATGAAATCTCAATGGATTTACATAATTATTTTTGTTATGTTTTTGGGGATATAATTTTATCTTGATTTTCAGGGTTGTATTAGAAACACCATCTCATTTCAAATAATTTAATGATATAGGTTTAGAGGACTTGTTCAGAAGTCATTGTTAGGATAAGATAGTGTGTTTTAATGGGGTTCTATGGATGATAATATTTGATCAAGATTAATATATCCCATTAAGATATAGAATTTATTTATAGTGTGGTATTAGTTTTCCAGCAGCCCCTAACACTTTCTTTTATACTAAGATAAATGCGTTGGTGAAATGGACTATCTAACTATTTTAGGAAATTTTAATAACATTATTTTGGATTATATAAGTTCTTTGTTTATGAAATTATCTTCAATTTAGTTTTCCTAAATTAATAACAATTACTCATCCATTGGTATGTCTCTAATTGAGACATTGTTTGGGTGACCTTTTAGAACATCATTATACTAGACTAAGGTTTAGTATTCTATGATTATTGTCCCAAATTTTGTGCATATAATGTCATAGATGATATGGGTTATTCAGGAGAAGATAATGGATGGACCTGTATATGAAAAATAAAATTATAATAAAAGGATATGACCTATAAATTTTAATGTTGATGGTCCTATGTTTTTATGGGGTTTTTTCATTTTGTGTAATAAAATATTTATGTGATAGTATGATTCTGTCTCAATTAATCAATTCAATCATTGTATTGGAGTGTGTTGGCGAGGTGTAATATTAGTTGGATTTCCACCATAAATGGATCTTTGTAATGATATTTTCCTTGATTCAAATCATTGAATGTGTATTCAGGAATGATCACATCTAAATTATTAGGTAATGATATATATTGAGGATGATGAAGCTTTTTTAGGATTTAATTTTTTATATTCCATACCATATAGGGTTGATTTTTCATGGTTACATAATTATTAAAATTCACGCCTTGTATATATAAATTGGTTTTGTTGAATTCACATGGGACCATGTGTTGAAAATACATTATCTATATTTGTAGTTTTTTATATTTTATTTTTTATAAGGTTATTTATTATATATTTATATGAATAAATTTATTGTTCCTTTCTTATTTTTTTCATAATTTTATGATGGTGATATTCTATGTTTAGTTGTTTTATATGGGGATTTTTTGTTATTAGTGAGGTTTTATTTGACAGGGATTTTCATTGGATTTTAAACAATTATAGTTATTTCAAATGTTTATAATGTAGAGTATCTTATTTTCCTATCCATAAATATTAAAGTTTAATGGTTTTATAGGTATTGGAGTGGATCAATGAGATGTTTTATAGGTTATAAGATGAGTTTTGTTTTCTTATATGGAACCAAATTTTTAGTCATAATTATTACACCATAGTGCATTAAATTGGTATTGATATTTCTAGACCCAAGACTAATTCCTTGATCCTTCATGATTCTTTGCATGGAAAAGGTTGATTACCTTGTTAAATATCCTACACTATTAATAAATTATTCACCCTTCTTGATACTATCAGTGTGATGAATACTTGGCCTGAGGTGAACAAAGTTGCGGATCACCATGCTTCTACAGGGCAGCCGGGATCCAACATCACTTGCCTCCTGTCAATCAACTTTTTGAATACTAAGAGGGTTATTTTAATCATATGGGATGGTCTGGGTTTACATTACTTCACGACTCCCTAGGTCCAATATGAACTTGTTATTCTGGTTGTTTTGGTGTGTTCCTTGTTTTTGTTTATTGTTTCATGGTGCATGTTTCCTTGACCATTCCTTTAATAAAAATAAGATGTTGGATGGATATAGTCTTGAATGATTTCTCATTTAAAAAGGTCTCTATAGTTAGGGTTGATAATTGGAATTTGGGATCATTCATGAAAAGTTAAACTTAGTGAATTTGATATAGAGTATTTATAGATAATGGTCTTTAGTGGAACTACTTCTAGAAATGAGGAAGGCTTAAATGATCATTTCAGTTATTGTGGTGCATTCCATTATGTTCATGAAATTTTTTTCTATGGTGGTATCATATAGGTAGGTAGAAATTATGATGTTATATGAAATTATTTCCTATTCATTTGAATCTTGAATTGTGGATTTAGGAGAGAATGTGACGTAGTCTATACATTATTCCTTTGAGGAAGTGAATAAAATGTGTTTATAGTTAAACATTCAATTTATTAATATGGGGAAATAACTATTTCAATTTCCATATAACTTGTTTCATGGTTGAACAGTATTCAACATGCCATTATTTTTCCATCAAAACGTATTGGTGGGGTTATTTATATTTTAGAAACAATTAGGAAATCCTAATCATATTTTTCAGTTCAATCCTATGTCTCTTAAACCTGAGGATTATAGATTATTTTTTTTGTAGTATTTTATAGTGGAAGTTAATTCTAACCCTACCACTTTGTATAATCAATCTCTTATCATTCATGATGTCATTATAAATCATTTTCCCCGTTTTTGTATTTCCCTTCTCAGGTTATTCTAATTAGGAGGCTTTAGTATTGTACTTATATTCAATTCTAGGGGACATTATTTTGGACCATAATGGATGATTATGTTTTATATGATGTTAGTATTTTTCATGGAATTATGGATAGGTTTTATCAATATATTATTCTATTTTTTATGATATAATTGTTGAATCATCTATCGATATTGGGTTTTGGGACTTTCTATTTTTTATTTTTTAATCAATGATGAAGGATCATGCTATTTATTTCATTGAGTTTAAAGTGAGAATTATCCTAGTGAAGATAATAAACTATACATGAAGAAATTATAGTTAGAATTCATTGAGCTTGTTTTTAGACAACTCTTTGTTATTATGGAATTACTATTTGATTAAATATAATGTTAGTATGTGGAAGGATCATTTTATTGTTTACTGATATATTGCATCATGTTCAAATTTTCTAAAAAATTTGATGAAGGATAATAATGATTTGGTGGAATAAAAATATGGAAAATTTATAACACTAGTAATAATAATGTATTATAAAATATTGAAAAGTTAAAAACATTGTTCTCTCATGTGATAGTTCACCGTGTTTTTGATCAAGTGTTTATAGGACAATGTTTATAAACTATTCATAGTACTAGATTGGATATCTTGATGTGATGAAGGAAATGATGATGGTTTGTTTTCATATAGATTTTAATTGATGCGGTTGACATGGTACAATAAGTTTGTTGTTATAGAAGTGGTATATATGATATTTTATTATAATTTAATGGTTATTGATTTGGATACTTAATGAGATTATTTTCGTTAGTATGTAGAAGTGTACTCAGAGAATGTATATAATAGACTAATAAAATAATTAATAGAAAATATGTATTAATATTGGGTTTTGATTATAAATTTATGTATTAAATATATTTAAGTATTAATTGATTAAAAGATTAATATTTTAAATTTTTTGGTTAATAAATAAGTGGTAGGGTAAATATTAATGATGGTGATTAATAGTGGTCATACAAAAATTTAATTATTTTAATTAAATTGTTTTATGATTATAATTTGGTTTGAAATTAATTTATTTGTATGTGGTAGTGTAATGTGTAATGTAATTATTTGATCTTGTTTATTGGTAGTGATTGGAATTATATTTTTTATGGCTAGAGGTGGTGAAAGATTACTGATTATGTGTAGAGGAGATGATGTCTCAACCATTTAAGTAATAATTGTGTTCTAATATGTAGTGGACTATAGGGTATTTGTTTTGTGAACCTATTATATTCATTTTAGTTTATTAATTACATTACATCACCACCCATGTCAGGTTATGTGATTGATAAAAATATGTGTATGTTAGTTTCATGTGTTGTTCATTAACATATATGAGTTAGGTTATAAAGTTAGTTGGCTACTCCCCCTTCCCTGATATCTCTTCAAGATTGGGAAAAGGTTATGGTTGATATAAGTTTTAATATGAGGTCTTGTGCTCATGATGTGGGTGTGTGGTGTAGATATACATGGTAGGAGGATGGAAAAAGGTCTATGTACGTCATGATGTATTCTCCATTATGATTATGTATCATAGTTATTACGTGATAATATATACAGAGGTTATGGTATATAGATTTTGGATATTAAGGGATTGTGTAGTGTATAGTTTTGTGTATATAAAATGGATGGTACCACCATTAAATTTCTCAATGGGGAAATAGGGATTGACGTTCATTGTTGAAGTGGACGTGTGGTATATAAATCTATATATCTTCTTGAATAATATATAAATATAACTAAAACATGATTACTTGAGTGATATATGGTCACTATGGATGTAGTTGGCCATGTATAGGTAATTAGTTGATTCATTCTTTTAGTCACGAGGCATTAAAATTATTCTTCTGTATTTATATGAGAGGATATATGTTATAACCTACATTGTAAATACTTATTCTTATTCCTACAATATATATTATTTTATTATAGGCTTGAATGAGGGATTTTGTGATTAATATGGCCACTACTATGTTGTATTGTTGAGTAATTGGATTCAGATTAATTTTTATGGGGTATTTTAAAATTATATAGGCATTCTTTTTATGTTAAATTACATCCATTATTTGGATAATGGGTTTTTATTTTATATTATGTATATTTTTATATAATTTAATATTATAATTCTTGAAATTTATATTTTATTGTTCCCAAATGTGTTTTTTTACTACTATTGTTATTCAGCACGTTATAGATTATTGGATATGGAATCTTGGGGTCACATTAATCATAAAAATGGGACTATAAGGGGTTCATATTGATCATTTGATAACATATTCACATCCTCATGGGTGATGTCAATCTCTAACTAGGGAAGGGGGTAATGTGTGAGACTTGGGTCTCCTTTTCTTAACTTAGAAAACTAGTAGATAATGAGAGAAAAATTTCAAATTAAATATAGTGGAATTGTAACAGAACATTATTATATATATATCTAAGGATGGTATGGTTATGAAGAATGTGTTGATAATGGTGTGACATACACAATTTGACCAATTGTTCTAGGTGACCAGCAATCATAGATCATGAAACAAGGTTTAGTGCATATTGAGTAATGTAACATCCTCTATTTCATTGAATAAACTTGATATGACAATCCAAAAATTAAAAAATAAATTAACTTGAATATTGATAATTAAATTTATTATTGAAGTGTTTCTATAATATTGTACTACCTCATTTCATATTAGTATTTTCCCATTAATGTTTTTGATGTTCTTAGAAAAAAAATCTCTTTTGGGGAAACACCTAGATGAATAGAGTAAGGTTCATGATTTCCTAAGATATGTAGTCTAACCATCGATGTAGAAAGTAAATCTGATAGCATAGGTTTTTTTAGTCAAATGATTAGGGTAATTATTTAATATAACCAAGTGATTTAGAAAGAGGGGGGGGGGGGGATTATTTCTGAAACCCTTTGATTTAGGGATCACCTATTCATGTTTTAAAAATATATTATATTTTAAGAAATATATTTTTCTATTAAATCTAATAATGTATTAAAACCTATCATTTTCAACCCTATCTGTATTGTGCGATTCATTGAAATATTTTTATAGAAAGAAGGACTCTCAATAAATGAAAATTAAATGTTTTTGAGAATAAATTGGATTGGAATTTAATCAATGTGATATTTTGATGAATTATTTTTTTATTATCGTCTTCATCTCTATATAATTTTATATATGGGAAACATTTTGATCAGACCATGGTGATTCAAAATTCATTAAATGAATTATTTATATAGAATATTGTTGATTTTAATGTTGGGAATTTTAATGATTGAATCTCATCATGCGACTTCCTAACTACATAATGGGGATATAATTTATATAAAGAAAATAGTAATGGGACTCCAATAACTTTAATAATATTAAATATTGTTTTATGTCTTATCAATTTATTATGAAGGATTTTAAAAAAATTAATTATATTTTTAAATCATCATTATAAAAATAATTGGAAAATAATTTTTTTATGATATTTTGAATCTTCTATTATATTGGTTGGGAATGAAAATTTAAATTTAAAATATTCTTTCTCAACAACATTTTCATGCCTTTCTTATTTATAATTTTTTAGTATTATTTTTTCGTTATGATTTTCATGTAAATTTTTTTTTTCAATTTATTGAATCTATCACATGGTGTGTGTGTATGTGTGCATTTATAAAATAAATTTAATGCGATAATTTTATTTAAATATTTTTATTAAATTTATGTGGATGATGTGAATTAAAGGCAATGTGTTAAGGTAAGAAAGGTTTATGATACATTGGGATAATGGGTGAAATCACCATAATGTGAGTTTTGAACATTTAAATTGTGATTTAAAAATTGGTAATTATAATAAGAAATGGACTACACAGATTATTATAAAATGGTGATTTCATGGGGTAGTTGGATGTTCCTATTAAATATTTAGAGAATATATATTTTACTATGAATTTTTGAATAAAAGGATTCACATAAGAATTTCATGGATGAGTATTTAAAAATGGATTGTGGAAATATTATTTTTTTCATTGTGATATGATTATATAAGGGGTTTTTTTGGAAAATGGACTTAAAAAAAATTAGACAATTAATTTTATGAAAAAAAAATCGGTGTTTGTCAAAAAATATTAATTTTAAAAAAATGTTTATGCATGATTTTTCATTTGAGAAGTGTTTGGAAAAAGTAATTTCTTTTTAAAATATATTATTTTATTATTGTTAATTGAAATTTCATTGTTATATCACATATAAATTGTAGTGTATTAGAGTTTTTAGGGATATTCTGCTTTGATTAATCCCTCCCACTACATTTGTACTTCAATGAACATATACACATGATTAATTTTGAGGAATTTGATGGGAAAAAATTATTATTCCACATTTTTGAAATTTAGATCTACGTTAAATTTAAGGTTGAGTAGTAAGTAGACCTAGGATAGAGAAGTTGTATTTATTTTAGTATGTGACTTATTTTTTTCCTTCAAATGTTGGAAAATAAATTGATTTTATTTTAACTTGAATTTTTTTAGTGGTTTAATTTCAAATAAATTTTTATATACAGAAGTAGTAACTAAAATTATTTTTAATTAAAAATAATACCCAAATATCGTTTACAATATACCACACAATATGTTTGAATTCTATTTAAAATGAGGAACATATATGATGTTATCTGTAATGTTAACTCATGTATCTATTTTCAAGGTTTTGGGAGTGGTTTTTAAATAGAATAACATAGAATGGTTTTTTCATTAAGATATTTAATGACTGAATATTTGCCTTATAATGCTTTTGGATGTTTTAAGGAAAATTTTCAATGTTATTAAAGATGTCAGATTAGCATTCTGAGGCCCGTGGAGATTCAATGTTGATAAAATAAAAATGTTACATATATTATACCAAGGAAAAATATGTTATTCTGAAATCATTGATTATATCCCTATTAGTGTTCCATATGGAATATCTAAGACCACCGTAAATTCTGGAATATCGATTTTACTCTACGTTAAACATAACCATTGTGCATGTCAGGAGTATTTTATAATGGTAGTCATGGGAGGATTAATAAATAGATAAATAAATAAAATAAATTTATTTTTTATTATAGGTTCATGACCTAATCCACCCTTATTTAAACAAGATTATAGAAAAATAGTGTGGTCATATTCATACGCTAATGGATTTAATAGGACCTTAGATGAGATATTTAGCAGAAATATCATGATTGTGGATCCAGGATGTGTTTTCCTAGGATTTTTTCATTCATCAAAGGAGTTCTTAGATATCTCCAATGAACATGATGAATGATTTTGTCATCATCCGTGATCAATGAAATCCCATGGTTGTTGGTTTTATTTTTTTGGGTTTAATCCCCATTGTGATTATATCATATTGAACATTAATTAATCCCCTTAAAGGATTGTTTTTTGTCACACTTTCTTTTTCAGTTGATGTTTATCTTCCTCCAATTACAAATTGATAATGATTTGTTAATCCTCCCTTATTCTCCCATGTGTGAAATTTTCCAGTTCAATATATTGAGTTCAACCCAAAAAATTTCCAACATATGTTATATCTCAATGGTGTTGTGTTCTTTTACCCCTGATTCATCAAATGATCACCATCAATATTTCATCTGACCATCAATTCAGTGATACATGAAAATACATCACTACATAATAAATATAAGGTGAAGTAGAATATTTTTACTAGTTCAGATTTGGGATTGAAGAAATGATCATGGTTTGATGACGATGATATAAGATGAGAAGCCAAGATTTGTATTTCTTCATTTGTATGTTTGAAAAACAGACATTTGGTGTGATGAGAATCAACTTTTGAGTTGATCGGTGGCCATATTCTGGCCACAGATGATGGAACAAGAATGAATAAACATATATCATACTCAAAATGTGTGATTTGTAGTGTATCAATATGTGACCATGGAATGATAAAGACACCTAAAACACTGATTTATTACATTAAAACCCACACATATATGGTCTATTTTTTAGAAGAACATATTCCTTGTAGATCCCCTTTTATTAAACATTGGATTTAACATAGAATTAAGTATCACACATTGAGTGAGGTCACACTCACTAGGTAACCCGTAGTTAGTGACTTGACATGTACCATTGGGGTACCCAAGCATTGGATGCCTAATATAAGTCATAACAAACATGGGTAGTGGGCAGAAACATAGTCTAAGTATGTAGGAATGATTGTAGTACATAGGCATAACTAGTGTTTGTAGGCATGATAAGATTACATGAGAACATGTAAGAGGAAAGGGGAATATGCACAGACTCATCCATGTTGAGACTATCAAGGACTCACAATGTATTCCGTATATATTATTTATTCTTCTTCTTGGGTAGATAGAGGTCCCCAATCAATTTTCTTATGAAATGTAATCGTAGGGTACATTCCCATGGTTCCTTCCTATTAGGTTATAGTGAGATATCTCATCCCGATCATTGTTTGTGTGATACTCTATACAGTTTAGTTTTGAATATATTCATTTGTACCTCTATGAAACCTAAAGTGTGCTTGTCTATCATTATTCCCTAGGTGGGGTCAGGTATCCTAATAAAAACATTCAAGATATATGACCCTCAATCATAGTGGATTATTTTTGTAGGGTTAGGTATCCCCAATAGATTATTGTTGTTATATGGTATCATTGTATATATGTATTTTTAGTTCATATTTTTACACTTTCATCATGAGGCCCATTGAGAATGATCTCTTAGATAAGGACCACCAGTGTTAGAAAAACCAAATGAGTGAGTCCACATGGATAATCATTACCCCAAATCCATGACTGAAATTCTAGGTTGTAAGTATGGTTGTGACCTTAATTTGAGACATGATGTATACCTTGTGTATATCTTGGTGAATGATATATTTTCTTTTGATATCTCCCTCTTTGATTCTTTTTGTTTTTTGATTTTAGGGTATCCTAATAGCTATGATTGTACACATCCTTTCATGGTCACTACCCACACATATCATGTCATATATAAATTTTGTGCTCTTGTATTGTTTAGTTGGTGGACCAGTAGCCATAAGAGCATAGTTTCATTATATAGACTACAATCGATTCTAGGCATTTCATTTTTATAGCATTACACTCTCAACATGAATTTGGGACCCTTTTATAGTTATCTATCTTTTTTTATCCCCATTGCACTCATATACTCGTTTCATATTTGAATGCCTGATTTTGTTATATTTCTGTATCTTGTTATTAGTTTTATCAGTCCTTTCAAAATATATTCCATTTTTTTTTGAGATTTTTAAATGTATATAGGTAGCTTAGGTTAAATCCACTGATGAGTGTGATGTTCTTATCCTGTGCATTTCAGACACTGCAAGACTATTGAAGGTTGGAATAGGTTTTCACACTCAGCATAATATAGGTTAAACTTGATGGGTTGGTTCATCACAGAGTTGTATCAGGGGATGGTTTTTTCTTAGGATCAGTTTTTATAGATAGTAAAGTTTTGATGTTTTCTTTGGGAATTAGGGAAACATTATTAAAGGCTCCCATTGTTGGATCATGAGAGAGGCAACCTAGTGGTACTGGATCTGAAGATGTATCCATTATCAAGGACTCTGATTACATATTAATTCAAATATTACATATAGAAACCAGTAAGAGGGAAAATATATGTATATGCATAATATTGGAATGAGATTTGGTATCCAAGTCCTTCTTGATTCATCTCCTATTATATACTATTTAAAAAATATGCATCTTGTATTTTTAATATTCCTCCATAAGGATATCCAACAAAAATTTTCTAGAATGTTCATGGGGATTATCTTCCTTGTCATGAGGCTTTTTTTCAGGGACCTATATAGAGGTTGTACCTATGGGTGTTTTTTCAATATTATCTCCACCCACTGAGCATCTGGTCTTCATGATTGTGTTCAAATATTATTTGAGATGTTTTAAAACACATTATAGGGTTTTGAAGAAGATACCCCCTATGTTCTTGTTTGAGCCATACCCCTAAGTGGAAGACAAATGAATAAAGGTATTTGGGAGAGTTTTCCATCTTATTATTACCAATATGGATCAGACGGTGGTCCTAGAGATGAGCCTTATTTGTTTCTCAATAGGGTGATGGTGGAGTTTTTTTACCTTGACGCATGATGTAGAAACTCTCTCCAAGTCATTGTTTGAGTTCCTCATCTTGGAGGATTTCAACCCAGTTATATTCAGATTATTTTGTATCTTTGTTCTTATAATTCTATAGAAGGGTAGAATTTTAGTGGAAGAGTATGCTCTGTGGTTCACTAACCTCTCATTGAACTTCAAGTATACGGTTTTTAAAGTGTATATTTGTTCATGGGACTACCAAAAATAATATAACCATGATATTCATGATGGTGTTTTCTCACATTACATTCCTACTTATTCATGGTTTCTCAAGCAAGAATTGGTGGTTGAGGGATTCATGGTGGAGCTTTCATAGATAGATGGTGATGTAAATGATAACCCAAGAGATATAAATTTGGTAGATATTAGCTGATGAAAATATTAGGGATCCATGAATAAAATATTTTTTAAACATGGTCTTAGTATATAGGTTTTGTAGTTTATGACTCCTAGGTTGGTTTTAGTTAGGTGGGGTGGAGGGAACATTACTCCAATGATGGGAGAGGGCATTTATTTATTTTCCCACAAACCGAGGGGTTCCTAGGAGGTAGTAGATAAACCAAAAAGGTAGAGATAAGGGTTAGATCATAGAATTTTGTAAATAAAAATATATATAATGGGATATGGGATATCATCCAGAGGTGGAAAAAATTTCAATGATTTTTAACCAACTCCCCTATATTGTCCACACTAGGAAAAGGATGTGGGTGGTTTGGTAAATGGGAAGTATAGGACCCCAAACTTTCTATACATTGATATTACATGTTATAAAATATAGTTCAATAAATTTAACCTATATATTCTTGAAAAATATATAGTATTTGGGTGCTTGGACACTACCTACACATTCCTCTTTTTTCATGAAAGATCATTAATGTCTCCCACAATGGTCTCCAAGTTTACTACTCTTTATAGAAATATAATAAATAAAACCAATAATCATAACATAGGGAGTGGAAACTAAATAATGAGTCAGATCAGATGCGTATTAACAGTAAACATTGAATATATCAATATAACATAAGAATATGAGAATGAGAACAAGATAATAAAATAAATTAAAAATACCCTGAATATCATAAATAACAAACATGATTCATGGTAGACATCATGGTAGTTCATAAGACATGAATCACAAAGTAAGTAAAATCATAATCCATAAGATAATAATACGGGAGTAATACATATAATAATGGCCTAAACATTTGTTTACAACATTTTGAACATATTTAAATATAGATAGGTTCACTCATTGTGTTAAGGACCTGAAATAAGGCTCTCACATAAACATATAGACCTAAAAGTAGGTCTATTCATGAAATTATGGATATAAAAGATGGTACACACATAACCTTATGGACATGAATCCAAGAACATACAAAACCTTATGGACATGATATTTGACCCACACATGACCTTATTGAAATTAAATTATTCCCATATATAACATTGTTAACATGAAATGAGGTTCATGATTTACATAAAAATCACCTGAGTTATCCAAAATTAAACAATGCATTGGAGGTAGATATAGTTCCTATCCATCACACAATTAAAATCATGAATTTTTTCCAAAATATAATTAAACATTAATCATATAATAATAATTGAGAGAGAATGGGTTTCATTAACATTTATTGATATATTAACCCATTAAAATGTAATTATTTTTATAAACATTTCATTATCATAATAAAAAAACTATCAGATAAATAATAATAATTACATTTTTGGATCTTATTCCTAGTAGATCATAAGTAAAATCAATGGATATAATCTTAAAAAAAATCTTTTCAAAGATCACATAAAATATTTCTTCATGAAACTACCCTTCCAAATTTAAAAAACATATTTTAATACAAAAATCATTTTAAAAACATTGTAATTTTAAAATTAACTTGAAAATAAATAAAATAATAATTTAATATATTTTTAAAACATTCCTGATAAAAATATACTTTCCACTTTGAATATTAGTTTTTAAAAAAAAATTCACAAAAAAATATCAAACTTTATTTCTATAAAAATGAAATTAAAATAATTTAAATAAATTATTAAACAATTTATTTTTTGTGAAAGGGTAAAATTCAGTTCATGTCGTACATGTTAAAACTATGATTCCTTTAACATTTTAGTAAAATAAAAAATGTCCATGTTTGGATAAAGACATTAAGATTCTTTTTAAAACACTTTGTAAAAAGAAAATGATGCATAAAAATTTCTTCTAACATATATTGAATAAATGAAAAAATTAATTAATTTTATTATAAAACATGGATGTGAAATAAAAAGGGATTTCAACAAAAGAGAGAAATAATTGGATTTTCTATAAAAAATTGGCATATTTTTTTATTTATGATATCAAAATGAAATCAAAAAATGTATTTTCCAAAATATAAATTGGATAAGAAAATACATGAGTTAAATGAGTGGTATATCTTGATACCACATTATTTAAATCATATCATAGATAATACAATTATAGAATGAGATTTTAAGATTAACTCTTTACCACTTCTGTATCTTTCGAATTACAATAACCTTTAATGAAAGAAAATTTTAATGATATATATATAAATCACATAATAATAATTATGTGGATTATAAAATATATTAATTTCCTTAAAAAATTCCACAAAAAACAAAAAAAAAGTTAATATGGAATGTGTCCAAAATAAATAATGTTGAGATGAAAATCAATTAATGTTTGGTAACATTAAAATCCTATAACCCGTCAAAGAAAAAAATCAAATGAAACTCTAAATATCATCCAAATAAATAATTTCATGAAATCAAATAATAATTGTTTTTTTATGAACCTGATAAAATAATATAGGTTCATAACATAACATATGTCCCAAATAAGTCAAATTAATACAACCAACATTAAATATTTATATGTGATTTAAATCACAATAACCATTAAATAATAATTTAGATTCAAATAGTTAATACCATAAAATTATATATTTTTATGATATAACCCATCACTGTTTAGTACATACACTATAAAAAATAACTGGTTGGTAATTAGGTTATATGTCTCCCAGAAATAAAAGAGAGACTAGTAATCCCTTACCTTAAGTATCAACATCCACATAACATTTTTGAAACTATTTTATAATAAATATAGGTTTATTATACTTATATAATAGATCCATACTTATATATATCATACCATTTATGATTTATATGGGATCATTTATTACCCTTTTTTCAACAATTCATTGTTAAATTCACTTTTCGATTAATAACTACTTCGTTTTGAATGTATGTTTTAGTTTGGAATATTTAGTACATTTACATTAATCCTGGTTCCATAATATATATACTATTAACTATTCTAAAAGTATTACATATATTAATTTTATATTAGTTTATATTAATACATTAAAGTTAGTCATAGGAAACAAATTTCACTATTTATGGGGACGGTTGGCCATATGTATGCATGAACCCTATTTCTATTTTCTCATAGGATGAAATGAATGAAAGGTAAATATTATATTTTATTTTAGAAATATTTTTACATTTATATATAGAATTTTTTTGTTAATTTTTTTCTTATTAACTTCCATGTAATGTGTAAGGGAATAATAAATCCTATTACCTCCCAAGGTATTAGTCCATTATATAAACAAGCCGCCTTAGCATATTCTCATAAAATCAAAGGTTTGAAATTTTATTTGTTATTATAGTCCCATAAGTATTATTATTTCATAAATATCATATAAATATGTTAAATACATCATTATATCCATTCGTGAGAGGTGGTGGTGTTTAACAAGCTATATAAGTTCACTAGGAAGTAGTTTGTTATACTCAAGGTTAATATTTTCTACTATAATTTTAAGGAAGGGGACATGTATATAGGTAATACCATCGACGTAATAACTTTTTAGTATATTTAATATACTATTTTTATAATATTTTATTTCTTATGACAATAATTAAGGTGGTACGATAATAATTAAATAGAAAGAGATTAGTGATGGAATTTACCTTTGCTTAGGGAAACCACATTTCAATTTCTTATTATAGACTGCAGGGTTGTTATTTTGGGATAAAAATAAAAAATATAACATGTATATGGATTTTGGGGATATATTTTTTTAGGTTTTTTCATTCCAAATGGCATAGGATGTGAATATAATTGTTGGTAGTATGTTCCCATTTATAATTTAGGTATAGTAGAATTTTTGTAAAAACCCAAAACTAATCAATAATGGAAAGTCACTATCACCCCAAGTAACTCCAGATTTTACAATTAAAGTACATGAAAAAATTTATTATGGAGCTTCACCTACAACTAAAAAACAAATATTTTTAAAATATTATTCTTTACCCTTTATATTTTTGTAATTTGACCATTTTACATTTCCTCTATTGTAACTAGATTATTATTTATTTTCTAGGTTGATTTAACCCATAACAGTTAAAGAAAATTTGAATTACTATATAATTTGGAACAAATTATTATAAATTGTAAATATATTTTTTTCAAATATAAATCCTATGTGTGTAGAAAAATTAATTTTTTTCCAAGTGCATGTAACTTCCAAAACCCCTTTTTACCTTAACCACATTACTTAATTTTTATATGTATTATAATTCACTAAGAATAAAAATTATATTTACATAATATATAATATTAATTATAATTATTACTAATTTGGAATCAATATTTCATGGATACATTAAAAAAATTGAAAAATTTTCATTTAAAACTAAACATGTCGATGTAACATATAATCGGGTTTTTAAAGAAAACATTTTTATATGTATGGAAAATTTTAATATCTAAATTCATAATGAAATTGGATAAAATTAAATAAATTGGTTTAATAAAAAAATAAATTTCAATTATTTTACATCTAAAAACATCTCAAATTAATTTCAATGTTTTTATATTCTTTAAAGGAGATAAAAAATTCCTAACAGAAACCTGAATTTTCACTATTCGTAAAAAAAAAAATCTCTTCATAAAATTATCAAAACATTAAATGAATAATATTTTAAAAAATTATTCCAAAAATTAATTTCATTTTCTTAATAATATTTTCATAATGGTTGAAATAAAATAATTTTAAATATATTCACACAATGTGAAAAGACTACATTTTTGGAACATATGTTATTTCAGCATAAATTTAGATTTATTCTTATCTCAAGACTAGAAAACACATATAATGAATATTTTAAAATTTATTAATTATGTAATTTATAAATTTATTAAGTTTAAAGAAAAAAAATTTATTTTTTGACTTAATAAAACAAAACACATTTCAACATATAAAAAATATTTATTTAGGATAATATATCTTTTATTTTTGAATTGGTTTTATTTTGATTTATAATTAATTGGTAAGAAAAGAATTTTTTATATATTTTTTTGTGTATAAAATATATTTTCATAGTTTATTTAATCCTATTTATACTCTATATCCCAATGGATAAGTGAGAACTATCATTTTAAATAATAATATATTCATAGTATGTTGTGTTTTGTTAAAACATAGTGTTGCATGTAACAAATTATACAGATGAAATTTAATTTAATTGAAAAATATATTTCTTAAAATCTATATGTGTTATATTTTTTAACACTAAAATTAAAATTTTCTACTGTAATTCCATCAATTTAGTTCAATCCATTGATGATATTTTTAATTCGTCACACCCTCAGGACCCCACACAACTTTTCAATTTTAGGATTCTTCCACCAAAAAATAACTATGGGTGTGGTCTAGTTTCATAGAATATTATCTATATGATTCAAAATATATACTAGTTTTTCCACAACATAAGTATCAATATTATTTGGTATGACCTCTTAGTTCAGAAAATAAGAATGATCGTGTATTTCCATCATCGATAGAGATACATAGAACACACCATGACCTTACGAGAGATTCACTGGACGTTCCAAATGGTAATAAACATTCCTAAAACAATAAATAATTTAAAAGAGTCCAAAATATGTTTTTACCAACAATAAATTATATTATAATAAAAATTTAATCATTTGGATTTGGTTTGATCAAATTCCACATTAACTATTACTCCATGAACAGAATTTTCAAGATATTTTTTTTTTCATTCACGAAGCACAAAATCATCATAGGATTCATAACATATTCCTTTATTCTCTAAATATTTATGAAAACCTAAATGGTTTATATAAGTTAACCAATATCATACAAGGATACAGTTAATCCATTTTATAATTATTAAAACATAATGCACCTCCAAAATATGTCTGGAAGAAATTGAATCCCAATGATTTGAATGAATTGATCCTATATCCTTCAATAAATGTAATAATAATAATTACTTATACTAAATTATATAAACCCTTATAACTTCCAACAATTCACAATAAAATCATATATTCTACCAAAATATAAATCACCTTTTATTCCTTATGAATTATCTTATCTTATCCAAAAACATTTTCATTAGAAATCTAGACACATCCATGGACCATTATATGATAATAATTTTATTATAAATAAGAAATGGGATTTAAATATTCTAAAATCTTTGTAGAGAGAAATAATAAATGATAAAAAAAAATAAAATTTAATTAAAGTATTTATACTAATATTATCATATATCTCTTTCATACAATATGTAAAATTACATTATGGAGTACCAAAATTATTAGGATTCACTTTAGTTTTGTGATTGCATAATATTTCCATTTTTTTATTTTCTTTCAAATGTTATTGATGCTTTTCATTAAAATTATCCCTTGATTTAAGATATTTATTTCCATAATTCCAAAACTCTTTTCATTAGGAAAACTAGAGTGAGGGTGGTGCATTTTTTATCTCTCTCTCTACTCATTTTCATTACTTGTATATTCTCATCACTTGTACATTATTTTTCTCATTGTATGTACATCCCAGACATGTAATAGACTTTTGTCATTTTTATAATTTACTTGAATGCTTCTTTCCACGTTTCCTGGATGTAAGAGACTGAAATTTTATTCCAGCATGTTATTTATTTGAGTTTTAAGCAGACATGATCTTCCTTTTCATATCAAATTCTTGTGAATAAATGGAATCTCAAATTTCAATTTATACATTCAGTGAACATTGAAAAAATTCATTGTAGATACTAATGTATCTTGTATCTAATAACTCTCAAATAAATATTTTTCATCCACTAAATAATTGACCAATTATTATTTCAAGGATGATGATTAAACTTGAAACTGTCTAGGAAGGTCTATAAAAACTAGCTTCTAAGCCACCAAGAGATTCTCCATCCTTAAATATGAGTTTAAAAAACTCCTTCTCAATACATGTTCATATAAAACTATGGAATTAAATACTTAAAAAATACTCTTATAATCATCCAATTCAATGGAGTAAATTTCCTCCTCTTGAATCATATTATTAATAAAATTCCAATATTCATATTGTTTTCATATGAAATGAAAAAAATATAAATTAATTTTTCTACTCAAACCATTGGACTTTGGAAAATATATTCTCTATGATATTGATCTATTTCATGGTGACAAGTGGATTTGTGGAACCAATAAAATACATTGTTTGTTTCTAAATGAGGGACTTAACAAAATATTGTTGCATAATTTTCTTATTTTCATGTACACTATGACTCATAGATTGAGAATGTTGAGTGAGCAATAAAACCATTTTTTTCATTATATCACCCATAAAATTTGGATTCTGAAGAGGAAAATCATTTATTTTTACATTTTATTCGGTATTTAAAATATTCCTTCAGGTTAAATCCATTGACTAAAAAAATAATATTCTGAGAATATATAATCATAATGAAAAACTACATAATAATCAAAAATAATTTATAGGAAATTTAAATGATGTCACCTTCATTTAAATCTATGAAAACATAAGTTTTCACTATGGAAAATGTTATTATCATCTATTCAAATACTTTATAAAATTTTTTAATGAAAATTTGGATTAGCCAAATAATATCTCATAGGAGTATTAAATTAGGTGCATAATAATGTCATAATACTCATTCACCAGAATTATGGTTGTGATATACATAAACCACACTTTTTGGGTTTGTAGCCACCAGTTTCATCTTGGCCAATACGATGACCACTTGCATTATATAGATAGGGATTTATTGTTATGAACACCACATAACCTCTTTCTTAACAAAAGATCTGGATTTTATCTTATACGTAGTCTTATCCCTTGAATTATTACAAAATTTCCATCATTATTATTTCTAGGGGTTAACTAAACCATTCCTTTAATACCAATGATAGTGATCCAGGATATCTATATATAGATATCAAGTCATTATAGATTCGTATTCAATACATTTCACAAATATATTATAAGGCCCCAGCCTTAAACCTTACTTAATATTGAATGAAATGAATAATTCACATTGAGGATCTTTTCAGGTTTAGAGTTTTAGAGAATTAGGACATAACTATTACATCTCACAAGATTACAAAGTAGAAACTTCTACTAAGTTTCCATAAAATAAAAAAACTCTTAAAAATAAACATGTCTAGTTCCATGTTTTAGGTAGCATGACTTTCCCTTGATCCCATCCTTGACCCTATTCTACGTTAAGTCCTGTGAAAAACATTTCAAAAACTTGGGATGAGCATAAAAATCTCAGTAAGGGATACACAAAAAATGAATACTGTTAGTTTTTCAAAACAACAAGTAAACCATGTATACATTTACAAAGTAATACTTTTCACCTTTTCAAAGTAGTGAAAACTCTTCACTGAATAAAAGTTCATTACTTACCCTTCTGTAACCAAAAGATTACCATAAAACCCATATAAATAACACATAACATATAAAGGTAACTTGGGACATAAACATACTTAAGTTGAATAACCATACGGTCGACTTCCACACATATCACTTAATGGAATAGCCATACAGCCTACTTTCATACATACTTAATGGAATATCTATACAGCCGACTTCCATACCCAATGCATTAGAGGTTAAAACGTAACCACCAATCCTGGTATTCACGGCACCACCCGTCATATGGTTTATCACGTAACCACCCGTAAAATGTCCAAGTACCATTATAAAATTATAACACATAAATCCAACATAAAGGAATGATAACATTTCCACATTTCAATCACAATATATCATTTTAATATATTGACATAATATAACCCTTTATCAAAACCATTTTCAATACCAAAATACAAAATAAAGTATATGGTATTTATTTTATTTTAAAAAAGATAATGCATGATGAGGAAGCCAAAGATCAAATAATACTCGCTGCGGTGGAAAAGGTCATTGTCACCGCGTACGTAAAAGAAACATTCCTTTTTGTCATTTAATAAAACTCTTCGTAGAAAAAAGTATCCTTTTGAATAAACGTAAAAGTCGAAGGTGTTTATACACCGTATAAAAGAAGGTTGTGTATAAAACAAAATAAGCCTCAATGAATGGAGATTGAGACGAAGACCTTACAAAGATGGTATCCTTGGTTTAAGGATAAACCAATGGCATAATTATGTGTGAAAAAATAATACAGCAAATATAAGTGGATATTAAGTGTAAAACAATCATAGGTTATTCAAACATATTCATAGAACTGCATATTCAAGGGGTACAAGTTTATCCCAAAGAATCAAATTTGGGTTAAAAAGGTCCCTTGCAAAAATTTGGCAGCCTAACGGCGTCACTTCAAAATTCAGAAAAAGAGTTGATGAGATATAAAAAAAATTATATCATCACTAAAAATTTACATATATAAGTATATATGAGAACATATCCCAATATATCAATATGTGAATTAAAAGACCCAACAAAAGAAGTCTTTTAAAAAGAGGAGGGTGAAAGGTTCCCTTACCGACTTGGGTATCTTTTGAAACATACACCCCATGAAAGAAGGTCAATAAATAATTGATGTAAATACTCATAAACGAAAGTATATTAAACAAAGAGTAGAATAATGGGAAGTACATACACCAGTCAAAGGAAATTGTCGGAAATGTAGCATAAATCTCACAGGAATAAAAGTGAGATGAAAAATCCCTTACGAAAACTCGGCAGCCTAACGGCGCCACTTAAAACATACAAAATGGATTGATGAGAGAAAATAGGGTCTCTAATCATATTAACATAAAGTTTACATAAAGATTAATATAATAGAAAATCCCCCAACATAACAAAGAGGAGCTTAAAAGAAGTGACACAAAGAAGAGTACATAAAAAGGAGAGAGGTTAGATCTCTTACGAAAATTCGGCAGCCTAACGGCACCACCCAAAACTTCCAAAATGGATTGATGAGAGAGAATAGGGTGTCTCATAATATGAACAATAAAAATTACAGTAAGAGTAATATAAAAGGAAATCCCAATAACAATAAAGATGAGCTTTAAAAGGAATGACATAAAAGAGTGTACTTAAAAAGAAAGAGAGGAGTAGGATCCCTTACCTAGGGTCCGACTTGACTCGATCGTTCTTTAACGTATTTAATAATAAACTTGAGATAATTTCTATTTGATTAAGAACCTTTTTCAAGTTCATTATTCCTTTTATATCACTTAATGCCATGTTATAAACATTATGTAATCATTTAAGTTAATAATGTTTGTTTTGTCGATATTTGGTTCTTAAGTCGAAAGTGGACTTCTTACAATTACATGTTGTTCGTGTGGTCAAAGTTTCTTTATATCCAGAATGAAATTCCTTATTTGGATATCATATATATCATATATATCTAGAATATACATGTATTTATAATATCACATAATCTTTTAGAGGTAATAAATGAAATGCACCGTTCATGGAGACGGTAAGCCGTACGTACGCATGAACGCAACTTTCATTTCTTTGTCAAATTAATGGAGTTAAAACTAAAATAGAGGTATGTATATTTTAATTCCACAATTATATTCATCATTTAGATGTATAATTCATCATATATATCCATTATATACATGTACTTATAATAGTGCATTACATTTGGGGATAAGAAATGAAATGCACCATTCATGGAGACGGTAAGTCGTACGTACGCATGAACGCTACTTTCATTTCAATCTCATACTTTAATGGAAATAAATAATAATGATATAGAGGTATATTATAATTCCAGTAAAACATCATAAAAAATAACATTAAATCCATCCTTTATACATCCCACATATGGCATTAACGAATCACATCACATTGAGGGGGCGGTAGTTTGCACTTCCTAAAATGAAGATATCGCATATACCCATAATGGAAGCCATAAAGTTAAGACACAAATGAAAAATACAGAAGCTTAAGTAAAACATAAACATATTATATATCATATATAAATATAGTTACATCTAAATGGCCACCTTTGAAGGTGTTATATGAGTGTTGAACAATCATCGTTTCGTGAGGAAGAAATTCCCCATCCACGGAAACAGAATGTTCTTTAACCATTATATGTAGGTGTGTGTAAGTGTAGCTCAAATAATTATTATAAAAACATCCTAGTATATTTCAGATACTGGAGTTGTTACAGAAGAAATGAATAAAAAGAGTTAAGGGGGTTGGAGAGGCAAAATAACACAAAAGGACTCAAGTGAAGACATTTCCTTAAAATCGGGTAACTCCCTTTGTTTTGAGCTCAAAGGCTTCCTTGGGAAGACTTCTGCCCAAAGTGAGGATTCAAGGAGTAAGAGAGGGAAGTAGAGAGACAACATGTGCAGGATTTGGCCAAGCCAAAGGCTTTGGGAGTGTGGGTAAAGAGGTAGAGGTGGGGGCCTTTTATAAGAGAAGAGGAGGGGCACTCTTGGAAAGTAAAGAAAAGTAACTTTATTTTAAAATGATATTCGGATTTAAGAGGTCCCACATTGATATAATTTGAGTATAAGGTGATAAGAGTTCTAAATCCACTCATCAAATAAGTTTTGGACATGTGTAGGTCTTAGATATTACATTATCTTTCCATTTTATTTAAATCGTTAAATAATGAGGTCATCGCTGCATCATCATGATGTCATAAATAATTTAATTTATTTAACGTCTAAAAATTATAAAAAAATACTATGACTTAGGAACTCTTTTTATATTTCCAATGACTATTTATAGTCAAAAATATGACTTGTATAACCCCATGTATAAAATGTTTTAGTAAAACATCTCATGTTTTTGTCATTTTTACTTTAACATTAAATAAAAAGGTATTTATGTCATTTTCCAACCAAAGTGGCTCAATGTGGTCCCCAAGTCGACCCATGGATTTACTTTGTCGCCCATGACACATCCAATGAATGTAGGACATGTTTCTATGTCATTTAATTTTATTAAAACATTATTTTTACCTAAAACTACACTAATTACCTCTAATCGCGATTAAAAACTTAATAAGTTACTATTCACCAAAAAAATATTTTAATCCCATTGAACCACATTTTAATTCTTAATGACAACCATGTATGTCGGATTTTCGAAATTCAAAACACAAAGGTGGAAAATTTTCATTTAAACAGAAATTCAGTTTTTATAAGTACCACTTAGTGGTTTCACTATTAATCAAAAATTGATGTTTTTCAGAAAATTACCAAAAATTCACCCTAAGCTATATTTGATATTCCGAAATCAAAAATGATGTCTATTTTAAAAAATTCATAACATATAAGTTTTATTAATTAATTTAATAATTAATTCCCGCTGTCAAAACAAATAGCTTGTTTTTATGAAACAAAATGTATCAAAAGATTGACACTAGTTTAAGTTTGATTTCAATGTGAAATTAATTCCATCGACCACTATTGGATTAAATGGTAAAAATATATTCTAATTTCACTTTAAAACCAATTCAAAAGATAATCTAATCATATAAATAAATTATATTGAAAAGAGGTTTTGAATTAAAATACAACATTTTTCACTATTCATTAAAAATTGAACTTTTTCGGAAAAATACCAAAAATTTCCACAAAGTAAATTTTGATGCTCTGATTCTAAAGAAGAATTTTATTTTTTCAAATATAACACATAAAATTGTCAAAAAGTGTATTTAATAGAGGTTCTCCATCAAAAGGCGGTTAATCGACCCTTTAAAGAATATTAGAATGTTTACGCTTGAAATTGGATTCATTCGCATTTTTAATCCTCTAAAATTTGTTGTAAAAAGTAAAAATATTTGACAAACATATATAATAATTTGGTAGTTTGTTCTGTTCATTCCCGCCATTACAACAACTAGGTGTTAACTACCATTTAAAATAATATTATTTTATTATTAGAGTGAAACGTAAGACTCTCAAGAAACTGGTTGTTGCGTGTTGGGTACGCCATTGAGCATAGTGTCCCCATTAAAGTCATATTAATATTTTATTCACAAATATGGATAAATATAAAGATGTCATATTCTTTGTTTACCTGGGGTGTTACATCCTTCCCCCCTTTTGGGAATTGCGTCCTCGCAATTTTAAAATTGGGCTTGGAAACATCCTTGAAAGTCCCACATCGGAAAAAGAGTCAGTAAAACAATCACTATAAAATAAAGAAAGAGAAGTACAAAGGTCACCCGAGTTAACCCATACCAGGATTCCAAGTAAGAAACTATGGACATGGAGGAAAAAACAAAGGGTCATGTTCTGATGGAGAGTGATAGAAAACATGTTTAGGAGAAAGTTAACCATAAGAAAATCACAAACATGTGATGGGTTAAACGGTATTCGATTCCCTAGTAGGAAAAGTTAACAGACAAAAGTTTTGTTTTAAGTTACTTTTCATTGAGGAATTTATTTTTGAGCTTAACTAAATCATAATGAAACATAATTACTTGTCATGTAGACATTCAAATTTTATTAGATTCCTTAATCAAACTCATATTTTCTCCAAAAGACGAGCATTTAGGAAGAATTGTTTGCATTAAGAGTACTATAATCAACTTATAGAGAATCACCTAATCCACCAAAGAGAACTATATACTTCCCATGTCTTTAGGATTTAACCAAAACCAAAACCAAAAAGGTTAGTACAAGATCAGATAATCCAGAAAAGGATAACCCTTTAAAAAGAAAATCTATGCTTAAATTCCAAAATTTTTCCAACAAAACCCAAATCTCAACGAGGACCATCCGATAAACAATTTGTCCATAAAATTTATCAAAGTAAACCAAACTAAGATTGAATCCCAAATATTTGAAGGATTTAATCACATAGTCTTCCAAGGTACAAATTTACTTTTATCTCTAAATAACATCAGTTGCTCTTAATGTCTCGTATTAAAAAGTAATTAACCTAATCACATATCCTCCATGATAGGTTAATAAATATCCATAGATAACCAAAAATCAACTTACTCTTAATTTATAAAATAATCTAACTAAAAATAATCATTCAAAATAACCAGGGACTTCACGTAGTCCAGTGGTAGGAGATAAATACCAGTTGCACTTTGGTTGTGGGTTTGATTCCCGCAGCTTTTTCCGACGCGACAGGTTGTCACACGGTCTGCGTGTTTTCCTTTTTCCAAAAACAATATAACTCTTAAAACATTCCCCAAAATGAGATAAAATCTTCAAAAAAACTCATAACATATTTTAACCTCAAGTTTATCTCATGCCTTTAATTTTCCATCATATCATAGAGTAACCCATAATTACCTCAAAAGTAAGGATCATATAAACTATAATGGTTACCTTTATAATTATTACCTGAACTTCCACACTGATTGGTCATTTCGTACATGATGGATTACAGAACGTACCAAGGTACAAGTGGTTGATCATGACTCCTTGATAGTTGGTTGAGAACAACCACAAGTTTCCTCATTGAATCCTCCATTTTATCTAGTATCTTAATCAAAGAACCACCACTGTTTCCTTCAAACCTGTTGTCTCTTTGGTTCCTGCTAGATCCATCCATTCACTAAAAACAGAAATGTCAGTGTGAGTATATCAACAGAACCATCATGTACTAATGAGGAAGATATACTTACTCATTCACTTTATCTAAAAACTATTACTCTTTCTGAAATCCTAACCATTATGGTAATGTCACTTATGCTTAAAGAATACCCTAACCTCTAAAGTTATATAAACCGACCATTGATACCAACTATAAGGCCCCAGCCTTAAACCTTACATAATATTTAATTAAATGAATAATTCACATTGAGGATCTTTTCAGGTTTAGAGTTTTAGAGAATTGGGACATAACCATTACATCTCAAAAGTTTACAAGGTAGAAACTTCTACTAAGTTTCCATAAAATAAAAAAAACTCTTAAAAAGAAACATGTATAGTTCCATGTTTTAGGTATCATGACTTTCCCTTGATCCCATCCTTGAACCTATTCCACGTTAAGTCCTATGAAAAACATTTCAAAAACTTGGGATGAGCATAAAAAGCTCAGTAAGGGATAAACAATGAATGAAAACTATTAGTTTTTCAAAACAACAAGTAAACCATGTATACTTTAACAACGTAATACTTTTCACCTTTTCGAAGTAGTAAAAACTCTTCACTGAATAAAATTTCATTAGTTATGCTTCTGTAACCAAAAGATTACCATAAAACCCATATAAATAACACATAACATATAAAGGTTACATGGGATATAAACATACTTAAGTGGAATAACCATACGGTCGACATCCACACATATCACTTCATGGAATAACCATACGACCGACTTCCATACATACTTAATGGAATAGCCATACGACCGAATTCCATACCCAATGCATTGGAGGTTATAACGTAACCACCCATCTTGGTATTCACGGCACCACCCGTCGTATGGTTTATCACGTAACCACCCGTAAAATGTCCAAGTACCATTATAAAATTATAACACATAAAACCAACATAAATGAATGATAACATTTCCAAATTTCAATCACAATATATCATTTAAATATATTTACATAATAGAAGCCTTTATCGAAACCATTTTTAATACCAAAATACAAAAAAATTATATGGTATTTATTTTATTTTAAAAACAATACGGCTTGTTGAGGAAGCCAAAGATCAAATAATACTCGCGGCGGCGGAAAAGGTCATTGTCACCACGTACGTAAAAGAAACATTAATTTTTGTCATTTAGTAAAACTTTTCGTAGAAAAAAGATTCCTTTTGAATAAACGTAAAAGTCAAATGGGTTTATATACCGTATAAAAGAAGGTTGTGTATAAAACAAAATATGCCTCAATGAATGGAGATTGAGATGAAAACCCTTACAAAGACGATATCCTTGGTTTAAGGATAAACCAATTGCATAATTATGTGTGAAAAATGAATACACCAAATATAAGTGGATATTAAGTGTAAAAAAATCAGAGGTTATTCACACATATTCGTGGAACAACATATTCAAGGAGTACAAGTTTATCCCAAAGAATCAAATTTGGGTTAAAAAGTTCCCTTGCAAAAATTTGACAGCCTAATGGCGTCACTTCGAAATTCAGAAAAAGAGTTGATGAGAGATAAAAAAAAGTATCTCATCAATCAAAATTTACATCAATAAGGATATATGAGAACATATCCCAACATAATAATATGTGAATTAAAAGACCCAACAAAATAAGTCTTTTAAAAAGAGGATGGTGAAAGTTTCCCTTACCGACTTCGGTATCTTTAGAAACATACATCCCATGAAAGAAGGTCAATACATCATTGATGTAAATACTCATAAATGAATGTATATTACACAAGGAGTAGAATAATGGGAAGTACATACACCACTCAATGGAAATTGTGGGAAATGTAGCATAAATCTCACGGGAATAGAAATGAGATGAAAAATCCCTTACGAAAACTCGGCAGCCTAACGACACCACTTAAAACATCCAAAATGGATTGATGAGAGAAAATATGGTCTCTCTTCATATTAACATAATGTTTACAGAAAGAGTAATATAAAATAAAATCCCCCAACATGACAAAGATGAGCTTAAAAGAAGTGACATAAAGAAGTGTACTTAAAAAGAAGGAGAGAGGTTAGATCTCTTACGAAAATTCGGCAGCCTAACGGCGCCACCCAAAACATCCAAAATGGATTGATGAGAGAGAATAGGGTCTCTAATAATATGAACAATAAAAATTACAGTAAGGGTAATATAAAAGAACATCCCAATAACAAGAAAGATGAGCTTTAAAAGGAATGACATAAAAGAGCATGCTTAAAAAGAATGAGAGGAGTAGGATCCCTTACCTCGGGTCCGACTTGACTCGATCATTATTTAACGTCCTGAATAATAAACTTGAGTTAATTTATATTTGCTTAAGAACCTTTTTCAAGTACATTATTCCTTTTATATCAATTATTTCCATGTTATAAACATTACGTAATCATTTAAGTTAATAATGTTTGTTTTGTCAATATTTGGTTCTTAAGTCGAAAGTTGACTTCTTACAATTACTTGTTGTTCGTGTGGTTAAAGGTTCTTTATATCCAGAATGACATCCCTTTTTTGGATATAATATATATCAAATATATCTAGAATATACATGTATTCATAATATCACATAATCATTTAGAGGTAAGAAATGAAATGCACCGTTCATGGAGACGGTAAGCCGTACGTATGCATGAACGCTACTTTCATTTCTTTGTCATATTAATGGAGTTAAAACTAAATGAGAGGTATGTATATTTTAATTCTCGAATTATATTCATCATTTAGATGTATCATTCATCATATATATCCATTATATACATGTACTTATAATAGTACATTACATTTGGGGATAAGAAATGAAATGCACCGTTCATGGAGATGGTAAGCCGTACGTATGCATGAACACTACTTTCATTTCTATCTCATACTTTAATGGAAATAAATAATAATTATATAGATTTATATTATAATTCTAGTATAACATCATAAATAATAACATTAAATCCATCCTTTATACGTCCCACATATGGCATTAACGAATCACATCACTTTGAGGGGGCGGTAGTCCGCACTTCCTAAAATGAAGTTATCGCGTATACCCATAATGGAATCCATAAAGGTAAGACACAAATGAAAAATATAAAAGCTTAAGTAAAACATAAACATATTATATATCATATATAAATATGGTGACATCTTAATGTACACCTTTAAAGGTGTTATATGAGTGTTGAACAATCATCGTTTCGTGAGGCAGAAATTCGCCATCCACGGAAACAGTATATTCTTTAACCATTAGATGTAGGTGTGTGTAAGTGTAGCTAGAATACTTCTTATAAAATCATCCTATTGTATTTAATATACTGTAGTTGTTACAAAATAAATGAATAAAATGATTTTAGGGGGTTGGAGAGGCAAAATAAAACCAAAGGACTCAAGTGAAGACATTACCTTAAAATCGGGTAACTCCCTTTGGTTTTATCTCAAAGGCTTCCTTGGGAAGACTTCTGCCCAATGTGAGGCTTCAAGGAGTAAGATAGGGAAGTGGAGAGACAAAATGGGCAGGGTTAAGCCGAGCCAAAGGCTTTGGGAGTGTGGGTAAGGAGGTAGAGGTGGGGGCCTTTTATAAGAGCAGAGGAGGGGCACTCTTGGAAAGTAAAGAAAAGTCACTTTATTTTAAAATGATATTTGGATTTAAGAGGTCCCACATTGAAATAATTTGAGGCTATGGTGATATGAGTTAGAAATACACTTATAGAATAAGTTTTGGACATGTTTAGGTCTTATATATTACATTATTTTTCCATTTTATTTAAATCGTTAAATAATGAGGTCATCGCTGCATCATCATGATGTCATAAATAATTTAATTTATTTAAGGTCTAAAAATTATAAAAAAAATACTATGATGTAGGAAATCTTTTTATATTTCCAATTACTATTTATAGTCAAAAATCTTACTTGTATAACCCCATGTTAAAATTGTTTTAGTAAAACATCTCATGTTTGTGTCATTTTTACTTTAACATTAAATAAAAAGGTATTTATGTCATTTTCCAACAAAAGTGGATCCATGGGGTCCCCAAGATGACCCATGGATTGTCTTTGTCGGCCAGGACACATCCAACGAGGGTAGGATATGTTTCTAGGTCATTTAATTTTATTAAAACATAATTCTTACCTTAAACTACAATAATTACCTCTAATCGCGATTAAAAACTTAATAAGTTACTATTCACCAAAAAAATATTTTAATCCCATTGAACCACATTTTACATCTTAATAACAACCATGTATGTCAGATTTTCGAAATTCAAAACACAAAGGTGGCAAATTTTCATTCAAATAGAAAATCAGTTTTTATAAGTACCACTTAGTGGTTTCACTATTCATCAAAAATTGATGTTTTTCAGAAAATTACCAAAAATTCACCCTAAGCTATATTTGATATTCCGAATTCAAAAATGATGTCTATTTTAAAAAATTCAAAACACATAAGTTGCATTAATTTATTTAATAATTAATTCCCGCTGTTAAAACAAATAGCGTGTTTTTATGAAACAAAATGTATCAAAAGATTGACACTAGTTTAAGTCCGATTTCAAAGTGAAATTAATTCCATCGACCACTATTGGATTAAATGGTAAACATATATTCTAATTTCACTTTAAAACCAATTCAAAAGATAATCTAATCATATAAATAAATTAGATTAAAAATAGGTTTTGAATTAAAATACAACATTTTTCACTATTCATTAAAAAATGATCTTTTTCAGAAAAATATCAAAACATTACAAAAAGTAAATTTTGATGTCCCGATTCTAAAGAAGAGTTTTATTTTGTCAAATATAACACATAAAATTGTCAAAAAGTGGATTTAAAAGAGGTTCGCCATCAAAAGGCGGTTAATCGACCCTTTAAAGAATATTATAATGTTTACGATTGAAATTGGATTCATTCGCATTTTTAATCCTCTAACATTTATTGTAAAAAGTAAAAATATTTGACAAACATATATAATCATTTGGTAGTTAGTTCTGTTCATTCCCGCCATTACAACGTCTAGGCGTTAACTACCATTTAAAATAATATTATTTTATTATTAGAGTGCAACGTAAGATTCCCAAGAAACTCGTTGTTGCGTATTGGGTAAGCCATCGAGCATAACGTCCCCTTTAAAGTCATATTAATATTTTATTCACAAATATGGATAAATATAAAGATGTCATATTCTTTATTTACCTGTGGTGTTACATATATACCTGATAATCATATAATATTACTGTCTTTGAAGACTAGATACAATATCCTCTTATTTTATAGAAGATATTTTACATAACCCAACCCCTCGCATCCATTGGCCCGAAGGCCTTCAAATTTTTTATTATAAGATAAATCCATATTTTAAGGGATAAAGGGGGTGAAACCCAAGAATACTTCAGGAAAATAAGACAAATCAAATTGAAAGTGTAAAAATATTGAAACTAGAATGACACCACGAGACAACTCATCCCTAGAATTTGATCGTGATGAAGCTCTCCATCATTGCAAGTGTATTTGGAAAATAGGTTCCCTATGACAAAGCAGAGGCCCAATCTGATGGCTGACTCCATACCCTCTCAAACAACAAAATCCAAAAAAAACTCTGCAAAGATAAATCTCTAGCTCTAGATCCTCTTATAAAGGAGGTAATATGATGTCATGACTAATTCCATATACTTCCCACATTCAAAAGAAAACCATCCACGAAAATAACTTCCACTATTCAATCATAACCAACATGCATCAAACCTTCATAGAACATTCACCATGAATATTTCACTAGTAGAAGCATCTCCACTAAAGATAGCAATGAGCCCTACGATGTCCACTGTCGCCACATCCACATCCAGAAAAGAGAGACCAGCGATATGACGCAAACCCACCCAAAAAACACCAAATTCATCACCAATTAAAACCACCAAATATCAAACCTTCAGGAATCTTAAGATATACTAAAATTAATGAAATCCTACCCCCTCTAGACCACTCAGGAGCTGATGGCGAGCAACACCCGAAAACCGCGCAGGAGTCATTAAAGAATCATGTTGTCAAGACGGAGAAACCCGATCCACAATAGAACCACATCGATAGTGATGATCCCTTCCGATGTCATCGAACCACGCTAGATCCACCACATTAAGGCATGTAAGAGATAACCTGAGCCACTCTGTCATATTGAGGAAGACGATCCACACCAAATCTTCCAAGACACACCAGATCCACGCCATTGAGGCCCGTCGGAGATCCGAGCCACACCCACTGCAGAATGAGATCCTGGAGATGCCAATGCTGGGTCACTGAGCATGCCAGAGGAGGGAAGAAGTTGGTTCCTGAACAGAAAACCCTTGATGCGAAGTAGCAATGAAACCCGCAGCTCAGAGGCTCCCTTTCCCGATTTGTCTCACCCAACAAGATCACCATATTTAGTACTCTTCATAGACATTACATACATAAAACCATTCTTTATAACATGGGGAAAGGAAACAAAAGAAAATGATAGCTCAAAATCTCTATAAGCCTAAACATGGAAGATATCAACATAAAAAATGAATATGTCCATGAGAACAAGATAATAAAATCTAAAACTCATACCCTATATGTCATAGAACATGAACATGAGTCACGTAATTTGTATTATCAGTGAATAAGGCTTTGATTATAAATTTATCAAAGAACTAAATCCATCGTAGTTTAAAATTATATTATGTTGGGACCAATGTTATGATCCAAGTGATGAATGTTTCAAGTGTTTTATTTTGTTACCAAGGAATATTTCGATGAATGGAAATCAATTCACAATGTTTTGTGGAAACAATTGTTTTGGGTTTGTTTTGAAAAGAATTAGACCCATGTTAATTGTGACGATGCTTTACTGATTTGTATTGATTATAAATCAGGAGATATATTGAGAGATTTTTATGAAATCCTAATAGAATGAAATGGGAGTGAAAGAGATGATTCCTATCAAAAAAGAATTGTATTAATTTTTTTTTTCAAAACAATAAGAAATAAGTCTTACCGATTGTTTTTGAAAATATTTTAAAATCAATCATATCTAGATTCAATAGGTGGTGCAGATTATGTTTCAAAACAATTGATGTGGTACCTATAGAAAGGTGGTTCTAATGAATGTGGTACTGAATGATTTGTGATACCAATAAAAAGTGGTGTTGATGAATGGTGGTGCCGATGAAAGGTGGTTCTGATGTAGAGGTAATGTCGATTGAATAAGTGGTGCCAATGGAAATGGTGGTGCTGATGAAAATTAATGTTCCAAAAAATTGGTGATTCCTATGAGAAAGGTGATGTCAATGGAAATTGGTTCCAATCAAAGTTGTTCTAATCAAATAAGTGAAGCAGATGGAAGATGAGACACTGTTTATTTCTCAAAACAATCGCATTTGGGTAGAATAAAAGAAAATAGATGGTGTCAACTATGAATGAATCATATTCAGAATGTTTTGTATCATTTAGAGGGAGATCGTCCTTATCAGAGTGATTATATTGTATCCGAGAAGATCTTTCATTGACATTGTATTTGATCGTACCCAGCAATCGTATCCAGAATGATCGTATCCTGAATGATCATATCTAGAATGATCATAAACAGAATAATCGTATCCAAGATGATTGTAGCCAAAATGTTCATATCCAGGACGATCATAACTAGAATAATCGTAACTAGAATGATCGTAACAAGATATGATCATATTCACGATAATACTATCCAAAGAATTTGTATTTAGAAAAGATCATGCTAGGGTAGAGACGAAATATAATAATCATTAATGAATGAAAAGTTATAATACTTTTCAATTGAAGTCAGATGATTCTAATGCTGATCCTTAATGAATTCAAATCCTTGAAGGTAGTCAAGATTTCAACACTAGTTTTTAATGTGATGATGTGTTTTCTAAATAGGTTCATGATAAAAGAAAAGAAATTGGAGATTGATGAATGAATTGTCATGTGGGAGCCATTAACGTAAATGAATGATTGTATCTCAATTGGAGAATTGAATTTCTTCAAACACATTCAATTGGTATGGTATCAATCATTTTTTTGAATAAATTTTAATGAAATATTCAGATTCATACCCTTGAATTGATCATCAATTTTAATCGTATTGAAATTTGAAATGAGGGTCTACAAAAATAATATAACGAATTTAAAAGATTTAGGAAGAATCGAGATGCATTGAAAAAAGTCATAATTGCTCTGAGATCTCAGGAAAATTTATATTTTGATGAATTTAAGTGAGCATCAAAGTATTTTAGGATTCCCCCCAAAATATGGTTTGGGTCTCCTATAAAAGGAATTAAGTACATTGAACTTTTGTGACTTTCAGAGAGGGAAGCCATATGCTTCTAGAGAGAATGAGAGTTCAATTCTGTTCGAATTGACAATTGCCTTTGGTGGTGCCGATTGATTTATATTCTATTCTCCATGAGAGTTGTATTTGGGAATTCATGTGGTTCCAATTCTACTCTATTGATTAAAAACTTAAAATAGGACTGGTATATTCTTTTTAAAGAATCGAACTATGATCTTTACTTTGAATGGATTGGATTGGGAGCTCGGTTTTGAATGAATCGGAGTCTGAGGAATTGGACTCAGAGTTTCACAACAATGTCTCGGTGGTTCATACCATTCTTCTAGGTATGTAATTGATGA
Organism: Viscum album; assembly: GCA_963277665.1. Lineage (NCBI taxonomy): Eukaryota > Viridiplantae > Streptophyta > Magnoliopsida > Santalales > Viscaceae > Viscum > Viscum album. The sequence continues at coordinate 991,833,084 of OY728164.1, read as the reverse complement.
ATTATATTAAAATATGAATATATTTTTTTAATTGAAAAGAAGTGCATGTAACATGAGTTTTTACAAAACAATTGTATTACTCTATTGTTCTAAGAGGGAGGACACACACTAGTTATATTGCTTCATAGTGCCACGCATGTATAAGGGAACTTCCTACTTATTGTAATCCATGGATTGTTTTCTTAGTGTATTGTATGGTATTGGATAATTTTCTAACCATACCAAGGTTGTATCTATTCTTATAGAATAGTGAATCTTCTAAATCATTTTATTCATGTCGATGTTTGTAGAGTTTTTTTATTAGATAATTCATATCTCTAATAGGAGGCGAAGGTTGTTTCAATTGAAAAGAAACCAAAAATTATTATTATCACTAATTCACCCCTCCCCCTCTTAGTGATAAATTACTCCAACTCACCACTTTCACATTATTTCATATAATTATTTTCTACACATAAGTTTTACACATTGTGAACATGTTTAAATATATATTGGTTCACTCATAATGTTGAGGACATCAAATTAGGTTGTCATAGAAAATTATGGAAATGAAATCAGGTCCAGGGATTTCATTATGGAAACGAGAATAGGATGACACATAACCTTAAGAATATGAAAGAAGACCCATACATAACCAGAAGGACCTGAAATAAGGCCCACACATAACCATATGAACTTAAAAAAGGGTCCACACACAACATTGTGACTATGAAATCAGGTTCATACAATACATAATTAACACATGAGTTATTCAACATAACCTAATGTATTTGAGGGAGATATATGTCCCAACCATCATATAATTAAAATCATACATACGTCTTCCACATGATCATAAATCATTCATCATCTCAGAAACCATAAAATTAAATTGTTTTCATAAGATATATATCATACCACATCCCACGTAAAAGGAATGGGTTTCATAAACAATTTTACACCATAATCATAAACCTATTATAGATATAATATAAATGGTATCCTTTTATCATAACCATAGTAAAGAATATGTTACACCAAATGAAGCCATATTAGATTAAAAATGATTTTGAAATATCACTTGGGATGTTTCCTGAAAAAAATAGCCTTTCCACTTTGGAAATAACTTTAAAAAAAGACTTTTTCAAAAATACTATTCTTAAAAAATATACTTGGAAATTAATAATCGATTATTAAATTATCATTTAAAACATTTTGTGAAAAATATATATATTACACTTTGGAAATTATTTTTTAAAACTAAAAATTCATTAAACATTTTCCATATTTCTTTCATTGAAAATATCCTTGGAAACATATAATGGATTCCTGAAATCATAGATATGTCATGTTTTTGTAAATATATGTTCTATTTATACATGTCATATCGATGATTCATTTTTCGTAGTGAATAATTTTGAAAGGTCATTGTTTTGAAAAAGTCTTGAAGATTCCATTGACAAAATATAGTAAAATGGTAAACATGGGTAAAGCTTTAAAAAAAAATTATTGCATGATAATTAAAAAATTCATCAAATCATATTTAGAAAATATGGATATGGAAGAAAATTGGTTTTCGATGAAAGAGGCAAAAAAATATGGGTTTTTGTAGAAATATTATTTTTAATCATCAATATCTTTACTAAGTAAAATAAATGGAAGATTTGTGTTTTACATAATTAAATAGAGGATATAAAAATTAATTCGGTTCTTCAAAGGTAGATCATGAGATCTCATCATTGGAATCACATTTAAAACAATCCCACTAAACAATGAGATTGTTACATTAAACATTTAACACATTGGTATCCTATGAATCATAATCCCAATGAAATAAATCACCTAATATGAACATTTATATCAAATAATTATATTTATTAGGATAATAAAATTCATTAACTGGTATCATATATTCCACACAAAACAAATATGTGGTGTAAAAGTCAATTTCTGTATAGATATAAAAGTGAGCTGAAAATAACCTACAACTTTGTAACCATTGAATCGTAAGACCCATGAATGATTAAATTAAATGAAACATTAAAAATAATTAGAATAAATAATTTGATGACATTAAATGTAAATATGTACATGTAAAATATCATAAAATAATATAGGTTCATAACATAACATATGTCCCAAAGAAGACAAATTGAGATAAAAATACCTCACCACATTGGTAATCAATTAAATAATATAAGATATCAATGGAATAAATCCAATGTTATGTTATATGTCATGAAAATTTGATTAATAATGATATAAAAATAAAATGGGTAGTATTTACACCACAGAAAAATAAATGAGTGGTGATTGCATCATACATCTCCTAGAAATAAAAGCGAGACTAGAAATCCCTTACCTTAAGTTTTAAATTCCATCATACAAATTAGACCTCCTATATAATAAATTTAATTTTCTTATAAAAATATATGAAAAAAATATTTATATGTATCCTACCATATATGATTTACTTATGACCTTTATTACTTTTTTATCAATAATAAAACGTTAAAATCATGTTCTAGGTAATAACAAATTAATTTGTTCATATATATTTTGGATTGGTAATTTTGGTCATTTTAATTTGATCATGAATTCATAGTATGAAAAATGTTAAAAATTCCATAAATATCATATATATTCCCTATATTTGTAATTATAGTAACCCATTAATGATAGATATTGAAAATATATTACAGGGTTCATGGAGATAGGAAGTCATGTGTATGCATGAAAGTTTTTTCCATTTTTTCAAATTATTAAACTAAATAAATATTAATATTATGTTGAATTTACATATTATTTTTTATTTAATATATTTGTCACAAATTTTCAATAAAAAATACCTATTACATTAATGACAAAGAATAATGATAGAACAAATCACATCATTTAGTGAGGTGACAGTCTTCTGTACACACGAGCGATGTTAACATATTCCCATGTAATGAAAAGTATGAGAGTATATGTGGTATTATAATTATATATGTTTAATTAGGCAATAAATATCATATAAATATTTTGAATAAATAAATATATACATCTATGAGAGTTGGTAATTTAAAATTAACAACAACGATATTCTTTTTGGTAGTCTTCCACACACTAGATCTAAAATCTCATTTCCCATTTGAAGAATGAGGATATGGATAAAGGATATTACATAAACATATTAATATATTAGTGTATGATTTAAAATATATTTTTTAAATTATAATTATTTATAAATTAATAGATTCAGTAAAAGAAGATGTAAAAAATAATGAGTTTGGTTATGACAATTATCATCACTTAGAACAACCACCTTTGTATCTCTTACTAATGACCATAATGATTTTCTATTGGGCCCAATATATGATATATAAAATTAGGATGTTTTGGATGGATTTTTTATGGTTTTCTTATACATGTATGTCTTATTAGGTGTAAATAAGTGAGGGGAGGAAGTTACATTTTATAATTGAAGAGGAGTGTCATTTCTGTAAATATCCTTAACTATTGAATAATAGGAAGTCACTATCACCCCAAGTGACTCCAAAATTAATGAGTAAAGGATTGTAATAAATATATGGTCAATAAAAACCTACATCACTAAAAACAAATTATCTTTATCATGTTGTTACTTATCCTTTAAGAGGGGTTATTTTTACCATTTTAGTTTTCACCATGGTAACTATTGTTTTATTTATTTAACACGAAAATTTACCAATTAATCCTAAATGAGAAACGAGTATTATTAGATAATTTCTACCTATTAATTAAATATTTTTAATCCAATAAATTAACTAAAAATACATTTTGTGTTAATAAATTAATCTCATCAAAAGTCCTTATAATGCGTAGAACTACGTTTTAACCATAACCAAGGTAATTATTTTTAATGTTTTTATAATTCATTATGACTTAAAATATAATTTACCTTATTAAGTATTATTATATTAATATTTAATCCTATTCTCCATGTTCCATTCCCATAAGTGGAAAAGGAAAATTTAATATTAAACCAAAAGACATGATGAAAAAGAGGTTTTCCAAACAATTTTTTTTCATACAACAAAACGTTTTAAAATAAAAATTGAATATGAAAATAATTTAAATGTTGAAAATTGGATTGATAAAAAAACAATTTATATAATTTAAATTTTTAATCAATAAAAACCATTTTAGAGTAATTAAATTATATATATGAAAAGACAATTCTTAATAGAACCCAATATTTTCATTATTCATTGAAAAATTAGACTTTTCAATAAATTAAAAAAACAAAAATATAATATAACATTGAAATTATTATTTAAAAAATGAATTTAATTTTTCCCAAAAAATTATACCCATGAAAAAAGTTAATTTAAATTGAGTGCGTGAAATTCTAGGAAACATTATTTTTGAAAAATATTGATTTTATGTGTAAAATTAGACTTACTGTTATCTCAATACAAGAAAGAATATAATATCATTTGTAAAAACTCATGCATTATATAATATATTAAATTCATTAAAATCATTTACCAAATGTTATTTATTTTATATATTGAGATAAAAAAAGATTTTGGTACCTAACTATTGTTTTTTATGAAAAATATTTCCTTTGTTTTTTGGATCCTTTTTTCTCAGTAATAATTATTTTGAAAAAAAGAATTAATATTATATAATTGTTTAAATAATTTATAATCATTATGTATTTTAACCTATTCAAACCCTCCATTTCAACATATAGTTAATAAATATTCTATTAAATAATAATATTTTAATTTTTTTTCATGTTCCATTAAAACATGTTATTGAATATAATAAAGTCTATCAATGAACATAAATTTATTTGAAAAATGTATTTTATAAATATCATGTTATAATAGGAAGATGCAGGTTGTGAAATATTATGACCAAGAGGATCCAGTGATTATTAAAGGTATCATTTCTATCTTATTTGCATTACATGAAGTATTCAGAGACACATGTGTGAGCCACTCAATTATTTACACATACCTTGTTCGAGATCTAGAGATTCCGGTGGAGAATTTTCCTCATCCCTTGCCATTTGAGATTCCCACTAGTATAGATTTTTCTATCTGTCACTTATCAAGATAGAGTTACCTTACCGTGGGGGAAATATATTTTTGTGGGATCCTTCCATGGACATGATGATGCCTTTAGACGTTATCCTTGGTGTGGAATGGTTCATTAATTTTCATGATTAGATTGACTATTTTAGGAGGATTACACATCGTTTCCATGTTTAAGGGGTGCTGTTTTACCTATTCTATCAGAAGAAAACTCAAGAATAGCTTTATGGTATTCTAAACAAAATGATTCATCATATTACTCCTCAAATAAATAGTATCACAGTTATAGTAGTAGATGTTATGATCTATTTGCTTCTTACATCAGTGGAAGATTTTGAGGATGTATTCCCAGAGGGAATTCTAAGAAATACTCCACACTGTATGATATATTACCTCATATATCCTTATACATTAAGTGAACGAATATCATTGATATTATATTTGAGGACCGAATAGACCATCGAGAGATGAAGGTAAAATATGGGGATTTATAGAGGAGGTTGTTTGTTTGAATCAACTTCTCTCCCTAGGCAGCGTGAGTTTTTTTAACCAGAAATTTTGATGGGATCTTGAGGCTATGCATGGATTATTATCACCTCAATATTTTGAAAATCATGAGTAAGTTTCCATATTCATTAATTATCATCATTATCGACTAGTTTAAAGGGGTGAGTTTGTTCTCTAATATATACCTCATTTTTTGATATCAAAAGTTCCATGTTCATGAGGACGATATATCAAATACAAAAATCCAATGTCTCTATGTTCACATTGTGTACTTATAAATTCCCATGAATATAGAAAAATACGCAACTATGTACATGGGGATTATTAAAAATACCATTCATCCTGTATTGTGCTGGTTCAAGGTAGTCCTTATTGATGACATACATGGGTAATTTGTGTTAGAGGAAGAGCACACAAGATAATTGAGGATGTTTCTATAAATACAAAAAAGCACCAAATTTATAGGAATCTCCCAAATTGTTAGTCTTATTTTTTAGAGTTGTACATACTTTGAAATATTGTCTTGAAAGAGGATGTAACCTTAGACTAGGTAATGGTTGAGGCAATGATATCTTTGGAGGCACAAAAGAGAATGATTGAGGTGTAGAACTTCCTTTGGGTTTTATGATACAATTATATATTTATGCCCTATATCACCATGATTTCCCACCCCTTTAATTATTTTAAAATAAATGGATATTATTTCATGTGGATAGAAATGTTACATAAATTTTTCTAGAGTTACAAAAGATGATGATGAATGCCCCCATATTGAGACTTCTAGAGGATGATGTTTAGTATGTGGTGTTTTATGATTCATCTATAAATGGGTTTGGTTATCTTCTAATGTAATGGAAGGAAGTGAATTCCTATGGGTCTAATCAGTTGATACACCATGAGTATAACTAAATGACCCATGATCTAGAGCATTTAAGAGTGAACTTCACCCTAACTATTATGTGACACTTGCTTATTAAAGAGTTATTTATTTCTTATTATTTCCAAAGGAGTATCAGTTATATAACTCAAAATAATATATTAACTTTATAAAGTGGTGATTACTGGAGTTAAAACATGATTTTCATAATGAGATAGTCTATACACTCAGGAAGGGGAACATGGTGGTAGATTCTATTATTAGTAGATCTTGTTCAGTATAGTTGAGAATGGTGTTAAATTTATTTTCCTCTTTAATTTTACCTTATTGGATGAGGATGGTGATGCTTACCTCTAGTCGATGGTTTTTACCACTAAACTTCTATAGTGTGTTAGGTATGATCATCTTAAACATTCCGATTGTGAGACTTTTCCTTGCTAGATATCAACAGAACATGATCCTGATAGATATTTTTATGGTGTAGAGCATGTCATCCTTTTTCAAGGATGGATGATATTACAAGTGATACTATAAGAATGGGTACTGGGGGAGTTTCATACACCCCCTCAAGAATTTATATTAGGGTGAAAAATATATACCATGTCCTTCAATGTTATTTCTGGTGGCTAGAAGAAAAGGTGCTTGTAGAAAAGTTTATCTATTTATTCCTAACTTTTCATCAACTGAAGGCTGGTCACCACGTTCTAGTGGGTTAGGATCTACTCTATTAGATGTCAAAGAGTTATTTGGATGGTATCTCCATTGAATTCATAATACTAATTCCATGATCATATAGAGGTCACAATTATCTATGGGTGATTATTGACTGAAACAACATGATATATCACTTCCTAGCAATCTCAGATTAGATTTCAGTAGAGACCTCTGTATTCTTATACATGTAAAATAAAATCACTCATCATAGGCTGCAATAAAATATAATTTTATACTATTATAAACAATTTACATCATGATTATGAATAGTATTACCATAATCCAATTTCCTATACTTTTTGTTGAACATGTCATTTTTCATTCATAGTGGTGGCCCGAATGACCGAACCATTTCAGTTATAGAGGAAAATATTTGACCTGTCATGGTGGGATTTATCCATAGTTGGGTGGATCATATACCCCTAGTGGAATTTTAATATAACAACAGTTTCTAACCCACAATATTCCCATTTTGATTCCTTGCGCAAGAGACCATATAGTTCAAAACAGTGATTGATTGATTATAGAGAGTCATTATTCATGGGATAAGAGATGGTACGAGTGTCAACAGAGATATTATAGACAATCCATGAGTGGATGTGGGATACTCATATCCATTATAAGTCAAAAAAGGACCGAATATGGAGGTAATTGGAGTTCAATTAGGGAGACCCTGATTTCATGAAGTAATCACCTCAGTATGGATTATTGATTATTTTTTAGGGGTTCTAGTTGTCGTTATGATTTATTATACCATTCTGGATTTTAAATAGGATGAAAACATGGAAATCTCCATGGGATTACAGGAGATCATCCAAACCAAATGAAAGCTCAACATCCCCATCCTTTTTATTATAATTTTTTAATTTTATGATGAAATTTTTTATTTAGAAGAAAAATTTGTGGGTTGGTGTTTTGGTTTTTTTTATTCTCATGTTCTTAAAATTATGAACTGATAATTTCTTGTTAACTAACCATTTTTATCCAACATTTGATGTTTTCCATGTCAATAAATTGATGAAACCCTGAAATATATATGACATATGTTTTCTCATCATTGGCTTGTGTGATTTACTCCACTTGTTCTTGGAACTATCTTTGTCAATATTTTATTTAACTAAAGGATCGATGATACCCCGAAATTTATCACCACATAATTGATCATTAGAGAAATCATTCACTCCATGGGTTTTGTTATGGGATTTATGAAGTGATTTTGGTTTCATAAATATGATGGAAGATCAAGAGTTTGGTTTAGGTGTCCTCTATTTGTGGTTGGTGAATCGGGGATGTAGTGTGGATTCAATGTATTTCTACCTAGATAGGTGGCCAAAAGCTAGCTAGCAATAATGGCATAAGATCATCAAACAGTAGATTATATTTTATGTGAATAATTTTTAGTTGATGCATAAGAAAAAATGGACTGGGTGAGGTGCATAGAAATTTTTTTAATTTCATGGAAAACTTGATATACATTGTATGTAGTTCAGAAGAAAACACAACGTATAGATCCCCTTCACTAGTAGCTGGGATTTATAGGAAAACTAAATTATCACACATCATCTAACATCACCCTTATTGTGTGAGAATTATTTAGCGGACCATCATTTACCCATGTGGTACCCGAGCATGGGAAAATCCATCATAAATGGAAATGAAACACAAAGTGGGTACAAACACAACAATAAGACCAAATATTGAATAAAGTACAACTACACAACCTGTGTATACGGGGAAATCCATATTACATGGTTAAAGGCTGGAGGATATAGGTATATGCATAGACTAGGGCATCTTAAGACCAGCTAAGACATGTTATGTATGTCCTATGTGTTGAGTCAATAAGGTTTTCCTTATGACTTTTCCATTCCATCTTGTTTTGAAAATCACAAACACCTTATCTTTAAGGAAAATTGCTTTCTTAAGGAAAATCGCTTTTATAAGGAAAATTTCTTTTATAAGGAAAATTGCTTTCTTAAGGAAAATCGCTTTTATAAGAAAAATTATCCTTGTCATATTTTCATTCATATTTTTATTAAGTATGAGTTTCAGATTCATTTTATCGGAATCATTGAAGCTTTGATATAAAGCATTCTGTTTTAGGGTTCAGATTCTGGACAAGAACTATAAGGAAGTTTCATTCCGAATTCCGGATATGAATCCTGACTAAGTTCTATTCCAGATTCAGGATATGAATTCTGAAGAAGAATTCTCATTACGAACTCTAATGAAGAATTCTCATTACGAACTCTAATGAAGAATTCCCATTACGAATTCTAATGAAGAATTCCCATTACGAATTCTAAGGAAGAAATCTCATTCCGAATTCTCATTACAAATTCTGATGAAGAATTCTCATTACGAATTCTGATGACAAATTCTCATTACGAATTCTGATGACGAATTCTCATTACGAATTCTGATGATGAATTCTCATTACGAATTCTGAAGAAGAATTCTCATTACGAATTCCAATGAAGAATTCCTATTACGAATTCTGATGATGAATTTTCATTACGAATTCTGATGATGAATTCTCATTACGATTTCTGATGACGAATTCCTATTCCGAATTCTCATTCCGAATTCACCTGTTAAACAGAATCTGATTATCATTGTTTTATACACTCTGAACTTATTCATTCCGAACCTTCACTCCGAGGTTTCTATTCCGAACCTTTATGTTAGAGTTTAAAACGATGTCGTACATTCAGTTACACTCACTTTGTTATAAAACGATGTCGCCCATTTTGTTATAAACTAACCGTTGTCTAAGTGACACGTGTACAGGTCCCTCCGATCTTTAAGGAAAATATGACCGTTGGAGAGGAGCCGACCTTACTTATAAATATGATCTCATTTGAAAGAGCTCGATGCTGATGAATAGCTGAGTGCTGTTGGAAAATCAACTGAGTTTTGTGCCTACATGCTGTTGAAGTGATTTCTAGAGAGAGAGTCTCTTATTAACTCTCAAAGCTTCGTGCGACTCCAAATGTTGGTGATTACATTCGAGGGCTTCCGGGGATAGGAAGACAGAGGTGCCGACTACCTTAAAGATCGAGGGCTTTCTTGCTGAGAAAGACAGAGGTGCCGACTACCTTAAAGATCGAGGGCTTTCTTGCTGAGAAAGACAGAGGTTGCCAACTACCTTGAAGTTGAGGGCTTGCGGGGATAGCAAGACAGAGACTCCGATTTTCGTATCGAGGGCTTACCCTGGTGTGGGTAAGACAGACTTGCTTGAAAGTATAAATCAAGGGACCTTTATCCAAGGTTGTTGGATACCCTTCTCTTTGGGTTAAAAGACTATTATCTTGTTACTAGTAGTTTTACTACTTGTTTCTATTCCGCTGTATTTTGTATCTTAAGGAAAGTATAACTTTCTTATACTTCTTTACTTACTCTGATTAGTTTAGATTCTATACGCTTTAAGGTAGAATCTCATATTGTAACTTTTGTTAAGTTTCAATTTCCGGAATCATATTTCCGGAACCTACTTTTGGAATCCCTTTCCAAGTTCAGTTCGGTGTTAGAGGTGTTGTGAATTTACTTAGTTTAACTTTGTTAAACTTAGCCCTTTCCTTTTCTTAAGGAAACTCTAGTTATTCATAACTAAATTTAAAGGTTCCAAAGGAATTTTTAAAGTATACAATTCACCCCCCTCTTGTATATTGAGCATCTCATATTATATTTCGATCCTACAATTGGTATCAGAGGTTGGAAACCTCTTACTCTATACCATTCTTACATTTGGTATCAGAGCCAAGGTTACTGAAATACTTGTACTCACATACAAGTTTTTCTTGCTCACTTTTCTATTCCGAACTTTGTCATTCCGGATTATCCATTCCGAACTTTTCCCATTCCGAACTTTGTTATTACGATTCTAAGCTACTAACAAGTTTGTATCCAAGTTATTTTTAGTATGACAGGAATTAATGTTGGATCGATTGACAATCTGAATCCTACAAGGCCACCTATCTTCGATGGTAATGATTATGAATACTGGAGAGATAGTATGAAGACATTTGTTATCAATACTAGGGTAGACAACTTTGTCATGCTTACTGGTGATTATAAAATTCCTGACAAGGAAGTCAGAACCTTTACTAACCAGGAAAAGCAAGAATATAAACTTAACTATAAGGTACGCAATACTATATTATGTTCAATGACTAGAAATATATATAGCCAAATTTCTTCTTGTGAAGCAGCTAATTGTATATGGAAGAAGTTAGAGGTTACACACTTTGGGACTTCTAAGGTGATTGAGACTAGAAGAGCTATGCTTAGAGCTGAATATCATGGCTTTAATTTTCCTTATGGAGAACCTATTTGTAAAGTTCAACAATGATTTATGACTATCGTCAAAAGTCTACAATCTATGTGAGAAAAAGGATTAGATGATGAAGCTCTTGTGGACAAGATAATTGATATTATGCCCAATGAATGGGAATCCAAGAGAACAGCTATAGATGAGAACAGGAAGGTCACTCAAATTACTCTTGATGAATTATTTGGAACTCTTCTACAACATGAAACTAGAATGAAGAGATATGCTGACAACATCAAGAAGAAGAATGGAAATGGTACTGTTGATTTTATTACAACTTCAAATCAGATGAAAGCTAAGACTCCTGAGAGAGTAACCAGATCCAAATCTAAGAAAGTTATTTTCCAATCCGAATCCAGTGAAAGTGATGTTTCAGAAAATGAATTAGCCAATCTTGCTCGAAGGATGAACAAGATAGCTGGACAGAGAAACATTCAATCCAAGTATAAGAAGAAGGACAGGAAATATAAGAAAGATGGAGAAGTTACTTGTTATGAATGTAAGAGAGCTGGACATATTAGACCAGATTGTCCTATGCTCAAAAAGAAAGAAAGGAAGGAAAGACATTCAGAAAGGAACAGGAAGAAGTATTATAAAGCCAAAGCTAAGAAAGTTCTGAAAGCTAATGACACCTGGAGTGCCAGTGGTGGTGACTCTTCAGATGAATCGTCTGATTATAAATCTTCAGGACAGAAGAATCATGGTCTTATAGCCAGATTACCTATTGATAATCATTGTCTTATGGCTAAGGTACGAAATGCTGAATCTTTGACCAATGTTTCTTTAAATCCTAATGATAGTAAGTTTTATAACTCTTCTGATGAAGAATCATCTTCTGATGAGGAAAATACTTTACCTACTTTTGAAGAAGTCTCTAGATTTACTGAACTTCTTGAGATTGAGAATTCCAAACTCAACAAGAAACTTGATAAGGAAAATTCTAGGAATTCTATTCTTACTAAAGAGATATCAGATCTTTCTAAAGATCTTGATAAGAAAAATGATGATTTTGAAAATATTTCAAAAAATCACGAGGAAGTAAGTTCTGAGAAGAATAAACTTTCTAAAGAATTAGAAAAAGTAATTTCTAAGAAAAATGTTTTCGAGCCTAACTCTAGTTGCAAAACAAATGATTTTGAGGATAAAAACTTGGTTGTAAAACTCAAGTCTGAAATTTTTTCCTTAAAGAAGTGTTTATCAAACTTTACCCATGGTAAAGAAAATTTTGATAAGATGTATTCTCAAATACGACCTTTAAGAAATAAATCCGGATTTGGTTATACCCATGAAAAACCAGTTTTCAGTAACAATTATTTTGTTCCTCAAAGTGCCCCATTTTGCACCAAATGTCAATGTGGTGGTCACTGGGCAAAGAATTGTTCCTTAAACAAAACCCAATCCTTAGGTTTTCATAAAGCTTAATTTTCTAAGAAAATGTGGATACCTAAAATTTTATTGTCTGGAAATCTCGGATCCAAACAAGTTTGGATTCCGAAAGTCCAACTTTGTTCTTAATTTCAGGAAAATAAAGAAAGTTCCAGCAACAATATTTGGTACATGGATAGTGGATGTTCCCGGCATATGACTGGTAACAAAAGATTTTTTGAAAAGATTATCAAAACGAAAGGAGATATTATTCTTCAGTTTATCGGAACGCAAGATCAACTTGCTGACATTTTCACAAAATCCTAGCCTTCTGATAGATTTGAATATATTAAACAGAAGTTAGGAATGATAACCATAAGGTAATCTTCCTCAATTAACTTTCTGTTGAAAAATCTCCTTACAGTAATAAACTCCTTTTCATAGGGGGAGTACATTTTATTGTTTGTTTAACAAAGTTTTTCAAAATTTGTTTTCAAACTTTTCGGAACGAAAATTTCCGGAATGGAACTTCCGGAACTACAATTTTCCAGAAAGGATATTTTCGCACAGAATACTTCTGGAATGGAAGTATTTTTATTGAAAATTTCCGGAATGGAAAACTTTCATACTGGTATTTTCATAACGGAACTTTCGTACTGAATCTTCCATAACAAGTTTTTATTTACTTTATCGTATTGAGTTTTTCGTATTGACTTTTCGTATTTACTTTATCGTATTGAGTTTTTCATATTTACTTTTTGTATTTACTTTTTCATATTGAGTTTTTCGTATTTAGTTTTTCGTATCGACTTTTTCGTAGTCGTCTTTATATTACCCATTACGAATAACTTTCCTAAGCTAATCCGAAAGGTATGATTTCCTTACTGAAGTTTTCGTAATCATATTTTACTTGCTGGCAATTTCTTAAAGTTTGTTTTCGGTTTTTGAATTTCTTAATTATTTACTTTAATAAAAACCTCAAAAAGATCGGATTCAAGCTCTCAACCGTCAGATTTGATTTCAGATCATTCTAAACCGTTAGATCAACCGAGGAAGTTGAACCGTCATCCCATTGCCTATATAAAGGGGACCCTATTTTTGAGTCCCACATCGATTTCAAGATTTTGCGTGCTGAAGCTCTGACTCTCTGATTTAAGGACATTCTGAACTTCAGCCTTTTTGATTCCGAACTTCTCAGAGATTTCAGATCCGAATGTCTGCAGAGTTAGCTTCTCAAGAAATGTCTTCAACCAAACCCATTTCTCAGTGGTTAGTCTACAGAGAGAGGTTAGTTCATCCGAATTTCTTCAGCAACTACGATTCTATTATTTCAAATAATATCAAGTTGAATGGCTGGGAAGATGTTGCGGTATCAAAAACCGGCAACCAAGATGAAGTCTACTCTGATTTGCTTGTTGAGTTCTATGAGTCAGTTGCTTTCTTCGAGGAAGACAATAGAGAAAAATTTTCTTTCAAATCGTATGGCAAGACATATAAGCTTTCTTACACCAAGGCTGTAAGCTTGGTTGGGTTAAGTTACGAAGGTGAAGCTGAATTTATTTCCCACGTATTTCCAGACTCATTGGGTAGTTTCAACAAGGAAAAGGCTTTAGAAATTCTCGAATTGGATGATGACAAGGCTCCGAAAATAGCAAGCCTATCTACAAACTTCCGGATGCTGGAGTTATGGGTACAAGGGCTTATTGTACCGAGAAAAGGAGATAAGGATAGCCTGAAGAAAAGTGAGATATATATCTTAGATTTCCTGATAAATCTAAGGAAGTATAACTTGATGAATCATATTCTTCTTAATATAGAGAATTTGAAGAAGGGGAATCTGAGAGCTCAGATTGTGATGTACCCAGTAATATTGTCAAAGCTCATAGTTCGGTGCCTAGAATCCTTCAAGGTAGCTTGTAGTTCCAAACCAAGGGTGTGCAAGATCATGTTGCTCAGTGATGCCACTCTTAAAAGGATGAATATAGCTTTTGACAAGAAGTCTGGGAAATTCATTGATCTACCTCCTCAAGTAGATGTGACTCCGAAAGTTGCTGATCCGGAATCATCTAAGCCGGTAAGGAAGAGGAAGCTGAAAGAAGTGGTAGTCGAAGCTGAGGAACCCAAGTCTAAGGAAGTCCACTCCGCACCTCCTAAGTCTAAGAAGAAGAAAACCTATACTGATGAGGTTGCAGCAAAGTGGAGAGCTGATAAAGAGAAGAGGAAGGAAGGAGATCCGCAGTTCGGATTAGATCCTGCGGAGGCTAAGGCTCTGAAAGAGAAGGCTGCTGATGAGCTCGAGAAACAAGCAAAGGAGAAGAAGCTGAAGAAGAAAATGTCAGAAGCTGAGGCTGTGCAAGCATTGTTAAAGTTCAACGAAATGGTTTCAGAAACCATTCCCGTTCCGAGAACTTTTTCTCTGGAATCTCTACCTGAGACTCCAGGAAGAAATCTTACTGCTCCGGAAGAGGCTGTTGCTACGAATACTGAGGTAGAAGAGCAAGTGGAACAAGTTGAAGAAGCTTCTGAAGGAAGAGGTGAGACAGGAGATGTCCTCAAACAAGTAGATGAATATAAAGGAACTCTTTCGGAACACCTCTCGCTCCGAACATCTGAAGCTCAATCTTGAAAGCTTGTTACTCCGACTATGGAAGAAGAGAAAGGTGAAGAAGAAGTTTCTTGTCTGAGAGAAGAAGAACATCTTTCACTTGATGCTGCTCAGAAGGAAAATGTAGAAGTTGCTGATGAGGAAGATTATATTGTTCAAGTCTCTAATAGCGAGAAGAAATCTCCGGAACAGGTTTCTATTCCGGAAAAAGATAAGGGGAAACAAATTCTTGCTGATACCCCGAGTTCAGAAAAGAAGATGAGGAAGGAAGCTGGTAGTTCTTCGAAGAGGAAGTTGAAGCTTATTGAGGAAGAAAATTCTCCTAGCAAGATTTCAGATTCGGAGTCATCTTCGTTGGGGCACGATTTTGTTGTCCAGTCTTTGAAGAAGTTGGTGGGAACCATTCCAACCTTCTCAAGCATTGAATCTAGATGCCAGATGCTTCAACATGCGCTAAATCAGAAAACCGACTCCGTATCGATGGTAATAGATAAGTGTGTTGAGATTGAAGCTCAGTTCAAAACATTCTTCATTGGTTACGAAGAACATAAAAGATCTTGCAAGAGGATGACAAGATGGTCTAAGAAAACTGTGGAAGAGATGAGGTTGCTGGATGAGTTTCAGGATAATGTTAAGGATGCATTTGAAACCGAGGACCAGAAGATTAAAGAGCTGACTGCATCATTCGAAGAAAAATTGACAAAGGAAAAGAACTTTCGGATTCAGGAAGTGAGAGATCTGAATGGAAAGCTCAATTCCGTTAATCAAAGTTGGAAATATGAAAGGGATTATCGGATCGAGTTTGAAGAAAGGATGAAGGCTCATGAAGAGAAGATGAATGTTCAGGAAGAAAAGTTGAAGGCTCAAGAAGAAATCATTGAATCTCAGTCAGCAAGAATAGTCGTCTTAGAGAAGCAAGCAGAGGAAGATCACAAAGACTTAAAGAAGATCAAGACGATTCTTAAGGGGTTAATGTCGAAGGAGAAAGATCTGAAATGACCAATCCGATCTTTTTGTTGTAATCTGTTTTTTTGTTGCTGACATTTCAAATATAATGAGAATTGTGTTTGTTGTTTCCTTTGTACTAATGTATCAGGTATTTTGTTAAGTTTTTTTTCCATTCCCTCCAATTCTTTTTTAAAATAACAAAGGGGGAGAAGGAAAAGATCCTTAAGAAAAAGAGGAACTCTAATAAGAGTTTATCAAAGGGGGAGAAAGAAAAATACCCAAGGAAAAAGAACTCTAATAAGAGTTTGTTTAAGGGGGAGTATTTTCTTATGAAACATCACTCTGGAAATATGAATACGATCCTTAGAGTTTCAAAGCCTAAGGGGGAGTTAGTCGTATTCATCTATATCCTTAAACCAAGGGAGATAAGCTTTAATGTGTTTCTTTCTTCTTGGAATAGCTTTTTCGTAAGGATGTTTGTGCTTTCCAAAAAGAGGGAGACTGTTGAGTCAATAAGGTTTTCCTTATGACTTTTCCATTCCTTCTTGTTTTGAAAATCACAAACACCTTATCTTTAAGGAAAATTGCTTTCTTAAGGAAAATCGCTTTTATAAAGAAAATTGCTTTTATAAGGAAAATTGCTTTCTTAAGGAAAATCGCTTTTTTAAGAAAAATTATCCTTATCATATTTTCATTCATATTTTTATTAAGTATGAGTTTCGGATTCATTTTCTCGAAATCATTGAAGCTTTGATATAAAGCATTCTGTTTTAGGGTTCAGATTCTGGAAAAGAACTATAAGGAAGTTTCATTCCGAATTCCGGATATGAATCCTGACTAAGTTCTATTCCAGATTCAGGATACGAATTCTGAAGAAGAATTCTCATTACGAACTCTAATGAAGAATTCTCATTACGAACTCTAATGAAGAATTCCCATTACGAATTATAATGAAGAATTACCATTACGAATTCTAAGGAAGAAATCTCATTCCGAATTCTCATTACGAATTCTGATGAAGAATTCTCATTACGAATTCTGATGACAAATTCTCATTACGAATTCTGATGACGAATTCTCATTACGAATTCTGCTGATAAATTCTCATTACGAATTCTGAAGACGAATTCTCATTACGAATTCCAATGAATAATTCCTATTACGAATTCTGATGATGAATTCTCATTACGAATTCTGATGATGAATTCTCATTACGATTTCTGATGACGAATTCCTATTCCGAATTCTCATTCCGAATTCACCTGTTAAACAGAATCTGATTATCATTGTTTTATACACTCTGAACTTATTCATTCCGAACCTTCACTCCGAAGTTTCTATTCTGAACCTTTATGTTAGAGTTTAAAATGATGTCGTACATTCAGTTACACTCACATTGTTATAAAACGATGTCGTCCATTTTGTTATAAACTAACTGTTGTCTAAGTGACACGTGTACAGGTCCCTCCGATCTTTAAGGAAAATATGACCGTTGGAGAGGAGCCGACCTTACCTATAAATAGGAGCTCATTTGAAAGAGCTCGATGCTGATGAATAGCTGAGTGCTGTTGGAAAAACAACTGAGTTTTGTGCCTACATGCTGTTGAAGTGATTTCTAGAGAGAGTCTCTTATTAACTCTCAAAGCTTCGTGCGACTCCGAATGTTGGTGATTACATTCGAGGGCTTCCGGGGATAGGAAAGACAGAGGTGCCGACTACCTTAAAGATCGAGGGATTTCTTGCTGAGAAAGACAGAGGTGCTGACTACCTTAAAGATCGAGGGCTTTCTTGCTGAGAAAGACAGAGGTTGCCAACTACCTTGAAGTTGAGGGCTTGCGGGGATAGCAAGACAGAGACTCCGATTTTCGTATCGAGGGCTTACCCTGGTGTGGGTAAGACAGACTTGCTTGAAAGTATAAATTAAGGGACCTTTATCCAAGGTTGTTGGATACCCTTCTCTTTGGGTTAAAAGACTATTATCTTGTTACTAGTAGTTTTACTACTTGTTTCTATTCCGCTGTATTTTGTATCTTAAGGAAAGTATAACTTTCTTATACTTCCTTACTTACTCTGATTAGTTTAGATTCTATACTCTTTAAGGTAGAATCTCATATTGTAACTTTTGTTATGTTTCAATTTCCGGAATCATATTTCCGGAACCTACTTTTGGAATCCCTTTCCAAGTTCAGTTCGGTGTTATAGGTGTTGTGAATTTACTTAATTTAACTTTGTTAAACATAGCCCTTTCCTTTTCTTAAGGAAACTCTAGTTATTCATAACTAACTTTAAAGGTTCCAAAGGAATTTTCAAAGTATACAATTCACCCCCCCTCTTGTATATTGAGCATCTCATATTATATTTCGATCCTACAATTAGTATCAGAGGTTGGAAACCTCTTACTCTATACCATTCTTACATTTGGTATCAGAGCCAAGGTTACTGAAATACTTGTACTCACATACAAGTTTTTCTTGCTCACTTTTCTATGCCGAACTTTGTCATTCCGGATTATCCATTCTGAACTTTTCCCATTCCGAACTTTGTTATTACGATTCTAAGCTACTAACAAGTTTGTATCCAAGTTATTTTTAGTATGACAGGAATTAATGTTGGATCGATTGACAATATGAATCCTACAAGGCCACCTATCTTCGATGGTAATGATTATGAATACTGGAGAGATAGTATGAAGACATTTGTTATCAATACCGGGGTAGACAACTTTGTCATGCTTACTGGTGATTATAAAATTACTGACAAGGAAGTCAGAACCTTTACTAACAAGGAAAAGCAAGAATATCAACTTAACTATAAGGTATGCAATACTTTATTATGTTCAATGACTAGAAATATATATAGCCAAATTTCTTCTTGTGAAGCATCTAATTGTATATGGAAGAAGTTAGAGGTTACACACTTTGGGACTTCTAAGGTGATTGAGACTAGAAGAGCTATGCTTAGAGCTGAATATCATGGCTTTAATTTTCCTTATGGAGAACCTATTTGTAAAGTTCAACAAAGATTTATGACTATCGTCAACAGTCTACAATATATGGGAGAAAAAGGATTAGATGATGAAGCTCTTATGGACAAGATAATTGATATTATGCCCAATGAATGGGAATCCAAGAGAACAGCTATAGATGAGAACAGGAAGGTCACTCAAATTACTCTTGATGAATTATTTAGAACTCTTCTACAACATGAAACTAGAATGAAGAGAGATGCTGACAACATCAAGAAGAAGAATGGAAATGGTACTGTTGCTTTTACTACAACTTCAAATCAGATGAAAGCTAAGACTCCTGAGAGAGTAACCAGATCCAAATCTAAGAAAGTTATTTTCCAATCCGAATCCAGTGAAAGTGAAGTTTCAGAAAATGAATTAGCCAATCTTGCTCGAAGGATGAACAAGATAGCTGGACAGAGAAACTTTCAATCCAATATAAGAAGAAGGACAGGAAAGATAAGAAAGATGGAGAAGTTACTTGTTATGAATGTAAGAGAGCTGGACATATTAGACCAGATTGTCCTATGCTCAAAAAGAAAGAAAGGAAGGAAAGACATTCAGAAAGGAACAGGAAGAAGTATTATAAAGCCAAAGCTAAGAATGTTCTGAAAGCTAATGACACCTGGAGTGCCAGTGGTGGTGACTCTTCAGATGAATCGTCTGATTATGAATCTTCAGGACAGAAGAATCATGGTCTTATAGCCAGATTACCTATTGATAATCATTGTCTTATGGCTAAGGTACGAAATGCTGAATCTTTGACCAATGTTTCTTTAAATCCTAATGATAGTAAGTATTATAACTCTTCTGATGAAGAATCATCTTCTGATGAGGAAAATACTTTACCTACTTTTGAAGAAGTCTCTAGATTTGCTGAACTTCTTGAGATTGAGAATTCCAAACTCAACAAGAAACTTGATAAGGCAAATTCTAGGAATTCTATTCTTACTAAAGAGATATCAGATCTTTCTAACGATCTTGATAAGAAAAATGCTGATTTTGAAAATATTTCAAAAAATCATGAGGAAGTAAGTTCTGAGAAGAATAAACTTTCTAAAGAATTAGAAAAAGTAATTTCTAAGAAAAATGTTTTCGAGCCTAACTCTAGTTGCAAAACAAATGATTTTGAGGATAAAAACTTGGTTGTAAAACTCAAGTCCGAAATTTTTTCCTTAAAGAAGTGTTTATCAAACTTTACCCATGGTAAAGAAAATTTTGATAAGATGTATTCTCAAATACGACCTTTAAGAAATAAATCCGGATTTGGTTATACCCATGCAAAACCAGTTTTCAGTAACAATTATTTTGTTCCTCAAAGTGCCCCATTTTGCACCAAATGTCAATGTGGTGGTCACTGGGCAAAGAATTGTTCCTTAAACAAAACCCAATCCTTAGGTTTTCATAAAGCTTACTTTTCTAAGAAAATGTGGATACCTAAAATTTTATTGTCTGGAAATCTCGGATCCAAACAAGTTTGGATTCCGAAAGTCTAACTTTGATCTTAATTTCAGGAAAATAAAGAAAGTTCCAGCAACAATATTTGGTACATGGATAGTGGATGTTCCCGGCATATGACTGGTAACAAAAGATTTTTTGAAAAGATTATCAAAACGAAAGGAGATATTATTCTTCAGTTTATCGGAACGCAAGATCAACTTGCTGACATTTTCACAAAATCCTTGCCTTCTG
This sequence comes from Viscum album, assembly GCA_963277665.1. Lineage (NCBI taxonomy): Eukaryota > Viridiplantae > Streptophyta > Magnoliopsida > Santalales > Viscaceae > Viscum > Viscum album. Next base: position 991,811,994 of record OY728164.1, on the reverse strand, counting down.
ATAGATTTGAATATATTAAACAGAAGTTAGGAATGATAACCGTAAGGTAATCTTCCTCAATTAACTTTCTGTTGAAAAAATCTCCTTACAGTAATAAACTCCTTTTCATAGGGGTGTACATTTGATTGTTTGTTTAACAAAGTTTTTCAAAATTTGTTTTCAAACTTTTCGGAACGAAAATTTCCGGAATGGAACTTCCGGAACTACAATTTTCCATAAAGGATATTTTCGAACAGAATACTTCTGGAATGGAAGTATTTGTATTGAAAATTTCCGGAATGGAAAACTTTCGTACTGGTATTTTCATAACGGAACTTTCGTACTGAATCTTCCATAACAAGTTTTTATTTACTTTATCGTATTGAGTTTTTCGTATTGACTTTTCGTATTTACTTTATCGTATTGAGTTTTTCGTATTGAATTTTCGTATTTACTTTTTCGTATTGAGTTATTCGTATTTAGTTTTTCGTATCGACTTTTTCGTAGTCGTCTTTATATTACCCATTACGAATAACTTTCCTAAGCTAATCCGAAAGGTATGATTTCCTTACTGAAGTTTTCGTAATCATATTTTACTTGCTGGCAATTTCTTAAAGTTTGTTTTCGGTTTTTGAATTTCTTAATTCTTTACTTTAATAAAAACCTCAAAAAGATCGGATTCAAGCTCTCAACCGTCAGATTTGATTTCAGATCATTCTAAACTGTTAGATCAACCGAGGAAGTTGAACCGTCATCCCATTGCCTATATAAAGGGGACCCTATTTTTGAGTCCCACATCGATTTCAAGCTTTTGCGTGCTGAAGCTCTGACTCTCTGATTTAAGGCCATTCTGAACTTCAGTCTTCTCGATTCCGAACTTCTCAGAGATTTCATATCCGAATGTCTGCAGAGTTAGCTTCTCAAGAAATGTCTTCAACCAAACCCATTTCTCAGTGGTTAGTCTACAGAGAGAGGTTAGTTCATCCGAATTTCTTCAGCAACTACGATTCTATTATTTCAAAGAATATCAAGTTGAATGGCTGGGAAGATGTTGCGGTATCAAAAACCGGCAACCAAGATGAAGTCTACTCTGATTTGCATGTTGAGTTCTATGAGTCAGTTGCTTTCTTCGAGGAAGACAATAGAGAAAAATTTTCTTTCAAATAGTATGGCAAGACATATAAGCTTTCTTACACCAAGGCTGCAAACTTGGTTGGGTTAAGTTACGAAGGTGAAGCAGAATTTATTTCCCACGTATTTCCAGACTCTTTGGGTAGTTTCAACAAGGAAAAGGCTTTAGAAATTCTCGGATTGGATGATGACAAGGCTCCGAAAATAGCAAGCCTATCTACAAACTTCCGGATGCTGGAGTTATGGGTACAAGGGCTTATTGTACCGAGAAAAAGAAGATAAGGATAGCCTGAAGAAAAGTGAGATATATATCTTATATTTCCTGATAAATCTAAGGAAGTTTAACTTGATGAAGCATATTCTTCTTAATATAGAGAATTTGAAGAAGGGGAATCTGAGAGCTCAGATTGTGATGTACCCAGCAATATTGTCAAAGCTCATAGTTCGGTGCCTAGAATCCTTCAAGGTAGCTTGTAGTTCCAAACCAAGGGTGTGCAAGATCATGTTGCTCAGTGATGCCACTCTTAAAAGGATGAATATAGCTTTTGACAAGAAGTCTGGGAAATTCATCGATCTACCTCCTCAAGTAGAAGTGACTCCGAAAGTTGCTGATCCGGAATCATCTAAGCCGGTAAGGAAGAGGAAGCTGAAAGAAGTGGTAGTCGAAGCTGAGGAACCCAAGTCTAAGAAAGTCCACTCCGCACCTCCTAAGTCTAAGAAGAAGAAAACCTATACTGATGAGGTTGCAGCAAAGTGGAGAGCTGATAAAGAGAAGAGGAAGGAAGGAGATCCGCAGTTCGGATTAGATCCTGCGGAGGCTAAGGCTCTGAAAGAGAAGGCTGCTGATGAGCTCGAGAAACAAGCAAAGGAGAAGAAGCTGAAGAAGAAAATGTCAGATGCTGAGGCTGTGCAAGCATTGTTAAAGTTCAACGAAATGGTTTCAGCAACCATTCCCGTTCCGAGAACTTTTTCTCTGGAATCTCTACCTGAGATTCCAGGAAGAAATCTTACTGCTCCGGAAGAGGCTGTTGCTACGAATACTGAGGTAGAAGAGCAAGTGGAACAAGTTGAAGAAGCTGCTGGAGGAAGTGGTGAGACAGGAGATATCCTCAAACAAGTAGATGAATATAAAGGAACTCCTTCGGAACACTCTCGCTCCGAACATCTGAAGCTCAATCTTCAAAGCTTGTTACTCCGACTATGGAAGAAGAGAAAGGTGAAGAAGAAGTTTCTTGTCTGAGAGAAGAAGAACATCTTTCACTTGATGCTGCTCAGAAGGAAAATGTAGAAGTTGCTGATGAGGAAGATTATATTTTTCAAGTCTCTGATAGCGAGAAGAAATCTCCGGAATAGGTTTCTATTCCGGAAAAAGATAAGGGGAAACAAAGTCTTGCTGATACCCCGAGTTCAGAAAAGAAGATGAGGAAGGAAGCTGGTAGTTCTTTGAAGAGGATGTTGAAGCTTATTGAGGAAGAAAATTCTCCTAGCAAGATTTCAGATTCGGAGTCATCTTCGTTGGGGCACGATTTTGTTGTCCAGTCTTTGAAGAAGTTGGTGGGAACCATTCCAACCTTCTCAAGCATTGACTCTAGATGCCAGATGCTTCAACATGCGCTAAATCAGAAAACCGACTCCGTATCGATGGTAATGGATAAGTGTGTTGAGATTGAAGCTCAGTTCAAAACATTCTTCGTTGGTTACGAAGCACATAAAATATCTTGCAAGAGGATGACAAGATGGTCTAAGAAAACTGTGGAAGAGATGAGGTTGCTAGATGAGTTTCAGGATAATGTTAAGGATGCATTTGAAACCGAGGACAAGAAGATTAAAGAGCTGACTACATCATTCGAAGAAAAATTGACAAAGGAAAAGAACATTCGGATTCAGGAAGTGAGAGATCTGAATGGAAAGCTCAATTCCGTTAATCAAAGTTGTAAATATGAAAGGGATTATCGGATCGAGTTTGAAGAAAGGATGAAGGCTCAGGAAGAGAAGATGAAAGTTCAGGAAGAAAAGTTGAAGGCTCAGGAAGAAATCATTGAAGCTCAGTCAGCAAGAATAGTTGTCTTAGAGAAGCAAGCAGAGGAAGATCACAAAGACTTAAAGAAGATCAAGATGATTCTTAAGGGGTTAATGTCGAAGGAGAAAGATCCGAAATGACCAATCCGATCTTTTTGTTGTAATCTGTTTTTTTGTTGCTGACATTTCAAATATAATGAGAATTGTGTTTGTTGTTTCGTTTGTACTAATGTCTCAGGTATTTTGTTAAGTTTTTTTTCCATTCCCTCCAATTCTTTTTGAAAATCACAAAGGGGGAGAAGGAAAAGATCCTTAAGAAAAAGAGGAACTCTAATAAGAGTTTATCAAAGGGGGAGAAAGAAAAATACCCAAGGAAAAATAACTCTAATAAGAGTTTGTTTAAGGGGGAGTTTTTTCTTATGAAAAATCACTCCGGAAATATGAATACGATCCTTAGAGTTTCAAAGCCTAAGGGGGAGTTAGTCGTATTCATCTATATCCTTAAACCAAGGGAGATAAGCTTTAATGTGTTTCTTTCTTCTTGGAATAGCTTTTTCGTAAGGATGTTTGTACTTTCCAAAAAGGGGGAGATTGTTGAGTCAATAAGGTTTTCCTTATGACTTTTCCATTCCTTCTTGTTTTGAAAATCACAAACACCTTATCTTTAAGAAAAATTGCTTTCTTAAGGAAAATCGCTTTTATAAGGAAAATTGCTTTTATAAGGAAAATTTCTTTCTTAAGGAAAATCGCTTTTATAAGAAAAATTATCCTTATCATATTTTCATTCATATTTTTATTAAGTATGAGTTTCGGATTCATTTTCTCGGAATCATTGAAGCTTTGATATAAAGCATTCTGTTTTAGGGTTTGGATTCTGGACAAGAACTATAAGGAAGTTTCATTCCGAATTCCGGATATGAATCCTGACTAAGTTATATTCCAGATTCAGGATACGAATTCTGAAGAAGAATTCTCATTACAAACTCTAATGAAGAATTCTCATTACGAAATCTAATGAAGAATTCCCATTACGAATTCTAATGAAGAATTCCCATTATGAATTCTAAGGAAGAAATCTCATTCCGAATTCTCATTACGAATTCTGATGAAGAATTCTCATTACGAATTCTGATGACAAATTCTCATTACGAATTCTGATGACGAATTCTCATTACAAATTCTGATGATGAATTCTCATTACGAATTCTGAAGACGAATTCTCATTACGAATTCCAATGAGGAATTCCTATTACGAATTCTGATGATGAATTCTCATTACGAATTCTGATGATGAATTCTCATTACGATTTCTGATGACGAATTCCTATTCTGAATTCTCATTCCGAATTCACCTGTTAAACAGAATCTGATTATCATTGTTTTATACACTCTGAACTTATTCATTCCGAACCTTCACTCCGAAGTTTCTATTCTGAACCTTTATGTTAGAGTTTAAAACGATGTCGTACATTCAGTTACACTCACTTTGTTATAAAACGATGTCGTCCATTTTGTTATAAACTAACCGTTGTCTAAGTGACACGTGTACAGGTCCCTCCGATCTTTAAGGAAAATATGACCGTTGGAGAGGAGCCGACCTTACCTATAAATAGGAGCTCATTTGAAAGAGCTCGATGCTGATGAATAGATGAGTGCTGTTGGAAAAACAACTGAGTTTTGTGCCTACATGCTGTTGAAGTGATTTCTAGAGAGAGAGTCTCTTATTAACTCTCAAAGCTTCGTGCGACTCCGAATGTTGGTGATTACATTCGAGGGCTTCCGGGGATAGGAAGACAGAGGTGCCGACTACCTTAAAGATTGAGGGCTTTCTTGCTGAGAAAGACTGAGGTGCCGACTACCTTAAAGATCGAGCGCTTTCTTGCTGAGAAAGACAGAGTTTGCCAACTACCTTGAAGTTGAGGGCTTGCGGGGATAGCAAGACAGAGACTCCGATTTTCGTATCGAGGGCTTACCCTGGTGTGGGTAAGACAGACATGATTGAAAGTATAAATCAAGGGACCTTTATCCAAGGTTGTTGGATACCCTTCTCTTTGGGTTAAAAGACTATTGTCTTGTTGCTAGTAGTTTTACTACTTGTTTCTATTCCGCTGTATTTTGTATCTTAAGGAAAGTATAACTTTCTTATAATTCCTTACTTACTCTGATTAGTTTAGATTCTATACGCTTTAAGGTAGAATCTCATATTGTAACTTTTGTTAAGTTTCAATTTCATGAATCATATTTCCGGAACCTACTTTTGGAATCCCTTTCCAAGTTCAGTTCGGTGTTAGAGGTGTTGTGAATTTACTTAGTTTAACTTTGTTAAACTTAGCCCTTTCCTTTTCTTAAGGAAACTCTAGTTATTCATAACTAACATTAAAGGTTCCAAAGGAATTTTTAAAGTATACAATTAACCCTCCCTCTTGTATATTGAGCATCTCATATTATATTTCGATCCTACACTATGAACATCACGTACTTCTTCATGGGCTAGTTAAGGCCCATTTTCTCATTAGTGCTGAAAAGTATCAGTAGGTGTACATTCCCCTGAACTGTCCTCATAATTTTATATTAATGGTATCCTATCCTAAGAAAAGGATGAGTATTTCCATCTATTTATTAGTTCTGGATGGAGTCAGGAATACCTTCTTTTTGTCTAAAGTATGATCATCAATCAATCTTCACTAGGTTGGGTTAGGTATCCCATCACCAAAATTTTTATTTTGTGATATCCAATCCTATTTAAATACTGAACATATATTTAGGTATCCTTGATAGTTCCTAGATGTGATCCTATATCTATATATTGAAATCCATTTAGTTTTATTGTATAATTATTCATGATGAGGCCAAATAAGAATTACATTTTAGATTATCTCCATCAGTATTAGAAACACCCAAAGATTGAGTTATATAGAATAACGATTACCCTGAATCCTAGAGTGAAATTTTAGTATTGCAGTATGGTTATGAACATACTTTTTGAATATGATTCAAAATTAATTATATATGGGATTATGATATCATTTATCATGAATTAACTATATTTTATTCTTTCTGTCTGGTTATTTTGGGGTATCATACTATTTATGCATATACTAACCCCTTCATGGTTTCTATCCACATGTTTCAAGTCTTAATCATATGGCAGGACATTCAAGGATTCCAAGGTAGACTAGAAGTATATGGAGAATATTTGGGGTAGATGGACAACATTCATTTATAATTGTTTCATTTTGTACAGATTCCCCTCATTACTATTATTTCAGGTTTTTTCAGTATTGGTGGTCTTATATTTCACTCTTTTTTATTTTCAGAATTGTTTCATGCTCTGATGTGGTATTTATTGGTTTTCATGAATATTTTTTTCAATTTAAACTTTTATTTATATATTATACTGGTATTTTAACGTTTTTTGTGTATAGGTACATCTAGATAAGGCATCCAATGTGTGTGATATGCCAACTCAGTGCTCTTCACCATCTCATGGCCTATTAGAGGCATTCTTGAGGTGTTACACTCATCATAACACTATCAAGGAATTCTATTAATGGTCTGTTTGTGAATAGTTTTAGGTTTCTAATTGGTATGAAGAATAAAAGGGTTGGGACTCAAAATGTTACCCTAAAAATATGTATCAGACTTCTTTAAATAAAACTCATAGTTTCTTAAATTATAGAATAATAAGAATCTAATGATGAAATTGAATAAATTATATTTCTATTGAGTTAACAAATGATGGGTAAATCTATGAAAGAATATATGAATCATTTATGGAAGGATAAGGGGTGTATGGAGTGATATATTATTATTGAATATTTATTTTTAGGCATGAAAATGTATTTTTAAATACATTTTGTTTTTCAAAACTTGGTTTTATAAATGAAATGTTTTTATTGAAAATTATTTAACCATTATTAAAAATAGTTCGGATTTAATGTAGATAATAAAATTAGAATCCACATAGATATATATATATAAAGAAATATTTTTTATAGGGAATAACAGTGAGATTTATTAGTTTTAATGTCTTCTTTTCTATGATATTGAATATGAAACACATGAGAGATTTAACTAGACATGATCAAGGTAAGTAAATTAGAAGTATTCTCTAGTAGATCCTCAGCTAGTGGGTTTCTTTGTTATAGCTATACTATGATATTAGAAGGGATGTTTAATAGAATACTATAAGGGAGGTAAATATGGTCTCAAATTTTATGAATCATAACCCTTCATCATTTATTAGTGATTCTATGAAATTGTAGGTTGACGAGTTCCTAGAGATTAGCAATCAAATATTCATTTTTTCATTGATGTTGTATATGTCAACCCATATCTTTCGTTCACATTATTTCATGTTTTAAAGCATAAAGAACAAATATTACAACTAGAAATGATAATGAGGACTAGTGTCATGGAGTAAGTTTTTACAAGTAATGATAGCATGAATAAGAAATATAATAAAACAATCTAAAACTCTATAACAATCCCTTAACATCCATGATACTAAAAAATTGTACTAGATTACCAAGGTACTTACATAATAAGTGGGTGATATATAACGAAAATTAAGATAAAAACCAAAGCATAACATAAAGTAAATCAGTGAATGTTAGTCAATATTCTTATCAATGTAACTTAAGAGGAGTGATAATTATTTACTTGGACATTGATGTGTGATATATTATAATAACATAAGGGAATATGGGATGGTAGAAATAAAATAAAACAAGAGATCATAATCATAAGTCAAGGCTATCCTCCAAACCATAATAACAAATTGTTAATAGGATAAAATCCCATTAACCAAATATGTCATCTAATGATATTGAAACATTTCCCAATGCATTTGAGGGATAAATATTTATTACACCACCCTTCACATTAAAATCATGTACATGGATTAGTTTGGAACATTGATCGTTGAAATCATAATCACAGTTTATCACATTTAATGCCTTGATTAAGGAGTGTGGGATACAAAAATTTAATTACATAATATATGAATCATATTTATTTATAGTTTAACCCAATTGAGTTGCAATGGGACGTGGTTTCACATTAGAAGTGTTTTTCATAGAAAAATTGCTGGATAATTTCAGAATTATAAGTGGGGTACATAAGGATTCATGGAAGAGTTTATTTATAGTTAAATTTGTGTCTAATTACTTATAAATCAAAATTAATTTAATAATTATGTGTCTATTTCTATCCCATCACGAACTATTATTAATGAAAAATAATAATATAAGGAATGTTCTTGAATAAAGTGGAGATGGAGAGGATCCCGTACCTTGATGGGGTGATCCTTAAATCCTTGGTGGATTTATTAAGAGGATGGGGAACCTTTTGAGTAATATAAATAGGGATTGATATGATTAATTAATGCTCAAATATTTTTTATTAAATATTAATGATATTTTGGGTGGGGTTTATAGAAAAAGTTGGGAGAATTAATTATATATTTCTAAACTTAGGGTTTAGACTCTGTATAGTAAATTAATCAAATAAAAAAATATACCAATGGTTTTTCCCATGGATTCTTCCAAAGTGGAGTGTTTTTCATTAATTTATAAATTTAAAAACCCATCTTCTTAATATAATAACATTGGTTATGTGGAAGTGAGATTTATTTATAATGAATTGACTCTAAAACCATATAATATAATATAGGTTTTGGAGCAATCATTCAGCCATTTTATAAATAATAAAATATATTAAAATCCATATTATTTTAATTGAGAAATTTATATTTTTTGTATACCTTTTATTAAATATTTTACATCACTATTCTTTTATTTTTATAACCTATAAAATAACCCACAATTATACCGTATTAAATTTTACCTTTATATTAAATTGCATCTAAAAATTTAGAAAAAATTAAGGATTGAATAATTTTGACACGATGATATCAAGAATAAAATTTATTTTTTGGAAATTATTCTATAAAATTGAAAATTTATACTTTTATATGAAAATACCATATTTATTTTAAAATACATTTTTAGTCAATATTTGTTTTTAGAGCCATTGAACAATTAATATTGACTTCCTAAAGTTATATTATCATTTGTATTGAATAAATTTTCTTTAATAATAATATTTTGTTAAAATATAATATATTTAAAAAATTATTGAATTTAGAAAAAGGATATTCTTCATTGAAATTGTAAATTACCAAAAAAATATAACTCTTTTCATCATATAATAATATAAAAATTATGAAACGTTTTTTATTCCATTATAATATAAGAAATAATTATTATAATTATTATATTATTAAAAAAATAAAAATAAAAATTCATATTATTAAGATCTAGATACATATCCATTTATTACACGATCAAATTCTGTATGTGTGAGCTGTTCAATGGTGAGATTTTCATAGGGTGTTTCATCGAAAATTGTTTGGGTTGTGATATCAATGAGACTTAACTTATCAAATAAATGAATTATCTTATGATATATTTATTGAATCACATGTTGGGCTTGGACAGCAATAGATCCCTAAGATTATATCCCCCATGAAATCATTGATAAATTGGATTCATAGTGTATGATCTTACTGGTTGAGGTCATCACTTCCTTTTTTCTATGTTAATTGAATTTATAATAACCATTAATATATACTTATAATGAAATTTTTGTATAATATCTATATTATAAATGTTTAGGATTTATAAATTTCACTTAAATATTATAGGTTATAACATATCATAGTCCAAAATAACAAATGTACCTGTATCTATTTTCAATGACTACATTACATGATGTAGAAACTATTAATTCAAAAATAGAGTTCCATTTATAAGTTTCTAGGTAATAAAATTTTCCAACATTGAAATTTAATTTTTATAAAAAAATATATGGGTGTACTACTATGTCTTAAATTCTTAGTTCCCAAGTAACATCCTCAAACATGAGGGTCATCCATGGAACTGTGACTAGGTGAATTTTCTTTTTTTTGAACATTTTCTATATGATTTTTGATCTTCACTAGATAATCATTATATGAAATATAATTCTATTAGGGTACCACCTCTAGATTTGATACATGTGGGGGATTATATATATATCCTCTAGGTGGATATATGGAAAACATAAGGTACCTGATATATGTTAGGTGGAAATACTAGTCAATATCCCACAGTTCCTATAAGATCATAGATAGAAATGTTACCAAAATAACTTTGAATAAACTTTTAAATGTTTCCAAACCCAATGAATTTTTTATATTTTTATTTAAAGGGAACACTTTTTCCATGAACTAAAACTCTAGGCCACCTCCAAAATCATCTATATTGATTTTCTCCCAGCTTTGTATGGATTTCCTATAATGCTGGATGCTTTGAACCATCTCCACAATCTCTTAGATAACATCTATTCTAATAATCTTCCACTATCCAACATTATCCAAACATTTTGGATTCTGAAAATTCTCCCCTTATATATCATAATATAGTTCCATTTGAATTCTAGATAGAATCCATTTATATATAAGAACTCCACTATGGGAAGTTGTTGATCTCCGAATCCTTGGAAATACAATGAATATGATCGCATTATATCATCTACGTTTTTGAATGGTTATTTCATTCTGAGCATCCATTTGAGGGTGATAATAAGTGCTAAATTATAGTTATATGACCAATATATACTGAAGGATTCTCCAAAACATCAAGGTATTCCTTATATCCTGATAAAATATAATAGATAGTGGAACACCATAAATTTTTCCAACATCCCTTATATAAATAATCAAGAGTTCCCAAAGAGATAAATCTTCATTTATAAAATTGAAATTAAGTGATATTGTAAGTTTGTCAACTACTACATAATTAGAGTTATTTTTTAGGGGTCATAGGGAGTTTTAGAAAAAAATAAAATTTTATATTTTCCCATTTCCATAATATTATGGTAAATAGTTTCATCACATCCTTAGACCTCAATATTTCATCCTTTAATTCACTATGGGAAAATGCATTGATACCCAACTTCTTGAACCATTGGTATAGCCCCTAAAACCATGGGTATAGGCTATAGCTTTTATTTTAGGACCCTCACATGTTATGTCGTTTGTATTGCTCTAAGGTATACCCACAGATTGAAAATTTGATACAAACAATTTCAAAACCATAGGAATAGGTGTATTACACCGTGTCATAACCTTACACCCAAAATTTAAAAATCCTAGGTATAAGTCTAAAAAATTCATTGGGAATAGGTTTTGATCCGTGTCCCACCTGTATACAATTCATGCACTACACACTACACCACATTACATTATAGGAATTTAAATATACATTTACTTTTATATATTTCTCTAAACTATGTCTATATATAGAAAACCATTTCAATACGTATTCCAGTGGACTTATTTTTTTCCCATTGGAATATTTTTTCCAACCTTAATGCGGGAAACCTATACCCATTTTCTTCCAAAACATTACATATGGGTACTGAAAAAAAAACTCTATAGTCATGATTTTTCAAAATAATGGGTATAGTTTTGACATATAACTATTTATTTTAAAGAGAACATATGTATTGTTCTTAAAAAAACTCATACACACATGTTTTTTATAAAATCATGGGTATATGTTCATTTTCAAGTAATGAATATTGTTATTCATAGCATTGTTGTAAAGGATTTGCAATTTCTCTTTTTATGGTGTCCCACGAGAATATTTTTTTTATATCTATACTTCTTATTTTTTCCTATATAAATTGATTAAATGAGGTCTACATATAGTCTATATGTTCTGTCTTCAATTGTGTTATTTATGATATGCATATCATCTTTCCAAACCTTATAACACCATTTTTAGAAATATTGATCTTTAGAATATTCACTACCTTTTTATGTAGCCCATCATCATATTTTTGGGCTTGCATAGTCCTCTCCAGAATTGTTGGGTGAGAAGTTAATTTGATTAAGGTATGATAATGATCCTTTTATTATTCCCATTTCCAACCATTTTATTTCCATGAATATTGGATCCTCTACAATCATCATCAACGATAGGGTTACATGGCCCATTCTACTCATAGAATCCTCCACATTATTTCCCTTCCCATGATGATAATTGATTGGATAATCACAATTCAAGATCAGTTCTAACCACATTCATTGATTCACATTGATAATATTTTATGGTAATGTATACATGATGTGTTTATGATCTGTATATTTGTCACAGTTCTCTTTATAGTGATAATGTCTCCAAATATTCAACATGGATAAAAATTTATCAAATTAAAGATCTTGCGCTATTATTTTCTTATAATAGATCTATTTTTTATAGAGCTTTAATATATATCTTTTTTTCTTTCTAGAGTACACACCCCTAAATAATTTTGGGCACATCACTATAGAACACAAATACTTTATCAGTAATGGGTAATATGAGAACAGGTGCACTGATTATTATTTTATTTATCTATTTATATATATCTTCTCACTCATCATTACATAAATTATTCTCCCCTTTTGAGTTATCCATGTTATTTAACTTGAATTGCATTAGTATTTTCTCACATACTAATGATAGTACCCATCAAATACTAGGAAACTATATATCTCTATCCTAGAAATTGGTTTATTCCATCAATAAATTTCTTTTTTTAATGATCCATATATATCCATTCTCTAGTGATAATATTCCATATGAATGTTACTTATTTGATCCAAAAATCACATTTATTGTACTCTACACAAATCGTATATTTCTGTATGGTCTTCATTACAGTTCCCAAATGATTCTCTTACCTTATTTCCCTTTTATAGTAGATAAAAATATCATCTACAAAGACTGTAAATAATTTATCAAGGTAATATTTGAAGACACTATTGATTGATTCTATGAATATTTATCGATAATTATGGAGTCTAAATATCATCACTATGAACTCGTCATTATTGTACCTTATTCAAAAAAGTAGCCCTGGGAATATCCTCCTTCTTCACCATAACAAGATAATATCCTTACCAAATATGCACATTAGAGAAGATATTCGATCAAGGTAGTAGATCGAACAATTAATTAATACATGGAAGAGGATTCTTTATGTTTATTATGATTTTTTGACTTCATGGTTATAATTTAAGATGAACATTAACCCATATATCATCATGATGAAGAAGAGTGGTCTACCCCATGGAGAATCACTTATGTATTTAAACCAATTATCTAGATTATTCTATTGTTTCATCTTCAACACCTCAAGTTCAACAATATTCATTTTATATATATTCTCAAATTTTGGAAAGTATCCAGGAATAATTTCAATTGATAAATCAAAATATTATATTATATGTAGAGTAAACAATTCTTCAAGAAACATATTAGTGCATTCCATTGTTATTGTCAGGTTATCAAGGATTCTCTTTCCCTTATTATTAATAATTTGAGATAGATACCCACATCCACATGGAAATAATATCTATAATTGAGATGATGATACCAAATAACATTCAACATCCTCCTTTGACTTTTAAATAATCTGATGATTATTATTGATATGAGCGGTAATTTACTTCTATAATAAATTTATATTATCATAGTATAAGGAAATACATTCCAAACCCAGAATAGAACTAAATACCACTAAAGTGTGTATCACATGGTTTATTGAGAAATTAAATCCACAATAGTTTATAAGGGGTAGTTATATACTCGTAATGAAATAATTTCTCAAAATTCTATTTTCATCAATACATCTACATATTTAATATATGACGATGTTTTAATAGTTATAATGAACATGTATTATATGAAATAATGAAAAGATACATGGATAATGAAACATACATTCACAATTTAATTATGTATCTGATCATTATTTTAGCTAAAATAGACTTGGGGATTAGAAATTTTTATTCTATAAAACCCTAAAAATAGAAAATTTTCAACATTGATGGGATAAATCATAAATGAAATATATTCTGTAACATTTGTATTTACTAGTTTCAATCAATTTTATCCATGATCTAATTCATAATATAATTTATTTTTAGATTTTTTGATCCATTTATATTGTATTGTAAAGAGATTATACATTTACTAGAGAATATCCATTGGGTGTGTCAAACGAGGTGTTCAATAAATAATGTTTTCATGTATTAGACAATTTATTCCTTCTTTTTATGCCTTTTTATGGTTATTAGCCATGGTATAACTATTCCATCAGAAAATCAACATGTTGTATATAGAGAGATATCTATTTCAATATAATGTAATTACACTATAATATATATATATATATGTATTATCTTAATTGTTTTCACTATATTTTCAAATTCTAATACCTAAAAAATATAAACAGTAGTTTGAGAACTACAATGTCGACCATTTCATTCATACACATTATTTCATGATTTATAGATTAATGATAAACTTAAAAAACACAATCAGATTATGATCCCTAGTGTCTTTGGATAATTAGGTAAAAAACATTAATAGTAAATAAAATTTCAAACCTAAATCTCCACTACATTCCCTTAAATTCCACGATCCTCTAAAAATGCACGAGAAAAATTGGGGACAAAAATTATAAAGGGTGAGCTATAAATCCCAACAAGGGAAGAATTAAGGAATACCATATGATAAATAAATACATGTTATTAAAGATGAATATTAAGGTATCATAAGATGTGTGATAATCATAAAATTTAACAATAAATTATTATACAATATGATAACATAACGACATCATGGGAATGTTGCAACAACATAAAACATGAAATCATAATCATAATTAAGGTTAAATCAAAATGAATTAATCATTAAATATTCTTATTATAATATCACATCAACCATACATGAAATATTTTTAGATAAATACTTTATCGAATATATTGGTAAACTATATAATTTTTGTCCCACATGTTACATTTGTATCATGTACATGAAAAAGTGTGCCATATAGATCATTAACCATTGGATAATATTTCATAAAATTGAATCCCACAATTAGGGATTGTTGGTTATAAAAATATATGTCCCCAATCAATTAAAGAATATATAACTAGGTGGATACCATTGATTGAAAATAGGTGTGTTTATCAAGAAAAAAATTATTTGACATGGGGAAATTGTAAGATAATTTTGGTAGTATAACAGGGGTACATAATGATTCATGGGGGGGGGGGTTATAAGAGTGAATGTTCATTATCATCAGTTTTAAATTATAAGGATTATAAGAGGGGGTTTTTAAAATATATCCTAACAATAAAAAATGGGAATAAAATGTCATAATATAAGGATGATACTTGATAAAATAGGAGAAGGAGAGGATCCCTTTCCTAGGAAAGGTGTTTCTTAAAGATTATTAGGAGATTTATATGATCTTGGGGGAGAATTGGGTGGTATATAGGGAGTGATGGTAAAAATAAATTCATTTTCCCTATGTTTTTATTAAAAGGGAATTTGGGGATGGGTGTGTTTTATATAAAAAGTGAGGAGAATAACTTATTAATTTTTTCCGTAGGTTTTCGACACTATAGGATAAATTAGTCCAAAAAATAAACCATCATAGGGTTTTCTACTGGTCTCTAAAAATGTGGAGTGGTTTTTAGTTTTCTATAAATCTATAATCCTCATTCATTTAATTAATACCCTTAGCGATGTAGAAATGAGTCATTTCAAATGTAACTTGATTGAAATATATAAAATTTTATATAGGTTGTAGATGATTCATTAATAAATTATAAAATTAATAAAATAAAATAAGAAATATTTTATTAGGGAAATATATATATTTTAGAGGATTCCTTTTTGGTAACATTTCATCATTGTGATGTTATAATACAAATAGTATAATTATAACGCAATGATTTTTTACCAAAAAATTCGATTGTTGGAGAAAATTATGAAAAACCTTAACACTAAAAAAATTCAAAAATAACGTTTTAGACCCTTATATCAATTTCAATTGACTACATAAAATTAAATCAAAATTTATACATAATAGATATTATTTAATAATAATTTTTTAACAAAATATAATTTATTCCAAAAAGTATTGAATTAATCAAAATGAGTGTCTTGATTGAAACACTATAATCTCAAAAATAATTCTTTTTTTCATCATATCATCATATAATTTATTTCAGACATTAATATTAATCCATTTAAAAGTAATAAATGATAAAAATAATCATTATTTAATTTAAAATAAATAAATAAATAATATCATACTGTCTAAGTCTAGTTACATAGTTTTTTATTACACTAGTGTATTCCATAACTGTAATGTGTGTGATGGTGAGATTTTGTTGTAGTGGTTCGAAGAACATGGTTTGGGACATGATCTTAATGAGATTTAAATTATACCATAAACCTTTTCTCTTGTGATTTAGTTTTTTAATCATGGTATGGGCTTGGTAAAGGTAATAGCTCAGTGATATTATATACCTCATAATTTTTGATAAATGGACTTCATAGGGTGTGATCTTACTGTTCAAGATAACTGCTTCCATTGTCTATATTAACTAGATTTCTCAGGACCCTTAATATATACTAATCACATTTTTTCATTATAATATCTATATTACCACAATTCGAGATTGTTAATAGCCTTTAAAATCATACATTATAAAACCTATAATAGTCTAAAATAAAAAAATTATGCTCATTTTTTTAAGAGTATATTAATTGATATGGAATTTATTGATTCAGAATTGGAGATTCATTTAGAAAATTTTTATTTTGTTACATTAGTTACCTAAAATTTTTAGTATATTTATTATATTTGGATGGGATTGTCATTGAAGTGGTGGAAGTATATTATGGAATCATAGTAGAAAAATGATCATGAATAAAAGAGTAATATAGGTTGATTGTTGTAAAAATTGAATTATTTCTTACCCTAGGTTTTGAAAAGTATCAATACACTTTATTATGGTTTTGATTTAACTTCTTGTTGGTTGTGGGAGTTTTTTTACATGTGTATCTATTGAATTACCATATGTTCCATCAAATTTATTTGGTTCTTGTATACACCAAAACATATGAATCACTATGATAGTGTGAAAATATAGACTGATTAGTAGATATAGGAAAAATAATTATTTAATTAAAACTCATTGTTACACCTGTTTTTGGGGAAACCAATTCTAAATATCTTAGAATTAAAATGTTTTACTTTTTTTATAACATAATATATAAACTCAACTGAGTTAATTTGTGAATGGATGATAGTAAATTTGTTGAATTCAATGAGATTTTATGAGCTAATTTTTTGTTTTAATTATCTCAAGACTTTAAGCCCTTATGACTGTTATTTTTGGGTTGTATTTTGATTTTTTATTATTTTTTTGTTAGGTAATACTAATATGTTTTTATTGTCTGATGTTATTTATCATTTTAAAATCACATAGGGTTGAGTATGTTTTGGTATTTGAATATGAGATATTTTCATTCCTGGAGATTTTAGAGTTTCTATGAGTGGATTTTGTTCCTTCCAGTAGGATTAATAAAAACATTTTCCAAAAAATTGGACATATATCCAATGATAGAGATCATATAGGATATCATAGTTAGATTCTTATAATAACATACAACATGTATAGAGTTAAAGAAACACCATGGTAAAAACATTGTAACTATTAAATTTTTAGTAGTAAAATAAGTTATGGGATTTGAACTTTCTAACTTCCATAAGGTTCATAGTGTAATAAGATATTTTTTTTCATGTATACCATTGTTCATGTTACAAAACCAACTGTTTATTTTTTTAAAAGGAATGAAATTACTTTACATAAAGTATATCGGTAATAATATCCATTAGGGGTTTCTGTATAGTTATTTTGATTAGAATCCATTATATTATCATTGGATTATTAATTTATTCTAAATTATTAATTTTATCAATAAAAAATTATGAATGTAAATTTTGATTTTATTGTTCTTGTTCTAATTTTAAATATATAATTTTCATTCTATAATTAAAATAATTTTGTCAAAGGATGGATGTTCTTTTTAACATAATATTTGACTATGGAAAAAATATTGAGTTTAAAGTTTACTTCAATTCACACTCATATAGTGGAATATCTACTAATTATCTTGGAAGACATTTGGAGTCAATGAAACAATATACGTGTATCAAAAGATTATTTCTATTTTTTGGTTTCATACCAGAAATTTGTTTCAAAGAATGACACTATAAATTTTTCTCATACTATTTGTAATATTTATTTATTAAACATTATTATTAATTAATTGAATTTTATAAATTTATTTCTCTATTAGAATGTAAAAAAATATCCTTACATTAACATTGTTGTAGAGAAAATATAATCTATTTTTTATAATGTTTTCCTCTTTTCTAGAAAAATGGAGTTTTCAAATACGATCTACAAGAAATTTTTAGATATTATGGACTATTAATATTTGAAATACAGGATGAATTTTTTTATCAATATAGGAATTGATCATTTTTATTATATTCACTTTAAATTAATAAAATCTATATAAGAAAATATAAATTTTACATTGGAGTCGAGGTTATATGATCAAGGAAATTACAAAACCCAAAATATATTTCCAATGAAATATAATATCAATCGTCAAATTTTATTATGTCAAATTATGTTTAGAATTTGGAAAAATATTTAAACTTCTATTTTAATTTTTATTTATAATTAAAGAGCTATGTTCATAAATTATTATAATGAAACTGTATTTCAACATTGAAAATTAGTGGCATAGATTCACTGATTATTTGCAGAGATATGTTATAATATTAAACAATATGATGTGAAATATTAATTAGAATCTAAACCTGTTAAATATTTGACATTTATTTCACCAAAGAAGTGAAAATCTAAGAGTAAGGTTATATATAATAATAAAATATTTATGATTCATATCAATGATTATTTAATTATTACACATATGATAAATTAGATTCCCCAAAAAGATAATGTTGAGAATGAGAAGTGAAATAATAGTTTGTATTTCACATAAAGTTCATGTTCTTTAAATATCATTCGTATAATATCAAAAAAGAAAATTATGTTTAATTTTTTATGTATCAATTGTATGTTAGCAGTTCAAATTATAATGAAGGTGGGAACACACATCTTTCATTATGAATAAATAATATGGATGTGAAAAATGACTTTTTATACGATTATCGAAAGAATAAAAAATATAAACATGAAAAGAAGTCAAAGTCATATATTAATCATAATGAGTGTAAGAAACTAGGTAATGTCAGACATAATTGTCATAAAATAAAAATAATAATGTATATTTGATGTTAAAAGAGAAAATAGAGTGATAATATTCTACAGTTTCATATGATACTTGGAGTAATGAAGAAGACTTGTCATCGTCTGATGATAATAATGTTTTTGACATTGGTAACAACCAAAAATAAAATATTATTCATGATAAATGTAACTACTAAATCCATTATATACTTTTGTTAATACTATAATTTTCCTTTAATTCAAATGATAACAATAGTTCATATTCAATGGAATATGGTGATGGTATTCCATTATTCAAAGTGATGACTAAAAATATGATTTTCTGGAAAATAATATAATACTATTAATAAATACCTTTACATGGGAACAAAATACGACTTGAAAGTAAAAAATTTTATTTTGAAAAATAGATTAAAAAATTATATTATAACATATGAGTATAATGCTAAATATTATTCAGTTTAAACACATGACGATCCAATTTTAGAGGAAATAAATGTCTAAAATCATTAGATTAATAATGATTTTCTATCAATTTATTATGGCCATGGTGAATTTTTAAAATCTATTAAGATAGCTGAAACTAAAATATATATATTCTTGGGTTTTTTCTCTCTATAAATTAAAATATTCATAAAACATATTCTGTATCTAAGATCAAAACATTTAATAATAAATGTTAGATAGGATATAATTAGGGAATTGATTTTTCCATTAATTTTTTTCAATATATTAATTACAATAAATCTTATATTTCAAAATAACTCATATATTTTTAAAAGGAGACATGTATTATCTACCTATTGGTGTAATAAGGTTTAAAAAATTTATATTTTTTTCATAATATTATATTAAAGAGAAGAATTAAAATCATTTTTTTTGGATAGAAGATCTTGAAACTACAGTTTCTAGAACATAGAAATGATTTAATGAAAATAGTAATAAGGCATCTAATAAAACATAAAGTTGTTTATACCTAATTCTATAACCCCTTACAATCTTGTATAGAATATAATATGATTTTTATATACATTATTGATGTTAAAATGATGATAAATTCTAGTTATCCACATAATTAAATTTTTCTTCCACAAACTGGTTGTCACGGAAGAAGACAATATATATATATGTCCTAGATGAAAATTATACAAAATATATATGGTTTTATTTTCATTATCATATATTGGATGTAAGTAATATTTTCTAGAAATTATCTATTTTTTACAAAATGATAAAAATCTATCAATTATATCATTCTATAGTGGTTATGGTGAAGAGATTTTAAATGTTTATTTTAACACATTTTTGTTTGGAGAAATTTTATTATTGTGTATTTTCATCCCCTTGAAATTCATAATGTAATTCCGCTGTAAAATGGAGGAATATATACCTTTAATAAATTCAAAAGACATTATAGTGTGATTATTCACATTAAAATACTTTTAGGTGGAATCCATGAGTACATATTTATATACTACAAATCTTATTTTACATTGTCTAGTATTACAAAAACTACTTATTAACTGTTAACATTGAGAAAACATAAATATAATTACATACAAGTATTTGGAATAAAATTATCGATTTTAACACTATTGCTATTATTTATCAATCTAAACAAAAATAACATGACATTAAAATTCATGTTTACTAAACCACTAGTATTTTTCATCGGGTTTTCAAAAAAAGGAAAAATACTAATTAAGAAACAATACATGTCATATTTGGAAAGAATAATAAATATATAATATCTAAAAATTAAAATTATCTATTTCTGGATTCTATCATTGATACCCCTACTATTTTATATCTATAAATTTAATAAAATCCCCCAAAAATTAGCATAATTGAAACTACAATACAGGAATTTAGTCCATCAGAGATTAACCTAATGGAAGATAATTCTCTAATTGATGAACATGGATATACTATTTTTCATAGATATTACATGATAATTAGAAATCAAACCCAGGGATAATATATAAAATAAATTTATGTTGTCATTGATGAATAAAAAATTTTAAAATATTCATTAGGAAAATATCAATCTAATTTTGAAAGTCACATTTTAAAACATAAAAATTTTGAAAATACTTTTCTTGGAAAACCACGTTTACAAACTATGGGTTTTTAGATTATTAGATAAAAAAATGATTTAAAAACACCTTCTAAAAATAATAATGATGCGAAAAAGAAATTATGTTCATG
Source organism: Viscum album (assembly GCA_963277665.1). NCBI lineage: Eukaryota > Viridiplantae > Streptophyta > Magnoliopsida > Santalales > Viscaceae > Viscum > Viscum album. Next base: position 991,790,435 of record OY728164.1, on the reverse strand, counting down.
GCTGTATAAAATTATGTTCATGTTTTATAATATTAAAATAATATACTTTTCTGACTATGAAATGGTTAGAAAAGCTCCGTGTTTCGAAAATGATATGGTGATTCCATTCACATTTTTAAAAAATTCAACACTGGAATTATTTTCAAAAAAATATAAATATTCAATTAAAAACATTTTGTAAAAATAAATAATGGGAAATAATTTAATTATTAAAATATTTTACAATTTTTAAACATTATTTTTGAAATAATTTTTAGTTGACATGGTTTTGAAATAAATTAGATATCTGATCATATAGAGAAATGAAATAAGATTTTTCTAAAAACAATTTCTAAAAATATTTACGTACCAAAGATTATCAAAATGATATTATTATATTAAAATATTATCAAAAACATAGTTTTAAAAAACTAAATAGCCTTATTTTTATAGTGATCTAAAAAATTCTATAAACTGAAATTCAAGTATAAACAGTCTCCGTTAGAATAAGATTGTGAAATAAACCCTTTCAATGATCATAACATTGAAGTGAGGATCCATCAATAAAATGATAATATTTATCAACATTAAATACCCCATAATAATTTCAATTACAATATAAGATAATAAAATCACTAATCACATAATCTGAGAATCTCAATGGAAACAAAGTAGTAATATAATCCAATGAAAACAATTTCAGTAATGAAATTCATTTTCACGTTGTAATTTTTAACTCATATCACCTTTGATGAAATAATTCAAATTAAAAATTAAAATACCATGAATAACTAAATACCAAATATATAACACTTCAAATGAAAAGTGTATACACCATATGATAGAAATTAGTTGCCTAACATTACCATATGCCTCAATGAAATGCAATTTAGATAAAATCCTTTAGCTCATGCTTCCGTTTAGATGAACCTACTTTAACCACCTGTATAGTGGTTTTAAATATATAATTAAATTACACCATAGAAATTTTAATATTCATAATATAATATATTATCCATTTATAATATCTTATATCCTGATCATAGATTATCAATCATTATTTTCACTGTTTCGGGTACCAATTACCTTATTTTTCATGTGTGTTTTCCCATTAAGTATTTGGTTAATGTTTATTTTATATATTTCTATAAATAAATATTAATAATGATGGTATAATTAAAATATTTCAACATCTATTTTACTTTTAATAAAAATCTTGAAATATAGGTTTGATAAATGATAAATTTTATGATCTTGGAGATGGTAGGTCGTACATACACATGAGTAACGTTTATATATTCCAATGATCATTTTAGATATAAGATAATTAGTATATTATCTTTCCATAATGGTAATAATATTATATTTACCATTTTTCTTTATATATATTTACATATATCATCCATGTGTTTTCATGATGAAAATATATCCAAACTGTTTTGTGTAGGTGGTTGTCCACATGTGTAAGAATGACGTTATTATCTTTCACAGGGTGAATAAAGTTAGGAATAAAATGATATATTTTATATTTTAAGAAATAAATATTTTTAATCATTTCATAATTATATAATTTTAATCATAAATATTTATTTAATTTATCCTTATTAACATCCATGTAAAATGTTAGTGAATGATGAATGGCATCGCATTAGGAAGTGGTAGTCCACCATTCACACAAGCATTGTTACCATATACCCTAAAAAATGGAAATTAATGAGACATATATGATTTAATGACTTTTATGTAAAATTATATTATATTTATTATATTTATAATTTATATACATCATCATACCCAACTGTGAATGGTGGAAATGGAAGAACGGATGAAATCCGTTCATGAGCCTATTGTCCGCCGTACAGATGAATGATGAATTTTTAACCCATTTGATAGAAGTGTAGGGGGTTTTAGGTCATTACCTTGATAGGAAAACATCAAATTGTATTTAATATATATTTTTTATTATATAATTATGTTTAAATATTTTTTTGAATAAGGTGGAGGAAGAGTAAAAATAAAAACACACATTGGAGAACAATGCATATTATTTCCATATCTGGCATATGTTTTCAATAAAATCAATCCATGTATGGATTTGGGCCCAAAATAAGGATTTTAGGATGAGGATAGGGAATTTGAGAAGTTATTTAGGTAGGTATTGGATGAAAAATACAGCTTCAAAGCTGTGAAAAAGAGAGTAGAGTAGTTCCATTTTATATGTGAGGTGAGTCGAAAAATTGAAATGTTTTAAAAATATTGAATAATAACTATGTTTTATCATACCTTAAACATCCAAAATGTGACAATATCAATAATAGAATATATAATATCAAAATTGTCTAGTAAAAGGTTGTTGTAGGATTTTTTAGGTCATTTATAATAGGTATCTTATTAATATAACCCCCTAGTAGATCAAATTTAACATTAACCATGTTATTTAATTATTATTATTTTTACTATACATTTTGGTAAAAAATTTAATTTTACATTATCCAAAATTATAAATTATTCGGATTCAAAAATTTTATTCCATTATTCATAATTCAATTCAAATAATTTGTAATGACCCAGAAATTCAATGTAATGTTTTTTAATTATATTGGAATATTTTGAGACTGCGAAAATTCATGGCCCGTGATTCTAAGGTCCGGAGTGGCTGGAATTAATTTCTGAACATTTTTTTTTGGTTTGTTTAGTAAACGCATGAGGAACGTTTGGTATCTTTTGAACCAGTGCTTGGAATTGAAATATGAGGACACCGTTGAACTCAGGGTGCCGATATTCGCATAAAGAGACATTCACCTTGACCTCATTAAGTCGAGGGTGGAAGATAGTTTTTCACTTTTTCGTGGAAGAAGAAAATTCAAATAATTAACATTTAATTTTTATTTTGAAAACTCTCTTTTGAAATTATGGCGGTGGGGACCACCTGAACTAGAAAAAAAATCCCAATTTGATTTCATTGTGGTGGGGACCACCCGAACCCCTCTTAATGGGGAAAGACATCTCAAATCTCAAATTAATTAATTGTGCCATTTATTTGTGCCAAATGTAATTGTGCCAATGCATATTAATTTGATAAAGAAATTTTTATTTTTTGGCTCCTCAATTTTCCTTGGGGGAAATTGTTGACAAATGGGAGAACTTTGGAGAAATCTTCCTCCAATGAAGAATGCCCTCTCCAACGAAAAATGTGGAACCAACCCCAAGACCGTATTGAAAGCACTTTGCAGAAGCAACAAACGCCAATGTTCTTGAATGACTTCATCTTCTACCTCTCGACTCTTCCAAAAAACGACAAAGTAGGGGTGTGATTTGATTGATCTTCATTAATTTTCCTTTATGTAGAATCTCTCCCCATGAGCTGCTTTCTACCGCTCTAATGCGGAGGGTGCATGCCAAATGAACATGTCCCACCACTACGCAACCTTTGTGGGTTTTTATACGTTCTTCGTGATGGAGGAGGACAATGAGTGGAAACGGTGACTAGTTCCGGTAGGACATGGGAGGGGCAGCCGACACACCGACCGACCGTGAAGAGGGTGGTGGTGTAACCGCCCCGCCGGTTGAGGGCCACGACCCGTCGGCCGCGGTGTTGCAAAGGCGGCGGCCGGCGCACGACTTGCCATGGGAAAGGAAGGCGGTGATGCACATCTATGCCTCCGGCGTGCTGGGGCCATGGAATGAGGCCTGAATAGTGAATGTGGGTGGATGACTAGCTACCAGCTTCCGGTGGGGGCGCGACGTGCGATTGTGCAGCAGAGGAGGGAGGGCTGTCAGATCGGCCACAGGATGCCCAGCGCATGCCACATTGGGGGCTGCCAAGCGGGCCATGTCAGACCTTGGTCCAGACCCAGGTCAGGCTGGGTCAGGTCAGGGCGGTCTGACCTTGTCGGACTAGACCCGGACCAGCTTCGACCCTTTTCTCTCTTTCGGTCATAACATGATCTACTGGCGCCCATTTGATGAAACAACTCTAGTACCAGAAACCTTGGATTGATAAGGTCCTTTTGGTATAACCCACTTGAGTTTGGGATAACCTTGGTCTACGACTGGGTTGGATCAAACAGGAATCCAACTGGGCCCCTGGGAGTAAAATTCCAATAACTTACAGACCATGCATCCGATTGACGCACCGTCTATTGTGTTGAGACCCCTATTACATGTATTTCCTTTGGGATACTTCTTTTTTGGGACTTTTTGGAAGTTGGAGTATCAACCTGTGGCTTGAGGATTGGACCCTCCTAGAATCAAGCGAGCTTAGTGCGGGAACCCTGTAACTGGCTGTAAGATGAGAAAGGGAACCTATGTGGGTCTGTGTCATGAGATCCTATGTGGGTCTATGATTTGGGATCCTATGTGAGTCTGTGTTTCAGTATTCCACTTGGATCTTCTTTGAAAATCTACGTTGGACTACTCTAGGATCCTACGTGGGTCTGTTGTACTAGGATCCTATGTGGGTATGATGATTTAGGATCCTACATGGGACTGTTGATTTAGGATCCTTCGTGGGGTTGGATATCAACAGAGAAACATGATTCGGTAGCTATATATAATCATCTTTTCTATTGTACCAATGTTATACCTGGTGTGAGATAAGTCTTTACCTTTGTGGTAATCTTCTATATGACATAACTTTTTGGAACATACCATTGTTGTTGTTACCTTCTTGGTATTCTTTCCTTTGTGGAACTGTTGTACTTTGGCTAAGGATTAGGGCCTTTTGTTTCCTCATGAATGAGATGGTTATACTTGATAGCTTAGGTATATGTATAGGAATATTCCTAAGTAGGGTTTTCAGTTTTTTCATGCTTTGGGGTTTATCCTTTGTGGATTTTTTGAGACCTTTAAGGGTCTCGGGGTCCCTACTAAGTATCGTTATACTCACCCCTTCACAGGCTATGCCTGCACCATGTTGTGTTTGGTGAAAACAATGAACAATGCTGATTGAGGACGATGGTAACAGGGATGGAGGTAGATCAGAGGTGTACCTTAGAGGAGAAATACCGTATATATGACCATTCGAGATTTGTACCTAACCTTTAGGTGGGATCCTTGGTAGGTTTTCACAGGATCTATTTCGGTTTACTTGTACTTTTTAGTTTTCTTTTACTTTCCAGATGGGATTGTATTCTGGCCCATTTTTCTTATGGTACACACCCTATTTACTATACAGTTTACTTGTGTTCGTATCTTGCTATGTGATTGGTTGTGTGTATTTACAAGTTATAAAGGAAATGCCTTCCTAGTTTTAGGGAATACGCCTTTCGGTTCTAGTCGCCAGCCCCTGACCAATTGAAGGCGGGCATCATGTAGTCACGACACGGGCCCCAGTGGATGGGTCATGTCAAATTGGTATCAGAGGAGTCGGTTCTACCATAAAACATTGGAATATGATCTTTTAATAGCAATAGAGTAATGTTTTATGAGTTTGGTTATCTGTTTAGGGAATCCAGTGCTGGTGTGGCGACCAACGTATGCATAAAACATTGCAATGACTTCTGATTTCTGACTCACTGCACAAAAAACGATTGTGTATGTGTTTTGAAAAGTTTTCTTTGTGATATTTTTGAGTCAGCTCACCAGGTATAACTTATTGACCGTGGTGCACCTGTTTCTTTTCAGGATGGCTCCACGCATAGAGCCAACTAGGGTTCTGGGTAGAGTATGCGATGATTTCCCAATGAGTGATGAGTCCTTAGTGCAGGGCCCTTTATCAGTAGAGGCACCAGAGGAGGCACCTGCGGTACTGTTAGCAGTTGGGCCTTCGATGGCCCCAGCCCAGGCAGAAGAGAGTGCACACCGCTTAAGCGTGTGACACGAGTTCCAGTGCTAGAGGCCACCCACATGCTGGGGTGAGATGGACACACAGGTAGCTAAGGATTGGCTAGAGGCCGTAGTGATAGTCTTCTGACTGACAGGGACACTAGCTAATCTATTTATGATCCCTGCCACCAGTCTTCTATAGGCAGTAACTAGCAGATGGTTTATCTTGATGCTCCAAGTTCACGACCAGGTGGCATTTCTATGGGTAGATTTTGAGAGCCTATTTCGGGCAGAGTTTGTTCCATATACCCTTCGCACATTGCATATACAAGATATTTTTCATCTGTAGTAGGGCAACATGACTATGGATTTTTAGTCAGTGAGGTTCACCGACCTCTCTCGCGACTCCACCAATTCGGTGCGAGACCCATTCTTCAGGGCCCTGACCTTCGAGCAAGGACTCAGGCTGGATATCAGGGTTTCGATGATTTCTCTCAACATCCCGACGTAGGTAGAGGTGTTAAAGCGAGCCCTATTAGTGGCGATTTTTCTTGCTGAGAAGTCACCATCAGCGTGACCCACCATCGGGAGTCACACAGTGGAGTATTCTGTGGCTGGTAGCAGACATATGTCATAGAGGTCCAAGAGGACCATACCTACAGGTGGACGACCGCAGGATTCAGGGTCGGTTGTATGGGGAACCAGGGACATAGCCAGTCATGCAAGGAGGTGGTAATGTTAATCATGTGGCGGGTAGGGTCACATGGCTCGTGACTGCCCGACCAGGCATACGGATGATCAGCTGATGGTTGAAGGACCGCCCAGGGAGAGATAGAGGATTGACCAAGGAGGTACGCAAGGAGAAGGCATACATGGCAGAGGAACAGGCTGTGCAGCTAGTGGTGGGAGAAAATTTGAGATGTTACCGCAAGCACCACCAGGTGGTCCACCCCGACCACAGGGAGCAGGTGGACAGGGGAGAGCTCTGCTCCAGGCATCTGAGGCCTATGATCATGGTGCTCTGGAGATGATACAAGGTATGATCTATGTCTAGTCAACCATAGTTTCATTACTTATTGACACAGGTGCCTATCATTATCTTATTTCCACTACCCTCGTTCGGAGCTCAGAGATTCTGGTGGAGCCGTTGGCTCGATCCTTACATACATGGACTTCTACGAGAGAGGATTCGATGATTAAAAACTAGTGCCAGTAGTGTAAGCTTACTATAGGTGGCGAGATCTTCATCTAGGATCTCCTAGTAGTAGCGTTGAGGACTTTCGTTTTAATCTTGGGTATAGACTGGTTATCTATAGTTCATGCTAATATTGACCATATTAGGGAAAAAGTGGGGTGTTTCCACCCAGATGGGACAAGGTTTACCTTCACCAGTGAGAATGGAGCCTTTGCAGCACATGATGTACTTAACCAGAGGAGAGTGAAACTGATCACTCATTAGTAAGCTAGCCTTACCCTCAGAGCGGTTGTTGTTGAGAGTCTGAGTTATCCTGTAATGATGGGCCAGTACGTGGATGTCTACACTGATGATGTTCCAGGTCTACCTCCTCACAGAGAGGTAAAATTTTACATTGACTTGTACCCAGGGATGACACCGATATCTACACAAATGTATCAGATGGCTCCCGCAGTGCTTTTTGAGCTACGGGTATAGCTCGAGGACTTATAGGGGAAGGTGTTCATCCGACCCAGTGTTTCTCTTTGGGTAGCCAAGATTTTTTTCACCAAGAAGACATATGGGAGATTGAGACTTTGTGTTCACTATCGGCACCTGAACCAGGTGACTGTGAAGAAGAAGTACCCACATTTGAGGATTGACGAACCCTTTGATCAGGTGAAAGTAGCACAATGGTTCTCAAAGATAGACCTCTGGTTCGGTTAACACCAGCACAGAGTATGAGATGAGGATGTGCAAAAGACAGTTTTCAGAAGTTAGTATGACCACTACAAGTTCTTTTTCTTGCCTTTTGGTGTGACCAATACTCCACCAATGTCCATGTGACTCATGAATAGGATCTTTCAGCCATTCCTTGATCACTTTTTTTTGTCTTCATTGATAACATTATGATCTACTCGGCTACTGAGGATGAACATCCTATCATTTTCAGATAGTTCGGAACACACTCTAAGAGCACCAGTATTATGGTAAGCTCTCGAAGTTCTAGTTCTGGATCCAAGAGGATCAATTTCTAGGAAATGTCATCTCGGAGGATGGAGTTGCAGTGGATCCAGCAATGATTGAGGCAGTAATTTCTTGGGAGCCACCCAGGAGTGTGAAAAAGGTATAGAGTTTCCTGGGTTTGGCATGATAGTACTAGAGGTTTGTGAAAAATTTTCTAGAGTTGCAACACCATTATCAGCATTGATGAAGAAGGGGAAACCCTTCGTGTGGTCGGAGAGATTCCAGTGGAGTTTTCAAGAGATGAGCCATAGGCTGACTAGTGCCCCCATCTTGAGGCTTCCAAATGAGGGAGATGACTACATAGTATACTGTGATGAATCAGGGACTATGCTCAGATGTATCTTGATGTAGGAGCGAGCAATTATCACATATGGTTCTCTACAGTTGAGAAAACATGAGAAGAACTAAGCTACCCATGACCTGGAGTTACCAGCAGTGGTCTTCTCCTTGAAGATGCGGCAACATTACATGATGAGAAAATGTTTCATAGTCTTCTTGGACGACAAGAGTCTAATGTATATATTCTCTCAGAAGGCTATGAACATGAGACAATGACGTTGGCTTGTGTTCCTCCAGGACAATGACTTCGAGATAGTCTATACTTTTAGGAAGGGGAACATTGTAGTAAATGCCATTTTCATGAGATCTGGTATACAACTGCTAGGGGAGGCGAAGGAGCAGCTAGCCGCTTTACGGATATCCTTTTGGGAAGGATATGGGGATGTTTTTATTCAGTCTCTTACAATCACTCCCCCACTTCTTCTATTAGTCAGGGAGGTGCAGCGTGGGGACACTAGCTGCATGGATTGATGTGTTTAGTTATCCTCAAGGCATACAACTGATAGTTTTTCTGATGGATGGGAGCACATAATCATTTTAAGAGGATGTACCATGATACGAGTGCCACTTAAGTAGCATGTGGTGTGGGAGTTCTACACATCCCCTCAAGCGGTAAATCCATGAGAGTTGAAGATGTACCCAGATCTCTGATGACAGCACTGGTGGACGAGAATGAAGAAATAAGTAGAAAAGTTTCTGTCTCGGTGCCTCACTTGTAAACATGTGAAGGTAGAGCATCAGGTACAAGTAGGATTAGATCAGACTTTAGAGGTCCTAGAGTGGAAGTGGAATGAGATATCCATAGACTTTGTGATAGGACATCGACATACATCCAAGGGTCATGATTCTATCAGGATGATCGTTGACTGACTCACCATGTTGACCCACATCCTACCGATCAGAGAGTAGGGTTCAGTAGAGAGATTGGGATACCTATAGGTGTAGAAGATTGTGCGGATACAAGGATTACCCTCAACGATTTTCTCTGATCATGATAAAAATTTCACTTACCGGCCATGGAATGGGTTTAAGGAGTCTTTCGGGATGCAACTTCATTTGAGCACCGCCTTCTATCCTTATATAGATGGCCAGACTGAACGAACCATTCATACCCCTGAGGACATGTTGTGTGCTTGCGTCCTCGACTGAGGTTGCACCTGGGAGGATCACTTTCCCTTGGTGGACTTTTCATACAAAATCAGCTATCACTCCACCATTGGGATGAAACCTTTCGAGGCTATGTACGGCCGACCTTGCTAATTGCCTTTGTGCTGGACAGACCTAGGGGAGTCAGCACACATGGGACTAGAGATGGTGTCGGCTAACATAGAGAAGGTGCAGATCATCTAGGAGTTAATGAAGACTGTACAGAGCAGGCATAAGTCTTATGAAAATAGGATATGTAGATCACTAGAGTTTGAGGATGGTGACCACATATTTCTATGGGTATCACCTCGAGGAGGTTTTCAGAGAATTGTCCATGGTGGAAATTTATCTCTTATGTTCATCGGATCTTTCCAAGTCCTCAACAGAGTTGGAGAGGTGGCTTATCGCTAATCTATTCCACCTTAGATGCACCAGGTGCATGTTGTCTTCCACATATCCCAGATAAGGAGATATGATGACGACCCTTCACACATCATTGTCTGGGGCGAGCTGGACATTGATGATGGGGCGATGTTTATGGAGTTTCCAGTGGAGATTGAGGGTCAACAAGAGATAGTCCTTCATGGGTGATCGATACCTTTGGTGCGTGTATGTTGGCGGCATGGGAACCTCCAGGAGAACACATGGGAGTATGAGGCTTAGATTCGTGCTCAGTACCCCCACTTGTTTTTCCAGTTTTTGTAACATGGATTTCGGGGATGCAAATCCCTATTGTGGGGAGAATATAAAGACCCGAAAATTAAATGTAATTTTTTGATTATATGGGAATATTATGAGTCCATTAAAATTGGCGGTGTGTGATTCCAAGGCCCGGAGTACACGGAATGAATTTCTGTATTTTTTTCGGGTACGTTCAGTAGACGTCGGTGCAGTGTTTTGTAACATTTGAACTGGTGCTTAGAATTGCAATTCGAGGACACCATTGAACTCACAATGCCAATATTCACTTAAAGTGACCTTCAACTCGACATCAGCAAGTCGAGGGTGGAATATAGTTTCTCACTTTTTTGTGGAAGAAGTTAAATAATATAATTAACATTTTATTTTTCTTTTGAGTCCTCTCTTTAGAAATTATGGAGGTGGGGACCACCCGTGCTTTAAAATCCTCCCAATTTGAATTCATGGTGGTGGGGACCACCCAAACCGCTCTAAACGGGTAAAACATCTCAAATCTCCAATTAATTAGTTGTGCCACTTATTTGTGCCAACTATAATTGAGCCAAAGTAAATTTATCTGATAAACATATTTTAATTTGTAGGATCCTCAATTTTCCATGATGGAAATCATTGGAAAAGGGGAGAACATTGGAGAAACTCTTACTCCAACGAATAACGCCCTCTCTAGTAAAGAATGAGGATCCGACCCCAAGCCCGGATCGAAAGCGCTTTGCGGAAGCAACAAATGCCAATGTTCTTCAATGACATCATCTTCTACCTCTTGCTCCTCTAATGAACGACAAGTTAGGGGTGTGATTAGATTGGTCTTAATTAATTTTCATTTACGTTGAATCTCTCCCCATGAGCCTCTTGCTACCGCTCTAATGCAGAGGCTGCAGGCCAAATGAACATGGCTCAACCACTCCCCAACCTTTTTGGTTTTTGATGCTTTCTTCGCGATTGAGGTGGACGATGACTGGTACCAGTGATTGGCGCTGGTAGGACATGGGAGGGGCAGCAGGCACACCGGCTGGCCGTAAAGATGGAGGGAGCGCAACCACGCCTCCAGTGGAGGGCTGAAGCCCGTCGGCCACGATGGAGTAGTGGAGGCTGCCGGTGCACGGCCATCCATGCGAAGGGTAGGCGGTGGCGCGCGTCCACACTTCCAGCAAGCAGGTGCCGTGGCATGAGGCCATGACGACGAAGGAGGGCGGTCGGCTCGATATCGGCCACCGGTGGTGGCGCGGCATGTGACCGCGCCGTGGAGGAGGGATGACCGTCCGGCTAGCCACGGGCCGCCCAACGGGCAGCCCATCGTGGGCCGCCCCATGGGAAGCCCATCACGGGCCACAAAGTGGGTTGGGTTGGATCGAACACAAATACAATCGGGCCCTCGGGACTAAAAGGCCAACAACTTACAGACCAGGTGTCCAACTGACGCACCGTCTGTTGCGTTGAGAGCCCTATTAAGTGGTGGTCCTTTGGGGTACTTCTTCGTGGGACTTAATAGAAGTTGGAGTACCAACATGTGTCTTGAGGAGAATACCCTTCCGAACTCAAGAAAGATCAGTGCGGGAACCCTATAGCTGGCTGTAATACGAGAAAGGGATCCTATGTGGCTCTAGGTATTGGGACCTTATATGGGTCTATTCTTTGCGAACCTACGTGGGACTGTGTTTTAGTATTTTACATGGATCCACTTTAGAAATCCACATGGGACTACTCTAGGATCCTATATGGGTCTACTATACTAGGATCCTATGTGGGTCTAATGATTTAGGATCCTATGCGGGTCTGTTGATTTAGGATCTAATGTCGGTCTTCCCCTCAAAGAAAAACGATGATTCAGTAGTTACATCTAATAATTTTTACTATTATTCCTAAGTTATACCTCGTGTGAGATAAGTCTTTACAATAATGGTATTCTCTTGTGTGGCGTACCATTGTGGTACTTACCTTCATGGTGGTCACCTTTGTAGTATTATTTCCTTCGTGGAATAGTTTTACTTTGGCTTAGGATTGGGGCCTTTGATTACTCATGAATGAGATGGGTATACTTGAAATCTTAGGTATATATATGGGAATATACCTATGTAGGGTTGTCAGTTGTTTTCATGCTTTTTGGTTTAACCTTTGTGGATTTTGTGAGACCTTTGAGGGTCTTGAGGTCCCTATAAAGTTTTGTTATACTCATCCCTACATGGGATAAGCCCACAAATTATTGTGTTTGGTGCAGACGATAGAAATCACTGATTGATGAAGAGGGTAATAGAACTAGAGGAATCTTGGAGGTGGACCTTAGACATGGTATACCACTAAGACGACCGTTTGAGAGATGTACCTACCCTTTAGGTAGGATCCTGGGAGGGGGTTCACATGGGTTGTTTCAATATACTTGTACTTTTCATTTTTCTTGTAATTTTTAGTTGGGCTTGTATTCAGTCCTATTTTTCTTACTGTACACACCCTATTTACTATAAAGGTTACTTGTGTTTGTATCTTCTTGTGTGCTTGGTTGTGTGTTTTTATAGGTTACACAGGTAATGCCTTCCCAATTTTAAGGAATACGCATTTCAGTGTTAGTTTCCAGCCTCTGGCCTATAAAAGGTGGGCTTGGGGTAGTCATGGCACGGGCTCCGGGGCAGGCCGTGGAATAAGTGGTAAATTTTACTTTTTAATTAATCATAAACACAAGATGAGAAATCTAGATTTCAGAGAGAAAATGTCCAAAATATTCTGAAGTATTTATATCAAAACGATTCCAAAGGGATAAATTTGATAAAATTGTATAAAATTGAAAGAATTATACTTTATAACTAGTTGAAATATAATTTTAACTTATAAATTAATTAAAAAAAATGGTAGTTTTCAATTAAAATTCAGTATTTTAAACTTTTCAATAATAAATTATATATACCAAAAAAACCAAAAAAATTCATCAGAGGAGACTTTTAATATACTTATTTTATAAATTTATTTTATATTTTGACAAAAAATTTCTAAAAATTCTAAAAAATAATTTCAAATTAACTGTGAATATTTTGAATAATGTTTCATTTATAAAACAATAGTTTTACATAAATAATTAATTATTATTTTATTTGAATTTTATATCTAATGAATATGTAGCCGTAATATTATTTATTTATTTTTTACTATTACTTCCAATAAATTTATCATTTAGTTTATAAAATTCATATTACATATAAATATGTTCAAGATATGTCACATTTAGTTTGAACTCCGTTTTGTGTGTAACGGAAGCCTAACTCAGTGTTGTGTGTAACACAAGACAAAAGCTGTGTTTTTTATAATTCATGGTACTTAAGAGATTGATTTTTTAAAAAAAAATAGATCATAATGTATTGGGGTGTTATATTTTCTTCTAGTCTTGGGGTTTCATGTCATACACGATATTGAATACAATGTTCTTATTTCTATATTTCATGATTTTAAAACTATGGAATAGGAATCATTTTTCCAAATACCCTTGTATCTACTTACTAAAACCACCATTTTGATAGGTACTATATTTTGGGGCATTAAGATATTGTTTTTCCTCTAGATATGAGTTCTTCTATAAACTATACCTCTCAATCAGGGGGGTTTGGGAAAATCAAAAGAAAATAAATTAGTATATTCCCTTACCATGGAAATTTACCAAAGGATGAGATATTATTTAAAATAAAGCATTTGGGAATTCAATTCTTCATAATTGGGTTACAAAACCCACACTATTTTGGTATTTTGTAAAGGATACTCATAATATTCCTTTCATTTTTATAGGATTTGGGAATAGTTCGGATTATGGAAAAAGATTTCCTTTTTCTGATTGTTGATTTGAAATATATATATTGAGAGTTGATCCATGAACATTATGTCATAAAATTACTCCATGGTAAGGATTACAAGATTCTATGTATGAATTATTCCTATAGACACTAACAGGAGAACAATCCAACATGTGTGATGCATTGATCACACTACCATTAGTTTTTATTACCATGTCTTCTGAAATGTATTGGGGTTTTATTAAATTATTCTTAAAAATTGAACGATATAAATGATTTCATTGAACTTGATCAAATATAAAATTCAACTATCGATTGAATAGAATGTGTTCCTTTTAAAAGTCATTTTCCTGTTTCACCTCAGTCGTAGGGATGGAATATAATTTCCCTTTCTGTTTTGGAATTGTTGGATGGAGACATTGATTAACCCCAATGACCTATATTTATGTGAATTTACTTTCATAGTAACCTTACTTCCTTTTACTAAATTTCCATTATTGTTGTTTAAATTTTTTTGACATGTGGGTGGTTGTATTTCTGCTTAGGTTTTCCATTCGATCTAATATCATGAAACTATACCATTAATTTATAATCTCCATCATCATCTGCTAATTATCTAAACTATATTTATCTATTCAGAGTACACACAAATACTTCTTCATGGATCCCAATAACTGATATTGATATATCCTTTCATAGGTTTGTATTTAAATCACTAATTAATCTATTTATTTTTCAATTATTATAGATAAAACAACCTGAGGAGTATCTTGAAAGGCTTATAATCGTTTCCAATGTTTCCATGATAGATTCACCCTAATTTCTTACAATATATCATAATTGAATCTCTGTATTTTTGGAAATAGTTCTAGGCCAGTGATTCTCAATAAATAACTTCTTAATGTCTTCCCACCCTAATTTTTCAATTTTATCATTTTCCTTCGTAATCATTATAAATTCCCCCCATTGATCACCCTATCCATCAAAACTATAGTCCTCCAAGTTATCCTTATCCTTCATAGAATAATGTATCTTAGAAGAGTTATTCCCCAATTATGCCACTCTCTATTCGATGAAATGTAGATCAGATGAACCATTGAATATATGTGGTCAATACAATATAAAAGACTCGATTTTTTATTACTATTATTTTGGCGAAGGGTGAATTTCCAAAATTTTTCTAGTAATTTTTTATATGCTGATGTAGCTAGGTAAGTATTTAAATGATTTTTGTACTCCAAATTTCATTTAATATGGTATGTGATTCAGAAAATTATTTCATTTCCCCTTAAAAGGATTTTCAGTATGGTTTCACTCTTCTCACCGCACATTTTTAAAATAGAAATATTTTCATAAAATATAGGTAAAAGGAATAAATTAATAATTTACCGTTATACAAAAAGAAAATTTAAATTCATATATTAAGGGTTCCTTATATTTTTCAATTTTCTATAATTATTATTCATGGATCATTTACTATAAATCTTATCTAATATTAAACAAAGAATTAATTTATATATATATCCATCAAAAGGGTCTGCTAAGAGCTTCGAATTAACTAAATAGTATCCCCTATATGTGTCAGACCATGTGTAAAGTATGGACACTTTTTCATTCACTAGATCTTAATCGAGATAATAACCAATATACCCTTTTGGGTTTATTACCCCTGAGTATGACCATGCTAGAACCACAACAACTTCTAGTATCCAGAAGAGGTTTTCATTGACGGAAACCATTCACTATTTTACATTAACCAAGCATAGGATGTTTATATATACTTACACATTTATTTATGGTTTCCAAAAACATTTTATAATCCTAATTCTCAAATTACCTAAACCATTCCTATGATAAAAACTTTATGAAGCTAATTTCTCGTTAATTACTATTACATTATTTTTAAGACAGACTACATAGTAATAGAATCAATGATCAAAATTCTTATTTTCTTAGGAAAATTATTCCAATTTATCACTTGTGAAAAATAAAAATTTAACTATTTATTTCCTCTTCATTATCCTTCTGGATGCTCTCACTTTCTCTTTATACCAAGTATTCAACTGAAGTTATTTTTCAAAGAAAGGGGTGAGAAAAAATTCATCTAAGGGAAATAATATCATGGAAATAATAATTTAATTAATCAATAGTGCATGGTTTATAAGAAACAAAATCATCATATCATAAGCATAGGATCAAAATCAGAATCCAAGGGGAAATATTTGATAAAGTAATTGAATGTGTCATATGCAGAATAATGATTCAGCTTAAAATATTTCGGAGCACATATAACAAAATTATAACACATAACATATGTTCACAAATTATAACATCAAAATTTGGAAAAATCCTAGAATCATGTTGATAAAATACACATAATGTCCATAAAAATATCACAATACTCAACGAAAATTGGGGATATATAATTCTGATCTCACCCGTCATATTATAAAATGCTCAGAATCATGTATGCCACATGGAAAGGTAACATATATCATTCATATTCAATAAATATAACCATGAAATAAAATAGTTATCATAAAATTTTTATAAAGATTAATTTTTGAATAACATTTCGGGTACCAAGATGAATAAGGGGAATCATATTTTTTTCTAAAACATAATAATTAATTAGTGGATATTTAATAAATCAAGGGGATTTAAAGAGATATATCTGAATGATATTGTTTTTTTATAAATAATTATCATTGGAATAGAAATAACTAAGATAGGGTAATAAAATTTATATCCCAAAAAGAAAAGGTAATGTATGGTGAAAATTTATTTTAGGTACATTATAAAAATATCTATACTAAAATGATGATAAAGAGTGATAGCACAAAATATAGAGGGTTCAAGAATTCACTTTCCATAAATCTCACATTATTCTATCTCCTTTCAGCTTCCTGAATAATAAACACAGGTTTATTAAATCCAGAAAAAAATGATTTTGTTCATTTTTCTCACTCTTGATCAACTATAGTAATTATATTATATTTATTAATTCCCTTTTATTAGGATTAAACATTTTGGTTTCATGTTTTTATAAAATATATTATCTTGACTCGGTTTAAAAATATTACGTTATTTATACCTATACATTATTTAGACGAACTCAAAAATCATAAAAATACTTATATTTATAAATTAAAATATCATAAATAATTTCATAGAATTATCTATGCGTGTGGGGATAAGAAAATAATTAGCAACTTTCTCATTTGAATAGTATCAGTTATTAATTGAACATTATCCAAAGAGAATGCATGGGAAATATACTATGTTTTTATGTTAAAAATAAAATTCATATAGGAAATTAACATAATAAATATCATGTTAAATTACTTGTGAATTATTTATAGGTATTTTGAGTTTGTAAATAAAAGGAGGATTGTGAGTTTAGAAAAGGGAAACAAATAAAAAACCAAATTACTTTATCTCTTTCATGAAGTTGATAATTTTCCAAGGATATTAAAATCCTGAAATAATAGAGTTTTGTTACACTTAAACATCCCTCTGGATAACAAGGTGACTTATAGTGGGGATTTGAGTACATTTTTCTCTGTAAAGTTGAAGTTGAATGGTTTTCTAGGGGGTGGAATGGGGTTATTTGTACTTTATGAGAGGCTATGTTAAGGATAAAATTTTGAAAAAAAATTACACCAAAGGTATAAAAAAATAGTTGAATTTCAGAAATAATTAATATTATATTGATAAAATAAATTATATTTAGAAAATTACACCCCCTTATGAAATATAATCACTAGTTTACTAAATGTTAAATAGGAAAATAAATTAATTATTATTTCAATGGAATACATTTCATATTAGACATTGGAAAATAAATTCTTGATTTGGAAATAATAATTAGTCTTTCTAAATGAACCATTTTGTAAGAACTCAGATCTTCATTTCAGGTATGCCTTTCCTTTTTCCGATGTTTTTGAGAAAAATGAAGTTTAATGAAATTTTTTAAGTACACACAATGCACTTTCTGAATACACTCCATGTACTCTTTTCCCACTCGAATCCGTGTGGTGGCCGTGTCCGGGTTACACACACGGTGTGTAGGGGTAACGTGGAGGCTGATTTTGGCAGAGTTTGGAAAAACCTAGTACACGCCATGTACTCTAAAAGTACACATCGTGTACTTTTCTTTTTTTTCATTAAATGGACTGGGGTCATGCCTGACACACAGAAACGTCTTCTTTTAGGTTCCGTTCGTCTAAGAGTGCTGAGAATCCGCGAATCATCAACGAGCCCCCACCTCTCCGTCCGTGCTCCGATTCGAGCTCTATCAATTGTGTTGGAAGCGCAACGGTGTGTTATTCCTTCTACTAGAGCTTAGTTTTTCGATTCTTCCTCCTTCTCAAGTTATCTAAGGTTAAATTTTATGTGATTTTTTTCAAATCTATGACATTCTAGGGAGATTCAGTCGTCGTTGTTCTAGTATATAGATCTTCTAGGATCGAGGTGGGTGGTTTTTTCCTTTCTATAGAAAGTCGATGAGTAATTTGTGAAAATTCCACCAATACCCTTGAATGGGGTATTGCGTGTTCCTGTTTTTCCCTTGTTGTATTTCCTGCTTTTCTTGATTTCTAGAGTAGATGTTTTGTCTATGATTGTGGTAGTTTTTACTATACTCTGGATGTTTACTATTCTTATTCTTCATGTTTGGCATTTTTCCATTTGTCATGCCTAGTTGTAGGATAGGGGAACTATTTCTTTGTTATGTTGTTGAGCCTTAGATTGATAGCCAAGTAGTTCTTAAGGTTTACTTGGATGATGCATGCGCACGGAGCAAGTTTTTTTTACACACAGAACTGTGAGAACCTAGTGTAGTAGGCCATAAAAAGAATGGACGTAAGGGATTCTCCAGAGTGTCTTTTAATACAATGAGATACCACATGGTGAATTGATAATGAGGGCTTCCTCAGAGAGTCTTTAGTTCCTCGATGCGGGCCACAGGGGGAATGAGATGTTGAGTGCCTCCCCAAAGAGTCTTTAGTACGATACGAGACTATAGGGAGAATTGATGGTAAGTTCTTCCTCTGAAAGTCTACTCTTAGCTAAACCAGAGAGGTGAGACTGTGTGTGCCTTCTTGAGGGTTGCTAGTACTTGTAGGTTGAACCATAGGGGTTGGCTATGAGATTTACTGAGAGGGTTACCTATTTTCTTCTTCTTGTTGGTTGTTTACTTTTGTACTTTATATGTTAGAACTGTGTATTGTAGCTACTGTGTGATTTCCTGTTTATTGCTTCCTGCACTCTTACATTCCTTGTATTCATTGACTGTTATGCCAAATATTTGGGTGATTGTATACTGGGGTTGTATCTCACACCCTGTTTGGGCCATGCCTTTGGGACCAAGTAGACTATGTTGTTGCAGGTATAGATAAGGTCAAGCCCCCTTCTACCTCAGCTGTTTGACTTTCCGGGAGCTGGAGAGAATGGGATCGAGCCAAGGCTTGCGATGCTGAGGAGTTGCTCACTTGTTTTTCTTTTACTTTTTCTTTAGTACTTGCGTTCAGTTGTATTTCAGAACGATGGTTTGTTTATTGCTTTCCATAGACATATGTACCATGTTGCATCATTATTATTTTATACATTGCTTCCACTGTTCAGTTCAGTTGTTGTATGCTGTTTATTTTTTCGCTATTGTTTCTGGTATTTCTTCCGCTGTATACTTTACTAAATGAGGGCATAGTTTCCCCCACCGACTCACCAAGGCCCTTGTTTCTAGTCAGCAGCCTCTGGCATTTTGGGAAATGCGCTTGAGGTCCTATGGTGAACCGGGTACGGGGCACCAGTGGTGGGGCTTCAAATTCGGGTCGTTACAAAGTGGTATCAGAGGAAGGTTCTTTTATCTTGCCTTACTGTTTGGAGACATTAGCCAAGGATATGACGGATTCAGTACTACATATTAAGCTATGCTTGGGAGTAGCTGACCCGTCTTCAGGGAAAAGCCGCACTACCTCGTTAATTGTAGTTTGCTGGTTTTGAGATCTTACAGTTGATAGGATTTCACCCAGAAATCACATTCCATGCATTCTTTCCATGCCATCTAGGGTGCATTAGTGATTTCATGCTGTTGTGATAGACTTTTTGTAGATTATGCATGCTGTTGTGATAGATGTTTGATAGAATCTTTGCTGCCTTGTTAGAGGATTGTTTTTTTCTTACTTTGCTAAAATGAACGCCAAAATTTGATTATTGAGGTGTTATGGGACCTCTCAAATCGGAAATTAGTGGATAATGATACTATTTTCTATTTTCCATGACTGTAAGAGATGCCAAGCTTGGATTCGCGGGGAGTATGGGCCCTCACGAATCGGAAATTGGCATCTCCCTTCCTTGTTTTCTATGTTTTCTGGGATTCTGTGCAATTTCTGAGATACTTCCCAGAAAAACCCAGAATACATGGTGTGTACTTTTATCTACACTCCATGTAGTTTTTAGATCGTGTCACTAACTGTGTGAGTAGGGACACACAATTGTATAAATAACATTAGGAACACGCCGTGTATGGTAGGTACACACCGTGATGTTCGGAGCAGCGTACCCGGCCGTGTCACTAACAACATGGGTCAGGGAAGCTCTGTTAGAACACGCCATGTTGTAAGGGAAAATGCCGTGTAGTCCAGTACAGGTACCCGACCGTGTCACAAAAAACATAGGTCAGCGTTACCATCTCTTCCACACGCCATGTTGTTTTTAGAACACGTTGTGTAGTCTAGTTCAGGTACACGACCGTTTCACGAACAACACGGGATGATGTCACCTTCACCTATACACACCGTGTTTATTCAGAACACGTCATGTAATGTTTAGCCATGTAGATAACCTTGTGTTTAACTACACGGGCTGCCGAAGATTTGTCCAGTACACGCCGTGTATTTTTAGAACACACCGTGTAGTCACGGGTTATGTCGGACCATGTGGGTTAGTTGTGTAAAGAGACTCAGACAGCGGAATAATTTTCAAGTACCCGCCATGTTTTGGGTCAACACGCCGTGTAGTTTGAGGTGTTACATGACTTGTATGGAAGGAGTACACGCCCATGTCAGTGGCTTAAGAAGATTGGCTGTGTAGTTTTTATATACGTTGTGTAGTCATGTTTTGTAAACTTGTGTGTTTTCCTTCCCCTGTTCCCATTTTGTACTCTTGTGTTCTATGTCCTTGTTTTTCTGATCTAAGGTGTACTTTTTATCTTTCAGAGATATGCCTCTCTGACGTCCTCTAGTTGTATGTCTGTCATCAGGCAGTCATCTGAGGCCAGATATGGCTGATCAGGGACTTCCTGCTAATCCTCCAGTGGGGCCATCCTTGTCACCGATAGTCATACCAGTTGCAGGCGCTGATGTGCTATTCAAGGAAGGTTTTATGATGATGATGCAGACCTTTCAGGGAGCACCTCCTCCTTCCAAGACTATGGTAGACTTGACGTGGGTTTTCCTCCAGCAACATCCTCCTACTTTCTCAGGGGAAGGAGGACCACAGGCTGCAGTGTCATAGTTGGAAGCCATGCTTAATATCTTCGAGCATCTGGAGGCACCTCCAAAGAGTCGGGTCAATCTCGCTACCTACATGCTCCGAGACTCGGCCAATAGGTGGTGGGACGTGATCTCACAGACGGGTCATCAGCAGGTAATGTCATGGGAGGAGTTCCAGTGCATGTTCTATGACTAATTCCACCCAGAGACCGTGAGGTCCGATCGAGCCCAGCAGTTCATGAGCTTAGAGAAGGGTACTCTTTTTGAAATGGATTATTCCACTCATTTCACTGAGATACAGCGTTTCACACCCCTCTGGGATGGGATTGGGGTGTTCTTAGCAAAGAAGTTTGAGGATTGTCTCAGGAGGGAGATCTGCTCATAGGTGAATCTCTTCCAGTTGACTGCCATCACTTCCATCGGAAAACAGGTGCTGATTGCAGAGCACAATCTGAGAGACTCCGGAGCAGTGAGCCAGGGCGGTTCTGCATCCAGAGCTAGTTTTCCTCTAGATGACAGGAAGAAGCGTCGTAGATATTATACGCGTGGTGATATGAGGAAGCGAGATGCATCGTCAGGCAGCCGGTGATATGCTACCAGTGTGGCCGGTCAGGGAACATAAGGCCGCAGTGCCAGAGAGGCCCCATGGAGTGCCGATCTTGCAGCGAGATGGGTCACATTCAGCATTTCTACTAGGTTTTCTCACCAGCACCTGGTGATCGGGGTTCTTCCATGACTCCTCATTCAGAAGCATCACCACCAATTTCTCACCAGTCGATGAACTGGAGTTCTTCCGGCCATTTGAGCCGAGGTGGGGGTCAAGACCGTGGAGTTCTGCCACCAGTCCCTTAGCACCAGCAAGGTGGATCAGCTCAGAGTGTTTATCCAGGGGCGCAGGGTCGCGGTGCAGGCCAGTCTTTCTTCGTGGAGTAGACCTATCTGGAAAAGGATCCCAACCCTTATAGAGTACGAGGTGCGATTTTAGTAGCCATATTTTTATCTTCAACCCTTTTTGATACTGATTCTACACATAGTTTTATCTCTGTTGCTTTTGTGGAGATCCTTGGGCTCTACATATTTTATTCTTCTGACTCGTTGACACTAGACACACCTTTGGGGACAAGGACATCTAGTGTACGCCAGTGTAGGTAGTGCCCTCTTGAGGTTGCAGGGTACCATTTCTTATGGGATCTCTATGTCCTAGAGATGACAGGCTATGATGTCATCCTCGGGATGGACTGGTTGGTTCCCTTCCAGGAAGTCGTCGACTATTATCGTAGCAGAGTGAGTTTCGTTTCACCATAGGGTGAGTATTTTCTTCATAGAGATGAATGGGACGTTCAGGCGAGTCGAGCAGGACTAGAGCATCCTGGTATGGGAAGGGTGACAACACAGATTGCTAGTCTTTATTTGGATGATCAGGAGACTTCGCAGTTGGACTTTCCTCTAGTGGTGTATTATTTCAGGGACATCTTTCCAGAGGACATTTCGGGTTTTCCTCCAGAGCGTGAGGTCAACTTTTCTATTGAGCTCGTTCTAGGAGCAGCACCAGTGTCCATTCCTCATTATAAAATTGCTACAACTGAGTTGTAGGAGCTCAAGAAGCAGTTGGAGGAGTTGTAGGAAAAGGGTTACATCCAACCCAGTACTTCTCCATGGGGTTCACCTGTCCTGTTTGCAATGAAGTCAGACGATACCCTTCATCTTTTTGTGGATTATAGGAAGCTGAACGAGTTAACGGTCATGAACCGATAACCCTTTCCGTGGATCGATGACCTCTTTGATAAACTTCAAGGAGCCCGGGTGTTCTCGAAGATTGACTTGAGGTCTGGTTATCATCAATTGCGCGTTAGACCATCAGATATACCTCTAACAGCATTCGAGAGAAGGTATGGTCTATAAGAGTATATAGTCATGATGTTCGGTCTCACGAACGTGCCTTCAGTTTTCATAGCGCAGATGAACCGAGTGTTCCACCCTTTATTGGACTCCTTCGTCATGGTCTTCACGGACGATATCTTAGTGTAATCTCATACTCGACATGACCATCCCAAACATCTTGAGATTGTTCTGAGTACACTGAGAGAGCATCGACTTTATGCTAAACTTTTTATGTTCCACTTTTGGATGGAACAGATTCACTTCTTGGGTCACGTCATCTTAGAGGAAGGAGTATATGTGGACCCAGATAAAGTGAGAGCTGTAGTCTCCTGGGACCAGCTGAAGAATGTTTTTGAGGTACAAAGTTTTCTAGGGCTGGCTGTATACTACAGATGCTTCCTTCAAGACATTTCATGCCTAGAAGCACCTTTAACAGGTCTGAACAAGAAGGGGGCGAAGTTATTATGGCCAGATTCTTGTGAGTCAGCCTTTTAGGAGTAGAAAGTAAGGTTGACATCGGCACCAATACTAGTCTTTCCAGATCCAGGAAATAGCTATACAGTCTATTGTGATGCTTCAGGTAATGGTAAAGGAGCTGTGCTTATGTAGGAAGATGGAATCATTGCGTACAGGTCTCGACAGTTGAGGCCACATGAGAGGAACTACCTGATGCACGATCTGGAGTTGGCAGCTGTTGTTCATGCCTTACACTATTGGAGACACTATCTTCTGGGAGAGAACTTGGTGGTCTTCACTGACCATAAGTGTCTCAAGTATATCTTTACTCAGCGTGATCTGAATTTGAGGCAGCGCAGGTGGGTCGAGTATCTTCAGTCTTTTGATTTTGAGATTTCCTATACGCCGAGAAATGGGAACGCGGTGGAAGATGCGTTGAGCAGGAGAACTCAGATTCATGAATTTCAGGAGGCCAACAGAGAGTGGTAGATTATGGCTATGTTCTATGAGATGCATCTGGAGGTGCATGACAGACAGGGATAGACCTTCCTATCTTCTGTAGCTGTTACCTCTACACTACTTGATCGGGTACTGATGAGGAAACTATCAGACTCAGAAGGCTTAGTCTTGCGGGAGAGTGTGTCTGGAGATGACCCTCTTCCTGGAAAGACAGTGGGTGAGGATGAGATCTTGCATTTCCAGGGACGCATATGGGAGATAGCAGACATACACAAGGAGCTGATGTGGGATTTTCATTTCTCTATTTGGGCAGTTCATCCTGGCGTCACCAAGATGTATCAGGATCTTCATCGCTAGTACTGGTGGGCAGGTATAAAGAAAGAAGTTGCTGGTTTTGTCATGAGATGTTCTACTTGTCAGCAGGTGAAAGAAGAGCATCAGTGACCAGCGGGACTCTTACAACAGTTACCCATTCCAGAGTGGAAGTGGAACGATGTTGCAATGGGCTTCGTGACCGGATTGCCAAGGTTGACTCGAGGGAATGATTCTATTTGGGTTGTTGTCGACAGGATCACGAAGGTTGCACACTTCTGGCCGATCAAGGAGACCTTCAGTGTCAATTACCTAGGATGACATTACATCAGAGAGATCGTACATCTACATGGAGTCCCACACTCCATTTTTTCAGATAGGGATGCGCGCTTTACCACTCAGTTCTGATAGGGACTTTAGAAGGCATTGGGTACACAGGTAATTTTGAGTATAGCATACCATCCCCAGACTGATGGCAGTCCGAGCACACGATCCAGGTGCTTGAGGATATGCTTCGAGCTTGCATCCTAGACTTTGGAAGTTGTTGGGAGAAGCATATTCCCCTGGTGGTGTTTGACTACAACAACAGTATCTAGGCGACAATTCAGATGGAACTATATAAGGCTTTATACAGTAGGCCATACTTATCACCCTTATGATGGATAGAGGCAGGAGATGTAGCTTTTCTGGGACCTCATCTTGTTTAGAAGACTTTGGAGTAGATATAGTTGATTCAGAAGATGATGGATACGACACAGTCTTAGCTGAAGTCTTATGCTGATCTGTGGAGAAGACCTCTAGAGTTCGAGGTCGGGGATCAGGTTTTTCTTTGTGTCGCACCGAGGCTGGGAAAAAAGAGGATTCAGAGGTAGGGTAAGCTTTCACCGTGGTACGTTGGGCCGTTTGAGGTTTTGGAGAGATTTGGGCTGGCCGCCTATCGGTTTCAGCTATCCCAGAGGTACCGGGCCATGCACGACATCTTCCATGTCTCTCAGCTTCGACGTTACTTTTCAGACCCATCTCATGTCTTTCATCCTGAGAAGTTGAGCTCGAAGAGGATACATCCTTTGAGGAGAATCCCATCTGGATTTTCGATCACAGTACGAAGGTTCTATGTGGGTGGTCTGTCCCTCTTGTACGGGTGCTATGGCAGCATGGGCGAGTACATGACAAGACTTGGGAGAGGGAGGCCGATGTACGATCGCAGTGACCGAAGCTGTTCGGGGTTTCTTCTTCTACGCCTCGCTAGGGAAATTCGAGGACGAATTTCTTTATGGGGGGAAGTTTGAAAGAACCCGGATCTTCGTTTCAAGTATTCCTTTCCTTTTTCTGAATATTTTGAGAAAAATAAAGTTTCCGGAAATTTTTGAAGTACACGACGTGTACTCTTTTCCCACTCGAAGCCGTGTGTTGGCCGTGTCCGGGCCACACACACGGTGTGTAGGGGTGACGTGGAGGCCGATTTTGGCGGAGTACGAAAAAACCCAGTACACGCCATGTACTCTAAAATTACACGCCGTTTACTTTTAATTTGTTTCATTAAATGGACCGGCTCATACCTGACGCACAAAAATGTCTTCATCTCGGTTCCGTTCGTCCGAGATCACCGAGGATCCGCGAATCTTCGACGATTCCCCGACTCTCCATCCATGCTCCGATTTGAGCTCTATAGATTGTGTTAGAAGCGCAGCGGTGAGTTCTTTCTTCTACTTGAGCTTTGTTTTTAAATTCTTACTCCTTATCACGTTATCTAAGGTTGAATGTTTTGTGTGTTTTCTCATATCTACGACGTTCTAGGGAGAATCAATCATCATGGTTCAAGTATATAGATATACTAGGATCGAGGTGGGTGGTTTGTGCCTTTCTGTAGAAATTAGATGAGTATTTTGTGTAAATTCCACCAGTACCCTAGAACGGTGTATTGCGTGTTTCTGTTTTGACCTTGTTGTATTGCCTACTTTTCTTGATTGCTAGAGTAGATGTTTTGTCTATGATTATGGTATTTTTACTGTACTCTGGATGTTTGTTATGCTTATTCTACCTTTTTGGAGTTTTACCAGTTTCCATGCCTAGTTGAATGATAGTGGAATGATTGATTTGTTGTGCTGTTGAGCCTTATATTGATATCCAAGTAGTTCTTGAGGTTTACTTGGACGATGCACGCACACGGAGCATGTTTTATTTACACACAGGAATTTGAAAACCTAATGTAGTAGACCATAGGGAAAATGGACGTAAGGGCTTCTATAGAGTGGCTTTTAAAATGATGTGAGACCACCTGGAGAATTGACGATGAGTGCTTCCTCAGATAGTCTATAGTTCCTCGATGCAAGCCACATGGGGAATGAGATTTTGAGTGCTTCCCTACAGAGATTTTAGCATGATACAAGACTATATGGGGCATTGACAGTGAGTTCTTCCTCAGAATGTATACTCTTAGCTGAACTAGAGGGGTGAGACTGTGTGTGACTCCTACAGGGTTGCTAGTACTTGTAGGATGAACAATTGGGGTTAGGCTATGAGAGCTACCCATAGGGTTACCTGTTTTCTTCTTGTTGCTGGTTTTTTACTTGTGTACATTATATGTTAGAACTGTGGATTGTACCTATTGTGTGCTTTGCTATTTACTGCTTCTTGCACTCTTACTTGCCTTCTATTCATTGACTATTAGGCACAAATCATTGGGTGATTCCCTACTGGGATTGTATCTCTCACCAAGTTCGGGCCATGATTTTGGGCCCAAGCAGACTATGTTGTTGTAGGTATAGATAAGGGAGAGCACCCTTCTACCTGATGTGTTTGACTTGCGGGGAGTTGGAGAGCATGTTATCGAGTCGAGGTTTGCGATGCTGAGGAGTTTCTCAGCTGTTATTATTTTACTATTGCTTTAGTACTTGCGTTTAATTGTATTTTAGAACGTTGGTTTTCTTACTACATTTCATAGACATATGTACCATTTTGCATCATTATTATTTTATACATTGCTTCCATTGTTCAGTTCAGTTGTTGTATGATGTTTATGGTTTCCGCTATTGTGTCTCGTTGTTCTTCTAATGTATACTTTACTGAATGAGGGAATAGTTTCCCCACCGACTCACTAAGGCCCTCGCTTCTAGTCAGAAGCTTCTAGAATTTTGGGAAATGCACTTGAGGTCATGTGGCGAACCGGTATGGGGCACCAGTGGAGGGGCTCCGGATTCAGGTCGTTACACATTTATCCTATAAAATTTAATTTAATCTAATATAATCAATTTATCATTTTTAATGTCATTATTTCATCATCATTACATCATAAAACAATGTTATTTGATATATTGTATTTATTCAATTCATATTAAAATTCATGTATTTCAATCAATTAGCAAAAAATCACCATTGGAAAATTTTTATGTGATGATTCTATAAAAATAATTCACATTGTCAAAAATAATTTTCTAACACATCTTGTGTTAATTTTAAATATATAATTTTCTTTTTGAAATATTTTAAAACATAATTTATTAAAAAGGTTCTTCTTAATTGAATTAGTTTTTAATAATGATATATTTTATGGTATTATAATATTTATATTTTCATAAATCACTCACAATAAATATTACTTGTATTTAATTTTATTATTTTGAGGTCAAATAATAATTCCAACAGTTTGGTTATTATTCCCAACAGTCATGTTACTATTCATCCCAGTTTGGTTACTATTACTAACTATTTTTCTATTATTAAGATGGTAACATTACTTTTCTAACGGTTATATTACATCCCCTAAATACTATATAATTCATTAATAATTTATGTACCTCAATTCCATTCAAGGGTCATTATTTTCGTTTTCTAAAATTTCTATTGCTTTACTAAGATTCTGTTTTATTTCAATATTTTTTTATAGGAGTGACAATGGTAGCATGTCAGTGTGATCCAAATTTTACCATAATACATTTATATATATATAGTATTTCTCCCACAATATTATTTTTCACTTCATCGGTATATTTGTTTACTCATGTAAAACATTTTATTAATTAAATAATTTGTTGTTTGTTTCTCTATGGGATGCATGTGAATAAATCCAACAATAATATATGACACATTTATTTAAAAACATTTATAAAATCTGGGATGTTAAAATTCTATTATCTAGGGAGGGATTTAATTTATTAGAAACTACATAATTTTTACATCACCAAAACATTGATAAATTACCATATTCATAGGCATATCCCTTATAATTATCCCAATTATTTTTACTAATTTTCTCTACTTATTATCCCAAAAATGACAATATCACCTAATTTATTTTAAAGGGTTATCAATACATTAGAAATTAAGATCATCTTTAATGTGTAACTCATCAATGAAATTTATCTCCTTAACTAATAATATCCCAATATCAATAGTTATCCAAACTCTACTCTAATTCCAACTATTGATCCCATGACACATACTCCTATTTTTAGTGACAATAAAACATACATGAAATTAGATCTTTGATAAAAACTATAGATTCCCAGGAATAAGTGTCCCATAATTAAATGAAATAATTAAAAAATTATTTAAAATAAATTCTAATGACTTTTACATTCATAGATTTAAATAATTTGGAAAAAAAATTAACCAATAAATCCAAATCCTTTCTTTAATAATGTAAATTTTACACACTATATAAAAAATACATCATCTATATTAATTATTCAATATCTTGGACAAAATATCCAAACCCATTATTTTTATCTATAATTTTACGTGTAATGAATATTTTCATAACATAGGGAAATGTAAACATATGAAGGGTGAGACCAAATGCTCAGTGAGGGATAAAAATATCATAATCTATAAGGGAGTTAAAAATTCAAAATTAATAAATAAGAGTATAATAATTATATATATTAAACTCATCAACATTAAATATATTTTGGGATGATAAAACAATTTAAAAATTCACTTCGACAATAAGGAATCTTTATTTATTCAAAGAAATTTATTATGTTAGAGTGAAAATTCTAGGCACTAAGAAGGGGAATAATTTTAATATACATCATTATCTTATCATTAGGGTCCTATTATTTGGTAATATCAATTCTTTTCTGGAATAAATGAAAATAGCCATGGTAGTTTGTCCCACGAGGCCTGTCGATGCATTGAGGATCTATTGTGGACACTAAACATAACAAATTTCATCCAACGAATGCATCATATGGAGAAAATAATAATATAGAAAACAAGTAAAAAAAATTTCATAGTAAAAAATAAACATTCATATTAGAATAAGAAGTACATAAATTTCAATCATTTCCCCAATCAATAAATGGAATATATTTCAATGAAAAAATCCACAAAAATAACAGTATAAATATTATGCGGTATATAGTTAAGATATATGTTTTCCAAATCCATTGATTCACGGTATCTAGGTGAACAACCTTCAATCAAAATATGAATACATACAGTGCTCACAAAGGAAACACATTGGATGTAAAATCATGCATATATACAGTGGGTGATTGGGAAAGTAAAAATAGTAATTGAATTTTTAATAGGCTTAATCACCAAATATAAAATAGTATAATAGTATATGAATGGTGTTACATAAGAAAAAAACCAAAAAAGGAAACCAATGGTTAATATGAATCATATCTCAATAAAAAAAAGTTGTGAACACCCTTACGGTATTGGTAATGTAATTGTGAAACGACGTAATAGGGATACCATGAGATTAAAAAATATATATGAAATATAATCATTATAATTAATGGTCATTTGTAAATTAATAAAATATATTAAATAAAATATGGCTTTAAATATCAAACATATCTCACAGAATTGGTAATAGAGACTAATAATACTTATGGATTTAGAAACATTTGAATCTGAACCCCCTGATGGATGTAATTTAAAATAGAAACATAAATACCATTAATTATTATAGCGTCATGATAAAAATATATTATGGTCAGTAGATACCCAATATAAAATAAACCATTTTTTATAATAATAAATATTCCTCAAGGGGGTAAAAATTGATATAGGAATCCCCTTTCAAGTAATGTAATCAATGATTTAAGTGTCTTTTAATAGTGAAGTTATAAGTAATAATTCCAGATCCCAAAAACTAAAGGATTAAATTTAATACAAATTAGTAATTTTTAAAATAAACCAATAATGGAACAATGGAGGTTAATAATAATGATTTTAATTGAATAGTCCAAAATTTTGTTTTCTAAAACCCTTACCTAAATTCTTAACTTCAACTAATGCTCTGGAATCTCCTGTATAAATAAATTACTACCTTAATAACATATTTTAGAACATTTTACACACACACACATATATATGCATTTATATATAAATTTATAAACATTATTTATAATTATTCGCAACATGTACATTGGTTATTTATTATCCCTTTAAAATATCATGTGTGAGTAATCATGATCTTTTTGAACTTGTTTTGTAATAACAATGTTTTTCTTCATAATTATCCAAAATTAATTTAGTACAGTATCATAAAATATACTATAAATGATTATTTATAATTATATATAATTTTATAATATATTTTTTTTACTTTTTTGTTACAGTTCAAAAGACAAAATTGAAGAGAAGCATGTTTCAGTGATTTTTAACAAATGAATATTGATATTTTAATTAACATATTTATTATTAATTTTACCATTATAAATGAATAATATTATAAATATTTTATTACTAATATAAAATATTATCTATAAGTAAGTTCTCATAGTCCCCAATGACATTATTTTGTGTCAATATTCTTATAGGGGGTTGGACCAAAACAAAAATTAATGTATCATAATTAATGGATGATTATGATTATGAAAGAGATATTTTTTGGAATAATATCATTATCTTATAATAACAATGTGATTATATATATTATTCCATTATTTTTAATTACATTTTAGGATATTGTTTTATTAATAATGAATCTATATGAAAGGTGTGATATGTTACTTTTTGGAGGCGGTAGTCCTCAAAACAAACTATTAACATTTTCATTTCTCAAAGAATGAGATTGAATGAACATGGGTAATAATTAGTATATTTACATTAAAAAATTTATTTTATATTTTAAATTTATTATTAAATTTCCCCCATAAAATCATTGAAGAGAGTAAATGGTGAAAAATATAATTTGTAGATTCATGGAGGCAATAGTCCACAAAACACATGAATGAAAATTTTAATTTTTATTAATAAAAAAAGAAATGTTTTTTTAATAGTTATTAAATTAGAATATTAAATTAAATTAAAGAACAAAAATTATTTTAGTGTATAATATATTTAGAATTATATTTTATATTGTAATAGTGAAAAGAAATGATGTTAGAAAAAAGTATTATTAATGTTGAGATATCGGGCTTTCCTTTGGAAGACTCTTGGAAATAGAAGACCTAAGAAAATTTTTTAAATTAATTTCTCTTATAATAGATTGGTAGATGATATAAGGTGGATAATTCAAAAACCATATATTTTTCAACATGTTTTAAAAATGTTTTTAAATTCATTTCTCTTATAATTTTTTTTTAAA
This sequence comes from Viscum album, assembly GCA_963277665.1. Lineage (NCBI taxonomy): Eukaryota > Viridiplantae > Streptophyta > Magnoliopsida > Santalales > Viscaceae > Viscum > Viscum album. The sequence goes on along the minus strand of OY728164.1, from coordinate 991,758,389 downwards.
AATTTTGGTTTTATACCTGTAACTACTTTTAACCTAAGTAAATAGTTTTGCATAAAATTAAAATTAACTTTATTAGATAATTTTTACCTACTTATTAAAAACATTAAATCAATTATATAATATAAAATTTCAGTGAGTAATAAAAATATACTTTAACATTTGTGCATGGAAAATGTAAAGACCAATTTTTTTAAAAAAAGAAGTATTTATGATTAAAATGTATGTGTTATTTAAAATTATATATTTTATTATTTTAATTATAAAATATAGCTGTTTAAAAAAATTATATAGATTTTATAGAAAACCATAAGTAAATTTTAACCACAAATAATTTTTGACATAAAATACACCAAGTAGTTTTCTTTATTGGAAAATATTTATCATGTTAATAAAATGTTAAACATAGGTTTTATAAAATCATTATTAAATATAAATTTTTTTATTAGTAATTAAATACACATTTGATTTGTTAAATTTTTTATAAACTTCTATGTTGTTCTTGTGACATCCCAAACATCTATCAATGGAATTTACCTTCTTATAATTATTTTTTAAAACAAGTTAATAATGTATAGAGCCAATTTAAAACAACATTCTTAGTAAAGAAAAGTAAAATATGTGGTATTTACAAAAATTAATGAACCTATATCGAGGGAAAAGTAACTTAACCCTTGGAATATTAACATGGACATTAGTAATAGTAGTCTAGAAAATAGAATAGTAACATCACCTATGAAAGAATAATTAAAATTAATAAATATTATAAATGAAAATATTATATTATTACAAAATAGTATAAGTTAATAAATGTTTAAAAATGATAAATTAAGTATCTGTATTTTTCTTACATGTAAATGTATAAGATCCCGACATTTTTGAGAGTTATCTGTAGTGCGTTTTCAGGGTACTTTCTTGTTTTTTCTAATGTATCTTTGATGGGAATGATGGCCATGGGTGTGTCTGGGTGATATCAATGAAAATTTTAGAGAAAAAGGGATTGTGCATGGTTAGTTCATGGTTTGAACAAACTGTGTGGATTCCTAAGAGAAACCATGAGATATTCAGTCACTGAGGTAGTAGATTTGACATGATTAAAGCATAGGTTTTGGGTAAGTGTGATTAATCCATGTTAATTATCCCCTTTAAGTAGTGGGAAACACACAGTTAGCATATTATTTGTCTAATCATTTGACAAAACCATGCGAGGGTCGATAGTGCGATCATAATGTTTTGGATCTCACCAATTTTCATTATTTAATGACATGTTTCACATTCTATACAGACCTAAATCAGGATTTTACGTACTTAAATGTAAATTATGGTTCTCCCATTGTCCTAGAGGGATTCCAAGACCTTATGAACAATCATTATTTGAGATCAAAATCCCAAATTGAAGATCCTCTCTTCTCCTGGTAGGTGGATTTTATCCCAAGGATTCCCTTATTATTTATTCTATCATTATTTGATATTTTAATCAAAGATATCCTCAATTTACTTGGATCTAAATAAATTTGGTGAGATATAGATCTAGGGATGTGGATCTAGATCTAGATTTAGGAAATCATGTTGTCCATGATCTTGATTTTGGTTTATGGATTTAGATATAGAACTTTTATTAATGTATTTGTGCTTCTTGAATTTTGGGTATTTCAATTGAGAGAACTTCTATTAATTAAATGATCTAGGTGGTCTCAATATAATTCCCATTTTTGGTGATATCATATGTATATTTTAAATTTCATAATTTCTAGAATCCTTTAGCAATATATTTTCATAAACATGGTTTATTTGATAGACCAATTGTGATATTGAAGCTCTGTTGAAACAGGAGACCAATTGTGGAATTAATCATGAGACAAAGGGGCTTCCCTATTAGAAAATTAATTTGGGGTAATTTATTATATTAGGCAGGTTTTGTAATCTGGATAATAAATCTGGTGGTATTAATTAGGAAAAATTGAAATGACTATGTTGAGATAATTAATTGTGGATTAATTGTGTTCCGTTAATAATATGATCTAGATAATTAATTTTGGGTTTAATTATGGATAGTTGAGAATAAAATGTTATAATTAATTCTAGAAAATTAATTGTGGAATATGAATTGTGATGTTGATTAATTAATTGATGAACTAATTAATGGTTTGAATTACCTAGTTAATTGTATAATTAACTAATGGAATGAGTATGTTTAACTAATTATTGAATTAGTAAACTAATTGGGATTGATCACTAATGGGTAAAATTAATAACATGATATAGAATGGATACATGGTCACTCTAAATTGAGAAGTATAAATTGTAACATGGTAATCATACTTATTAGTAAAGAGAATTGGAACATGGACATTCTAATTTGAGATGTATACATAGTGACATGGCCCTTATTCTTATTAGTAAATAGAAAGGGAATATGGTCATTTCTTTGCGACTATTCATGGGAACATTTTCATCTTACATATGTTTATGATATTGGTATATTTGAAACTATTGCTTAAATATGTGATGTTAAATAATGGAAATAATGTAACTCTATGTTATGGCCTCACACGAGAATATTCACAGTTCGACATGAGTCGAATCAGGTTCTGAGAAATCACATCACATTGAATTCCTTGAGATTTTTATAGAATAATGTATTAAGAAATATTATTACCTTGGGAACAGTTCAAGATTCATTTAGAGATGAAGTTATTATTAAGGTATGGGCATCCTTGGTAACCCTGTATTTTATGTAGTTAGATAAGAATAAATTAAAATGTGACAAACTATAAATTATTAAATTGTACATGTTTTTATAGAACTACATGCACTATCTTTTGACTAGATTTATTTTTGATACTATTGGTGATAGCCTACCGAGTTTCAGTCACTCCCTATTCGAGTAGCCTGATCGATACCTGAATTTATTATCTTATTACAGGACTAGATAAGGGAAATGGCCATAGGATTGGAGACTGATTAGGTATGGATCTTGGTGGTGGGAACCAGACATGCTTCGGGAAACACTTGGGCAGTTATAGTGCATTTATTTTCAGTTTCATTATAGTCACTTGACACATATATTGGTATAACATGTTTTCCCTTCCGGTGGAGTATTGTTTTCTCGTATGGTTATCTTGTGGCTTGATTAATTTTATGGTTATATATATGCTTCCATATTTGTTCATTTTTTTGGCATTTTACTCTAATAAAAAAGGGTATAGTCTCCCCATTGATTACGTACCACACCCTCGCTGCTACTTGGTAGCCTCTATAATACGGGGAGGCACACATGAGTTCATGTGGCGAACTGGCTCGGGGCACTGTCACATGGCACCAGGATTGGTACATTACATAGTTGTATCAAAGGCACAATTTTCATTATTCTTATTTTGTATTACTGGTTTTGGAATTGTACACATGAGACTAGTAATAGTTGGTTCTTGGAAATGAACGCATGCATGGGAGTTGAAAACCCATGTATGTGAGGAAACCCATGTAATCTGGGTGGGATTGTTGTTATTATTATTTTAGGGTGCCGTTGAATATTATTTCACCTTGGGTGAAGCACTTGTAGTGTGATATGATAATTTTTTCCATGAATTTTGAGTATTTATTCATCGTCCAGAATAGAATGAGTGTTGATTTTGGAAGCATCATTTTAGGCTCTTAGTGTTATTGTTACATGCATCATTTTCAGAGAGCTTGGGGAAAATTGTTTATGGGAAAGTTGTGAAAAATGATTTTTCCTTGTTTGTGAGATAAAACGAGAACATGGTGCCTAAGATAAATTGAGTAGTATTTTAAAATGATGAAAAATGAGAATAATTGGGTTTCGAAATGAGAAACTTTATTATGATAGTGTGTTTAACCTTGTTAATCGCTACTTATGTGTATGATGGTTAAGGGTAGTAATAGTTCCTTAGTTTTTCCTGTGTGGTGAGGTGGGGGGATAAGGATTGTGGTGATTATTTCCATCTTAGATAATTGTTGTATGGTTGTGTTATGTGACCTGATATATGTTTTTTTCTTTATAGAGATTATTCCTCCATGACACTTATTGAGGGGAGGACCAAGGGTCATGCCTAGGAATGGTTTTCTAGTAATAGAACATCATGCACCGATCTTTCCAGCTGAAGAGGAAAGGGAGTTGTTTTGAATAATAATTTATCACTTCATGAAACCATTGGAAATAGGATTAGGGTAGGTTTTGAAAAGTATGTCTGAGTTGACAAGGGAGTTTTAGTAGAAGCACCCTCTAAATTTTACTTGAGGGGGTGGACCTAAGGGAGCTGAATTCTCAGTTGTGTCCATAGAGACAATACATGACAATTTAGAGGTTTCAGATGTGAGGAGGTTCATGTCGGCCACTTATATGCTATGGGGATTAGCAAATTGACTGTGAGAAATTTATTAACGAACAGGATAGACAAACGATATGTTGTGGAAGGACATCTTGGAGAGGCACATTGAAAACTTTTATACAGAGATGCTAAGACGATATAATGTTGTTATGTGAATGAAACTGACATAGGGGGAGCATGTCAGTGATGGACTATACTAGACACTACATAGATCATAATTATTTTCCCAATATTTAGCAATACATGGGGCAGCTATGATGAACAATTTTCATGATGGACTTAAGTGTGAGATTAAGTCCCAAGTGAATATCTTCAAGATGAAGAAGTTCATGGAAGTGGTGGATCATGATATCATATTTTAAGAGAACATGATGAAGGATTCCTGTTCTAGATAGGTTTTTGTTACTAAATTATTAAGTGTTGTGACTTCTGAGAGAATGAAACACTGTTATGAAAACATTAGCAAAGCCAATGGAAAACAGAGTAAGAAGACAAAAGGTTCAGTTGGATAGAACATTACTATGATAATCATTCATCAGTATGTTAGGATGGGACACTATCATCAACATTATTCCCAACCACTGGTAGAGTTTCGATCTTGCAACATGATGGAATACCTATAGTAATTCTACAGGTCACAATGATAGTCTAGTACTGAAGGAGCAGTTGGGCAGTGTGAGAGTACGAGAAGAGGATCTTCTACACCAAATCAGGCCAGCAGTTGTAGTTATAGTAGTTGAGCTCATATTGGTTGTGGATGTAATGATTCAAGGTATGAGTGTCCAAATTAGCAATGTGGTGCTCCTCAGGGGAGTCAGAAAACATCACAAGAAAGGAAGGCAGCACATTTACATGTAGTTCCACCTACACTAGTGGACAGTGAGGTGGGACCATTGATAGTAAGAGGTACTATTTTAGTAGCTTGTACATTTTCCAGTACCTTTTTGACACTAAATCCTCTCATTCCTTTATTCCATGATAACTTTTTAATGGTTTGAGTATGAAAGTAGAGTTTTTGAGTAGGGTAATGATTATAGATACACTATTAGGAGTGTGGTCTAGAGATATATTTCTATGGAAGGGATGCTCACTAGAGATCTAGGAATATCATTTCTTATGGGATCACTCTATTCTTTATATGATGGGCTTTGACTGAAATACGGGTATGGACTAGATAGTCACATACCGAGCCCACATTGGCAGTTAAAGTAGGAGGGTAGCATTTACAACTCATAAGGGTAACAAGTATATTCATTATGGAGAGTGCGATATCCAAAAAAAATTGATAATGTCCAATCACACAACAACTTGGAGAGATATCATTCCATGTTGCTAGTTTTTTTTATGATGGGTGTGTTAGACAAGATTTCCTTCCACAATTAGTGGATCTATTTCAGGATTTCTTTCCTGAATATATCTCAGGTATACAACCAGAGAGGGATGTGAAATTCACTATTGATCTCATGTCAAGGGATGAACCATTATCTACTCATCCATATAGAATGAAAGCAACTAAATTTAAAGTGATTAAGACTTAGTTAGAGGAGTTGGAGGATAAGGGATTTATCCATCCATGTACTTTGCCTTAGGGATCACCTATTTTGTTTTCAATGAAGGATGATCGGAGTTTACATGTATTTGTTAATTACTATAAGTTGAAAAAAAATTACTATGAAAAATCGATGTACTATTTCGTGTATCGACTATTTGTTTGAGCAATTGAAGGAACCTATTGTGATCATAATGATCATCTTGAGATAAGTGTATCATCAATTGAGAGTCTTGAAATATGATATACTGAGGACTACATTAAGAATCACGGATAGCCAGTATGAGATTGGTGTAATTCGATTTGGGCTAAAAAATTCACCAATGGTGTTTATGGATTAGATGAAAAGGAAAATTTCATTTCAATCTAGAACAGTTTGTGGCAGTGTTTCTGGACAACATCTTTGTGTACTTGAAGACTCATGATGATCATTCTTAATATATTTACATCATCCTAAGTACACTGAGAGTGTATCAGTCATATTCCAAGATATCCATTTTTAGGTTTTGTATTGACTAGGTACACTCCCTGGGAAATATCATCTCAGAGGAAGGTGTGTTAGTGGATCCATAGATGGTTCAGACAGTATTTTCAGGGGAGCGTCCCATGATTTTTTTGATGTTTGATGCTTTTGGGGATTAGTTGGATTTTACAAGAGATTCATTAATGAATTTCCCCATTTGGAAACACTGATTTAAGGCATGAGAATAACATGAGTAATGCTTGAACAGTTAGAGGATTGTGATAGAGGTTTTCATTGGTAGAAAAAGAACTTTACATCGGTGCCAATTTTGATCCTACCTAAGATAGGTGAAGAGTATATGACTTATTGTGACTCATCTAGGATCAGACATGGATTAGTGCTGATCCATGGATATCGAGTTGTGGTGTATGAGACTCTACAGTTGAGGCCTCATGAATAGAATTTCCCTATGCATGTTAAAGAGTTGTAATCAATGGTTTATGGTCTGAAGTGTTTGAGACACAATATTTTTGGGAGAAATTTTTATAGTCTATATAGATCACGAGACCATGAAGTATATATTGTCACAATGTGATTTTAATCTTCGGACGTGGAGATGGGTTGAGTATATGTGGTCAATCTATTATGAACAGAAATATAATCATGGGATGGGAAATAGTGTGGCTGATTCCTTGAGAAGCAAAACTCAGACTCAGACGATTCATGAGTCAGGTGCAGACTGTTAAATGATGATCTTGATGGCTGAAATGTACGTGGTGGTTTAATAGAGTTTGGAATATATGACTCATGTTTTATTTGTAGTGGAGTCTATGATTTTGAGACACATTAGGGACATACAGTATGAGGATATAGAGTGATTATCCTTGAGGGAAAGCTTTGAATGTAGGGAGACATCTCTGGACATGTTGATAGATGAGGATGAGATCACCAATGTGAAAAATCATGTTGTGACACCTATGAGCTGGTGAGAGGTGATCATGATTGAATTTCATGCCTAAAAGTGGTTGGTACATCCAGGTGTAACCAAAATTTACCATGAACTATGATGATTGTTTGGGTGTCTAGGAATGAAAATGGATATAACAAGGGTTGTGAAAAGATTCTTCACCAATAAACAGGTTAAGGTAGAGAATCAATGGACTGGAGGTTTACTACAATGTTTTCCTATTCTGGAATGGAAGTGGGGTGATGTGACCATGTATTTTTTTAGTGGGTCATTAGATGATGCTTAGAAAGTGTGACGCTATTTGGGACTTTGTGGATCAACTGACAATCGTAGCACAATTTGTACCGATAAGGGAAACCATTATAGTAGATTCATTGGGATAACTGTACATTTGGGAGATATATCTTTTTCAGGGAGTCCTGCAGACTATAGTATCAAATCATTATTCATTGTTTACTTCACACTTCTGGTAGGGATTTTATAAATCACTTGGCACATAGGAATTATAGAGTATATATTTCCACCCATAGACACATGGGCAGTCGGAACGTACTATACATGTGCTTGAAGATATGCTACATGAATGTGTTATTGACTTTGATGGATCATGGGAAAAGTACCTGTATTTAATAGAGTTAGATTACAACAACAGTTTCCAGGAAACTATATAGATGTAACAATATGAGGATCTTTATGGTAGTCCATGAAGATCACTGTTATGCTGGACAGAGGCTAGTGAGTCGTGGTTGTTGGCACCATGTCATGTGTAGAAGACATCTTACCAAGAACATTTGATTCAAAAACATATGGCTATGGATTAGAGTAGACATAAGTCTTACAATGACATATAGAGATGACCCTAGATATTATAGAGGGTCATCATGTGTTCCATATGGTTTCACCTTTGTTGGGTCATCTCATGATTTGGAGGTAGGTCAAGTTGAATTCCATGTTTTTTGGACCCTTTGATATTGTGGATAAAATTGGGTTGGTGGTGTAAGGAATGGCTCTTCCCCTTAGATATAGTGTTATGCACTATTTTTCCATGTATTAAAACTTTGGAGGCATCTCCCCGACCCTTATAATGTGATTGATGTGGTTGAAATTGATCTTGAGGGAGGTGTATCCTTTGAGGATCATCTAATACGTGAGTTGGATCATAGTGAGAAAGTGTTGTGAGGAAATATCGTGCCTATAGTTTCTGTGTTATGAAAACATGGAAATGTATAAGAGGAAACATGGGAAACAAAATTAGATATGAGGGAAAAATGGAAAAATCTTTTTGGCATAGAATATTATAATTTCTTGGAGGTCCAGCTCAAGGAAAATCTATTATAAGGCGGAGAGATCATAAGATTCCAAATTTTTATGGAGTATCATGGGTGTTTTTTCTATGTAATTTTTGTTTTTACATATGTACCATTGATATGAGTTATGTATTGGAGTGAATTTTGGTTAATTATATGAATAGGTTTTAGAAAAAGTGATAGTCCATGATTAGTGCACAGTTTGAACAACCCATGTGGCTGCCTAGGACAAACCGTGCAATATTTGGTCTTTGAGGTATTAGCTTTAGCAAGGTTAAATAATGGTTTGGGAGGTTATGGGAGGTAGCTATATGAATTTACCCCTTCAATCAGTGGAAAATTCATGTTTATCTCATGGTTCTTCCAGTCATGCTGTTAAACCGTGCGAGGGAAAAGAGTGAGATCCTAAAATTGTGGATGTCACACATGTTCAACTTCTAATAGTTTATTGTACCTCCTATGTGGCCCTGAATTGGGATTTTACTTTTATAAGTGTAAAATAAGGTTATCCTATCAACCTGGAAGGATTGCAATGCCATAAAAACATCATTATTCCTGGTTAAAAGCCCTAATTGAATATCATCTCTTCTCTATATAAGTGGATTTCATATTGATTCATCACCCATTCTTTATTTTATCATTCCATGATCTTTTCATTGAATATATACTCTGTTTCCTTGGATATAAATATATATGGTGAGATCTAAATATCAGATTGTGGATCTAGATCACGATTAATGAAATATCGATGTCATTGAATTTGATTTTGCTTTAGGAATTCATATCCTGAAATTTTAACAACATCATTGTGCTACTTGGATTTTGGGGATTTCCATTGAGCGAACGTTCACACAAAAATTGAGTTATATGGTCTAATTGTAATTACCATACTCCAGGATTTGATATGTATATGAAATATTGTCGAATTTATACCACCCTCAAGAAAATTATTTTCTTGAATTGGGTTTATAAGATTGACCAATTGAATTATCAAGGATTTGTCAAAATAGGTGATCAATTGAAGAATTACTCATGAGACTAAGGAGTTGTCCTGCTATATAATTATTTCGGGGAAAATTATTATGATAGGTATGGGGTTTATTCTAGATAATTAATTGGCAGATAAGTTATGATATATTGAAATATCTATATTGATACAATTAATTGTTGATTAATTATGTGCCTTTGATAATATGATCTAGATAATTAATTGTGGGACAAAGTATGGAATGTTGATATTAGAATGCAATATTTAAATCTGTAAAATAAATTATGGAATATGAATTGTGATATTGATTAATTAATTGATGTACTAATTAATAGTTTGAAGGTCTTAGTTAATTGGTGAGTTAACTAATGGAATGAATGTGTTTAACTAATTGTTGAATTAGTTTTGGGATTAGGGTGGATAATTAATTTGTAAAATTAATTATGTGATAAATAATGGTAACATGGTCATCATACATATGAGTAAATAGAATAGGAACATGGTCATTCTCAATTGAGAAGTATAAATGGTAACATTGTCATTATACTTTTGTATAAAGAGAATGGGAACATGGTCATTCTATTGAGGAGTAAGCATGGTAACATGGTTACCTTAATTCCATTTTTTATATTGGTAACTATGGAAATTTGGCTTATTAATGTAAAATTAATTAATGGAAATAATTGAACTCTATGTTATGGATTCAATTAAGAATATTAGATCTTTGGTATGAGTTAAATTGGGTACTGAGATATCATAGCACAGTGTATACGTTGAGCATCATCTATAAGTATTTATTAAGATATGGTATTTCCTAGGGAACACTTAGGGATATTGGAATGAGTTGAATTTAGTATTTTGTTATGGTTATCCTTGGGAACCATGGAGTTAGTGTATTTAGATAAGAATTAATGAAAATGTGACAAACTTTTAATTATGTTATTGTACTTATTTTCTTATAGAACTGCATGAAATATCTATTTAATGGGCTTAATTTAGACACCATTAGTGGTGGCCTACTGATTCATTCTCACACCCTATTCAAGATGCCTGATCGGTACTCGAATAGATAACATTGTTGCAGGACATGATAAGGGAAAATGCACTAGGATAGGTGGTAGATTGGGGATGGAGCTTGGAGGAGGAAACCAGGCATGGTTAGGGACCCTCTTCGGGAGTATTAATATCTTTGTTTTCAATTTAATTATATAAACATGACACTTATATTAGTATTTCATGTTTTCCCATTCATTTGAGTAATGTTTTTCCCGTTTGGTTATCTTGTGACATAAGTATTTTCCTAGTTATATTTATGCATATCTGTTTGTTCATTTATTTATATTGGAAATTTACTATGCTAAATGAGTGTATATTCTCCCCATAAATGACTTACTATAACCACTCTTCATGTCTTTATCCTATAGAATTCGAGGAGGCACACTTTTGGTCCTGTGGTTAATTAGATCAGAGCACTGTCACATGACACCTATGTCAGGATGCTACAAAATGTATATTTTTAATTTTATTATGCATATAATGACTTAAAAAAATTATCATCATAAAATATATTAAAAAATTAGTATTTTATTTATTTATATTTAATACATAATTTTTTTAGGCCTTAATTAATTTTTCAATGTGTCATAAATTTAGTTATAATATTAAAGTTGGTATTTTTTTTGAAAAAATGATGATTTTATTTAAAAATGAAATTTCTCATATGTTGAAAATTGTTTTCCAAAAATGGAGTCCCTTTTTTATTTATATATGTAAAAAAACAATATAGGTAATTTTTGGGATTTTTCTTAAAACATAGAATTTTATCTTATCAGGTAAATACTATAGTTTACGATATGATCCAAATATGTAAATTTTTTAGTCATTATTGATATATGTATTATGTAAGAACCATTATCTATAAATCTTCTTATCTCTCTATTCATTAAAATTAATCATCAACATTGATAGTCTTGAGCCAAGATAATAATATAATGATTACAATAATCATAAAACACCCCTCTCCTCTGTTATAAACACCACCCCACACCACTTATTATCCTCACACCTTATAAGCCTTGTATATTTCCTAAATTCTACCTAATTCCATCACCAATCCACTTCCCCATGTAAAAGATATATTGGTTTCAAAATAAGACCAAAACCATGTTTTTATGGAGGTTCTCATGGAGAAGATATTCAAGTGGTATAATCCTCCCTCTATCTATTTTAATTCCTTTTTATTATAATACAGTTTTAACATCCCATTTTTTAAAGTAGTATAATAGGTCCAATATCACAAATATATATTAATTTTATTATGTTAATGTAAAATTAATAATCAAATCTATTCTCTCCACCTTTTATTCTAAGATTGAAAACATCATCAATGTCGTGTCAACTCACCACCTTCATGGACAACGATTTTTCGTTATCCATTTCCATCATTAGGACAAGTAATAAAACTATTATTATTCTTAAATAATATTTTAATATACATATTATAAGTTATTTAATGTTGTGTAACCAATTTATAAATATATTTTTTAAAAAAACAATACAAGTTCCTGATGGCCATAAAGTCCACCAAAATAAATTAAAACATTTTCACTAAGGTTTTATCTAATGAATCATTGTCATACCATAACCAAAAGATATATTAGATTATTTAAAAATTTTATTGTTAATTAAAAATAATTAAATTATCTTCTAGAGAATTTATTCCCATTCAACTATAAATATAATATTTATAATCTATGTAATTGACCATAAAACATGAAACAGACACGTTCCAAACCATGAAATTAAATATCATAAATCATAAAAAATTACATAAAGGAATCTATTAAAATTATGATAAATTAAAAAAATGGATAAGAGTTTTATTATTTAGTAATTAATGAATATAATTTTATTATATAAGATATTAAGAAAATTTTCTGATGGCATTCATACATAAGTTAAAGGGATTCTTGAATCCAACTCCTATTCATTAAGTTATTTCTCTTTCATGATATATTTATTTGTGCATATTATTTTAATATTAGTCACATATAATTTCAATTCCATTCCCTATTACTTTCTAGGATATACATGTTTCCAATAACATTTTGTGATAAATTCAATGATTTTCCAGAAGAACACATCTATCTAAAACAAATCTTGAATCCTCTTGAGTTTTTACTTCTTCCCCAAAAAATGATGATTCTTTTAAAAAATATTTTATATTACCTTTTAAATTTTGGAACATAAAATTTATTCCTGAAATCATGGTTTATGAAATCCTTATGAAACCCATTCCATTAAATGGGTTACTTCATTACTTTTTTGGATTTATATTCTATGCGGTATGCATGATTATGTAAATATTCGGATTTGACAGGTGTGTCCATAATTATATAGCACTACTAGGAATTGAATAATGATATGTATCTCATTAGATAATGTGAAACTTGTGCTAAAATGATTCTATATTTATTCAAAATATGATGTTTATGATTATGGAAAAATGTTATTAATGAACATGATGCTAACTTTGTTCAAATCTATGCGAGGTATTTGACCACAAAGACATGATGTTTCACTTTTATGAACTTCCACATTCCATTCCATCATCCAATGCTTCCTCTCATGATTATGATAATGGGACTATTATTATAATATCATGATGATGATTATGATCACCTACTTTATATTGTTTCATGTCCTTACCTATCCATATACTGGACTTTTATCCCACACCTTTCTTTGATGTTTATCCTCAGGTGATTACTTATACTATTGAGAACGCAAGGTCCACTAAGAAGATAGAGAATATGAAATTAATTAATGAATATTTTTTATTATGTAAAAGTTATGTATAAGGATAATTTTACAATGTCATTACACCTTTGGATCCCAGTTTTCTAACTCTACCAAGTTGATTATCTTTACAATATTGTAGTAGTTTTTTAAGGAAAAGTAGGGTACCTATAGTTGTTATTTGATAATGTCATAAAATCAGTTTTTTGGTTAAAAATGGTATTTTTTTACTATCCACCTAAAAATAAACTTTTTCAAAAAATATCAAAAAAATTTCATAAGATAATATTGACCTAAAAAAATAAAAACAAATGTTTATTTTTTCCCTATGAAATTATAAAATATTATAGTTTAACATTTTAATAGTGACATAAAAATAAAATGAAAACAATTTTCAAGGAAATATAACCTTTCATACAAAATAATTATATATTTATATTATTATTTCCATTGACTTAATTATAAATTTGATATCAACAATATACTTCCTCTATAATATAATTAGTTTTTTAAATAAAAAACAAAAAATGATTTTATTGAAAGAATCATTATAAAAAATAAAATTTAATTATTAATATTTAGCTACACTGTTTGAATTTTGATTATTCATTTAGTAATAATGGTGAAATATATTTCATATTTTACTTAATACTATTTTCACCCACTAAATATTATGTTACATTAAAATGGTTATTTTAATGGGGTTCATTGATGTTCGATGTTCCATGTATCACATACTATCAAGCATAATAGTACATAATGTAATATAAAATTTAAAATCTGGAGGTGTTACATTTTTCCCCCAAATATAATGATTCCACACAAATTTAATTATTTTTAACTAACTAAATAATTTGTGGTGTCAATAAGATTGGAATGACATTAAATTTAATTTCAAATGATGTTTCATCATTGTAATACTTTCAAGGACTATAGAGCTTGTATTTTCCCTCATAGTCGGAATGTAACTAATGTTGAGTGTATCATTAACCATTTTTATTATATAAACCAACATAATGGTTGTAATGTTTTTAATAAGGAGTTTATAGTCAACATCAATCAGTTATCGTGGGTTAATTTTCAGATGTAATCATATTATCTATTTAACTATCATGGCCTCTATATCAGGGGATCTAATATGCTCCCAATATCACATGAAACTTTAATAATAGAAGGATAATAGGAATTTTAGGAATCATATTCCTTTATAAAAGTGTTGTATAAGAGTTATATAATTGGGATATAATAATCATAAAACTAGAATTTTTTTTATTTGTAAGTCAACATTATGGAATTGATGTGGTGACTTTATGTTTCTATTATAGAGTAACAAGATAAAAATAAAAAACTTATAGTTCGTTAGTGGGTGATTAGTATTACTTATTCCATATCTTTTTTAAAACCCACTTGAATAGGTTTCATTTCATATTAATTACCATTTTCATGAAAGTTACTAGTTCCTTTCATCGTTGTTAACCCTTTGATTAGGGAATTGACCTAAATAATGTCCATGTTTCTCGTATTTAATCCATTGAATTATTATTGGTTCACCTAGACAAACTCTATTCATTTTAATAGTTTCAATATAGATAGTCACTTTTCCTCACACATTGGGTAATCACTTCCCTCTTTTTTCACTCATAACACAAATCATAATACCATTAAGACATCCCTTTGGTGATTCATTAAATATTTTTTACATGGATCAAAGTGAATATTATTTCCATCATCATCTTTATCACCTAAAGCTCAATTTGACTCCATATATAAATTATCTTTATTTCTTGTAAACTAAAATGAGTTCATGTTGTTAATAGTTATTCTCCATAAATGTTTTTTCATAATCACAATGCTTATCATCCAGAATATTTTCCCCATAGGCTTCTCATTGAGGAAAATTATGGATTTTTTAGGAATCTTTTTTTAATATTTTTCCTTCTAGAGTCATCCATTTATAAAAACAAACGTAATTAATGATGTTTTACAATATATTTTCTTTATAGGAGGATTATGATAAGATAATTACATGAAAAATTAATCTTCCAAATGAATAAATCGTTGAAATCATTATATTATCATTCAATAAAACATAGATAACTTTCAATTAAAAATTGTATTATTTATATTGGGATCTCTATTATTCCTTATCCTGATCCCATAATATAATAAGTCCATTATAATTTTTTGTAAACATAATTAAATTAATCATATAATATTCCTCCTAAGATTGTGTATCCTAGTTTTCAATTTTGGCCAATTCATCATTCACCAAAGTGAATATTGAGTTGATACTCAACCAGATCTTTTCAAGATAATAACCCATATTTTCATCTATGTCACAACCAAATCCACTTACCTATATCAGGACAGGGATGTAATTTCTTAGAAACCCCATTATCTATATTTTACCGAAAAATTGATATGTTTTCTAATAAATAGACATATCCATATGGTTTTTACTAAATATTCCTTTTAAAAATTCCTAAAATACACATTAATTTCTTAACGATCCCAAATCATTATCTATACAATTGAAATTATGATCGAATTTACCTTTTCAATCTTCAATAACATTTTCATCCCCAAAAAATAATATCCTAATAGTCCTATTTATATAATACTTTCTCTTATACTAACTGTAGATATTCGAACCCACAATCCTATATTTAGTGCTGAAAGCACATACTTCTCCAATTGGATTTGATATTTACTATATATTTCAAATCTTAAGTATCTAATAATAAAAAATTGAAAATATTTCATTACAATACATTACCACAACCTTTTAGGTTAATATATTTAGAGAATTATTATAAAACATTAATTAATAATTATTATGCCTTTCTTGACTGAAAAATATTTACCCCACTATATAAAAAACCACATAATCTTTATTGTTTAATCAAAATCTCCCATAAAATATATAAACATGGTATTTTTTTTCTGTACATATCATGTTTAATACTTTTATCCATAACCAGGAAAATTGAAACAAATGTAGGGTGATATTAAACACTCAACAAGTAAAAATGAAAATGATAACCTATCAGGACATTAATAACATGTCAAGAATAAATAAGAGCAAAACATTTCCATAAAATTGAACACAAGAACTTGAAATAAATTAATTGATGATATAATAATAGAAGTGGACAAATTGAAAACAAAAAATGGTTCCTTAACAATGATATTAATAGTTTTAGTTACTAAATTCCTTTCCATAATCCAAGAAAACATGATCTTATACATCGTGATATTATAGTCAAAGCCCTCTATTTTGGATATATTTTTTTGGTAGGCATACACCAAAAGAACTAGGTATATTTGTTTCATGAGACCTATATTTACATCAAGATACCTTTGTGGGATCAAACCAATACTAACTATGTCCAATGTGTTCAATATATGACAGAATCAATAAGATAAACAATATATAACCAACATTCTTTTTTTATGAATAGACAACCTTATTAGAATAACAACTGTACAAATTTTCAATATTTCCCCAATCAATAAAAAGTATTTCTTTCTATGTAAGAATACCTCAAACAAACTCCATATATATTAAGAGTTACGTATTTGGATCAATAATTTCCATAATAAATCAATGTATGGTAAATATATTATTCCCAATGATAAATAATTCAAAAATTATATGAAGTAATGTAAATATTTCAATACAATAATTTCATAAGGCATATTTTTTCTAGAGATTTATAGAACTAGTTTAAAACAATAGGTAAGAAAACTCAAAAAGTTCATAACCATTTGAAATTTTATCACTAAATAAACTACTTAAACTATAAATATCCTTCAATATCTGTAACAAATTATCCCATAAGTAACCCATATAGACACATCTTAAGTAATATATTTATTCATTTCTTGAGGAAATGAAAACATAATAAAGGGGTGAGGTTAGATGTTCGGTAATGGAAAAAATAAATGATAATAATAGAATATCATAATTGAGAATAAGTTGACAATATGCATATAAAAAATATACATTATAAAATACATACCCAAGAAAACATAGATCATATATCAAGGAATATTACTTGAAAAAACATAATACATTAATAAAAAGAAGACATACACTTTATTCATCAAATGTAAAGCATAAAACTAGATCTATGGAACATAGGAAAATATTTATCAAATTCATAAACAAAGGATTTATTATTTTTGTAAGCCTAGATACCCACCAACCTATTCACATCTAAAATTGGGGGTATATCTAAATGGAATCACAGTCCCCTTTAGTGAAATTAGCAACCTGATTAACTATTCACATAAAATATATATCAAATGATATATAATCCTTTACCCAATTAATATAAGGGACATATAGGTCTCATCTAGATTATAATCTATATATCGATGTGACACATGAAAATAAAACATCGATCGTCTCATTAAGAACCAAAAAAATAATGGGTTTCTCAAACCCTTAAAAACATTAAATAACATGAACTTATGAAATCAAAGAATATCATGACTCTCATTTTCTATAGTAAATCATATCTTAAAAAATTATTAATGGTGATCAAAACATAACATAATGAATGAGAATCCTTCGAGGGTGATTAAAACTGAAAATAAAATATATTTAATGACCCATTTTAATCATTGTTATAATGGATTGTGTGAAAATGAAATTTAAAAAACTTAAGGAAAATGTTTTTTTTAACTTATTAAATATATTTCATTATAAAGTAACAATTAAATTTCATAAATATTTAACAAATGATAAATATGAATAAATTAGAACTGTTTACTAATTAAATAATATTTAATGATGGAGACATAAGAGAGTAATAATGTTTTCAATGAGGTGAGTGAAAATAATCGTTAGACATTTTGTTTAAAATTAATATATATTAATGGAACCCTATAAAATATAAATTATTTATTAAAAGAAAATTTGGAGTGGCTGATAAAAGAATTTATTTTTAAAGGATTAAAAAAATTGGTTGTTTTGAAATAATAGTTTTGAAAACCAACATAATTAAAACAATGAAAAAAGTATTACAAAATAATTAAAAGGAAGAAAATTTTCATTAGAGATAAAACATATTGAATTTTACAATATGAAAAGTGGAACATTGGAGGAATATAAATACGTCGATATAGAAGAAAAATCTATTAAAATTAATAAGAAATTTTCTTACAAAAATCCTTTTAACATACTTATATAATCAATAAGGAATAATTATTTGGTTGGAATGGTTATTCTATAATAGAAGTTTTAAATAAAACATAAAATCATTATTGGTTATAATTATTCAATCTTGTTGGATAATAGTCAATAAATAATAATTAAAACACAAGGAAAATATTTTGAGCCTGAAAAACACATATATTCATCATAGCTTTTGAACAAAAAACTAATAAGAGGTATAACTTCAAATAGATAATTTAATATCATGAAATATATGAGGATAATATTAAAAAATTGTGAATTACTTACACTATTAAAAATAAATCATGCTTTATAAATTAAAAATGACTTAAGGGATTCAAATTTCAAATAATGAATCTATTATGGCATGAGTAACACGGTGATCCATGAAAAAAATATATTCCACAAAATGAAACAATTGATGAATGTAAATCATACATCAATGTATCCCAATTGATTTGAAAGAGATAATATGGTAATATTTAAATAATTGACAAAAATAACTTGGGATAGATACATTGAAATTATAATATAATGAAATGAAGGATATTCATTATTCTTAATGTAAATACAGTAGCATCTATAAAATATTAAAGGAAATATGGTTTGGAATATTAAACATTTCTCATGGAATTATACATAGATAAAAAAAGAACCCCCATGTCTTTAAAAACATTCAAATAAGAACCCATTGAAAAATAAAATTTCAAATAAAACATTAAATAAGATTTATAATGAAATGATCATGAAAAATATTATTAAATGGATAGAAGATAAAACCTAAATAATAAGACATGGTGTATAATAATAAATATTCCTATAGTGGTGAAAATTGATTTAAAAACCCATTTCAAGTAACATAATATTTCAAGAATGAATTAATTGATAATTATGATATAAGGATGATTTTTGAATCCCAATAAACAATTGGAGGATGTGCCATTAAAAATATTCATTTTGTATAATCAATCAAACATTTAATAATATATTTCAAAAAGTAATTTTTCAACTCAATTAAAGAATATTGAGTTAATGAAAACACTTATTTCAATTCCAAAAATACAATACATCACTTGAATCTCTCATGTAAAAAATATAATGTTAATCACCTATTTCAAAGAAATTTTAATTTCTATTACGATTTATAATAATTCTCTAGATTTTTGTTAGTTATTTATTATCTATTTTCAATATTAAGTTTGAGTAATCTTGATTGTTTTAAATTAGTTTCATCAAAAAAATGTTTTAATTCACTATTGTCCCAAATTTCATTATTATAAAATAATAAAAAGTACTTGAAATGAAATTTTATAATTATTAATAATTTAATTATTTCATTATATGATAGTTTTGGTTATATTTATTCTTAACGACATTAACAAAAATAATGTGTTTGTGTTTTTAAGAAAAATAAAATGTTATCTTAATTAATTGTTTTAATACATTTCTTAAAAGTAAAATATAAATTTCATATTTTTTTCATATAATATTGTTTATTAATTTATCATAGTCATCCATGATATTATTTTATATCATTTTCAAGTAGGTGGTTGGACCTAAACAAAAATAAAAAATCTATAATTAAAGTATGATTATGATTATGAAAGTTGTTTATTTATGGAATAATATATATTATTGACTAATAATGATATTATTTAAATAATTTTAAGGTTGTGAATCATATTTTAATATATATTATTACATAAAAAAATATCTATATGAAAAATGAGAAACATTAATTTATGGAGGCGATAATCCACACATTAGATGGTTAAAATTTTCATTTCATGAATAATCAAAGTGAAAGATGGGGAATTATAATATTAATCTTTATAATAATAATTATACTATATGTAACACCCCAGGTAAATAATGAATATAAAATTTTCATATTTATTCATATTTGTGAATAAAGTATTAATATGACTTTAAAGGGGATGTTATGCTCGATGGCGTACCCAACACGCAACAACGAGTTTCTTGGGAATCTTACGTTGCACTCTAATAATAAAATAATATTATTTTAAATGGTAGTTAACATGTAGCCATTGTATTGGAAGGAATGGATAGAAATGACTAAAATATGATTATATATGTTTTTTAACTTTTTTACATTTATCCACAAAAAGATAAAGGCATAAAATACGGAAATAATTTGATTTTAGGTGTATATGCCGTAGTTTTCACTAAAGGTTCACTTATCGCCTTTTGATGGAGAAATGTCATTAAATATACTTTTGTTCACTCTTATAAATCTTTTTGGACCAAATAAAACTCTTCTTAAGAATTGGGTCATCAAAATTTACTTTGTGTAAATTTTTGGTATCTTTCTGATAAAGTACATTTTTTTAAATGAATAGTGTAAAATGTTGTATTTTAATTCAAAACCTATTTTTAATCTAATTTATTTATATGATTATATTATCTTTTGAATTTGTTTTAAAGTAAAATTATAATATATTTTTACCATTAAATCCAATAGTGGTCGTTGGAATTAATTTCACTTTGAAATCAGACTTAAACTAGTGTCAATCTTTTGATACTTATTGTTTCATAAAAACACGATATTTGCTCTTACAGCGGGAATTAATTATTAAATTAATTAATGTGACATATATGTTTTTAATTTTGTAAAATAGACTTCATTTTTTAATTTGGAATATCAAATATAGCTTAGGGTGAATTTTTGGGATTTTTCTGAAAAACGTCAATTTTTAATGAATAGTGAAACCACTAATTGGTACTTATAAAAACTGATTTTTTCGTTTAAATGAAATTTTTCCATATTTGTGTTTTGAATTTCAAAAATATTACATACATGGTTGTAATTAAGAAGTAAAATGTGGTTAAATGGGACACAAATAATTTTTTGGTGAATAGTAACTTATTAAGTTTTTAATCGCGATTAGAGGTAATTAGTGTAGTTTAAGGTAAAAATAATGTTTTAATAATATGAAATGAACTTTAAACATGTCCTAACCTCATTGTGTGTGTCATGGACGACCAAGAAAACCCATGGGTCAACTTGGGGACCCCATGAAGCCACTTTGGTTGGAAAATGACATTAATATCTTTTAATTTAAAGTTAATGTAAAAATGAGACAAACATGAAATGTTTTACTAACACAATTTTTACATGGGGATATACAAATCATATTTTTGACTATAAATAGTAATTGGAATGATAAAACGATTTCCTAAATCATAGTATTTTTTTAAAAAATTTTGGACATTAAATAAATTTAATTATTTATGACATCATGATGATGCAGTGACGACCTCATTATTTAACGTTTTAAATAAAATGGAAATATAATGTAATATCTAATACCTACACATGTCTAAAACCTATTGGATGAGTGGATTTAGAACCCTTATCACCGTATCCTCGAAACACATTAATGTGGGACCTCTTAAATCCGAATACCATTTTAAAATAAAGCGACTTTTCTTTACCTTCCAAGAGTGCCCCTCCTCTACTCTTATAAAAGGCCCTCAACTCGACCTCCTTACCCACACTCCCAAAGCCTTTTGCTTGGAAAACCTCTGCCCATTTTGTCTCTCCACTTCCCTTTATTATTCCTTGAAACCTCACATTGGGCAGAAGTCTTCCCAAGGAATCCTTTGAGCTCAAACCAAAGGGTGTTACCCGATTTTAAGGTAATGTCTTCACTTGAGTCTTTTTGTTTTATTTTGCTTCTAAAACCCCCTAAACTCTTTTTATTAATTTCTTTTGTAACAAATCCAGTATCATCAATATACTAGGATGTTTTTATAATATGTATTCGAGCTACACTTACACACACCTACATCTAATGGTTAAAGAACGTACTATTTCAGTGGATGGAGAATTTCTGCCTCCCGAAACGATGATTGTTCAACATTCTTCTAACACCTTCAAAGGTGGCCATTAAGATGACACTATATTTATATATGATATCTAATATGTTTATGTTTTACTTAATCTTCTTTATTTTTGATTTATGTCATACCTTTGTGGTTTTCATTATGGGTAAACGCGATATCTTCATTTAAGGAAGTGCGGACTACCGCCCCCTCAAAGTGATTTTATTCGTTAATAACATATGTGGTACGTATAAAGGATATATTTAATGATATTATATATGATACCATACTGGAATTAAAATACTATTATGTATCATTATGTTTTAATTCCATTAAATATGAAATAGAAATGGAAGTAGCGTTCATGAGTACGTACGGCTTACCGTCTCCATGAACGGTACATTTCATTTCTTATCTCAAAATGTTATGTAATATTATAAGTACATATATATAATGGATATATATTTAATATATTACATCTAAATTATGGATATAATTCTGGAATTATAACACACATATATATATATCTCATTTTGTTTTAATTCCATTAATATGACAAAAAAATGAAAGTAGCGTTCATGCGTACGTACGGCCTACCGTCTCCATGAACGGTGATTTTTGTTTTTTTATCTCCAAATGATATGGAATAATATGAAATGAATATTTATTGGATATATATATATATATTATATTTTAATCATTAATACTATTCTGGAAATTATTTACTTATAACTACATGGGCAATCTTTTTTCAAACAAGTTCATTTTTGACTCATGTACCAAACATCGGCAAAAACGTCTGATATGAACTAACATTATTAAACAATTATTATAACATTATAATATGTGATATGAACTGAATAGTAATCTCTAAAGGAGGTACTTAGGCAATTATTAATTGACCAAAGTTTATTATTCAGGAATATAAAGAAACGAACAAGACAAATTGGACTTGAGGTAAGGGATCCTACTCCACTATTTCTTTTTAAGTATACTCTTTTATGTCATTCCCTCTAAAGCTCATATTTCATGTTATTGGGATGTTATTTTATATTACACTTACTGTAATTTTTATGTTCATGTGATGAGAGACCCTATTCTCTCTCATCAATCCATTTTGGACGTTTTGAGTGGCGCTGTTAGGCTACCGAATTTTCGTAAGAGATATAACCTCTCTTTTTTTAAGTACTCTCATTTATGTCACTTCTTTTAAGCTCCTCTTTGATATGATGGGGGATGTTCTTTTATATTACTATTTCTGTACATTTTATTATAATATGATGAGATACTCTATTTGATATCATCAATCCATTTTTGGATGTTTTAAGTGGCGTCGTTAGGCTGCCGAGTTTTCGTAAGGGATTTTTAATCTCACTTTTATTTCCGTGAGATTTATGCTACATTTCCCACAATTTCATTTGATTGGTGTATTTACTGCCCATTATTCTACTCTTTGTGTAATATACTTTTGTTTATGAGTATTTAAATCAACGATTTATTGTCCTTCTTTCATGGGGTGTATGTTTTGAAAGATACCCAAGTCGATAAGGGAACCTTTCACCCACCTCTTTTTTAAAAGACTTCTTTTGTTGGGTCTTTTAATTTACATATTGTAATGTTGGGATATGTTCTCATATATTCTTATTGATGTAAATTTTTTTCCAAGTGATGAGATACACTTTTTATCTCTCATCAACTCATTTTGATGTGACGCCGTTAGGCTATCAAGGGAACTTCTTAACCCAATTTCAATTTCTTTGGGTTCAACATGTAGTTATTGAATATGTCTTCCTTTGAATATGTGTGAATGACATTTGATTATTTTACACTTAATATCCACTTATATTTGGTGTATTCATTTGTCACACATAATTATGTAATTGATTTATCCTTAAACCAAGGATACCGTCTTTATATGGGACTTCGTCTCAATCTCCTTTCATTGAGGCATATTTTGTTTTATATACAAACTTCTTTTATATGGTGTATAAACCCCTTTGACTTTTACGTTTATTCAAAAGGAATATTTTTTATATGAAGCGTTTACTAAATGACAAAAGGGAATGTTTTTGTCGTACGTATACGGCGACAATGACTTCTCGGCCGCCGTGACCATTATTTGAGTTTCGGCTTCCTCTACAAGCCATACCTCTTTTTAAAAGAAAAATAAATACCATATTTTACTTTTCTTTTATTTTTTTATTGAAAATTGTTTTCATAATGTTTTCATATCAATGTGTTGTATTGATATCTTGTGATTGAAAGGTGGAAATGTTATGTTTCCTTTATACATGTTTTATGGGATACGATTATGTTGAGGTTCTTGGGAATTATTATGAAGACGGGTGGTTCCGTGATAAACTAAGGGCAGGTGAGCCCGATATAGCTCTCCAATGCATTGGGTAATGCAAAGGAGTGAAACATTAAGGTTTCTCCAATGAGATGTAGGGAATATACTGTGATGGGTATTCCAAACGTAACCAAGAGAGTTACTCCCTACGTAAGAATGTTATGAATGCCTCAAGTAACTTTTATGTCTTATGATTTCTATGATTTATTCATGATTTGATGAGGTATGTTAAAGTGCCTATGTTTTATGGGTAAAGTATGATTTCATTCTTATGTATATATGAACTCATGTTTCTTTTCCATATTTTTACAACCCTTACTGGGCTTTTTATGCTCATCCCATGTTTTTGAAATGTTTTTCACATGTCAAGGGAAAGGTAAATGATGTGATGATAGTGTCAAGGATGTGTCAAGAAAGAAATCCATGTTTTATTTTAAATATGTTTCCGTTGATGAGAAGAATGAATACTATCTTTTATGTAACCACTTTGTTAAAATGTGGAATGTAATGCAAGTTTCATGATCTAATTCTCTAAAACTCTAAACCTGAAAAGATACTCAAAGTGTAATCTTGTAATAACTCAAGATTAAGTAAGGTTTAAGGCTGGGGCCTTATAGTTGGTATCAAAGGTCAGTTTAGATAACATTATAGGTTAGGGTATTCTTTAAGCATAAATGGCATTACCATAATGGTTAGGATTTCAGAAAGAGTCCTAGTTTTAGATAAAGTGAATGAGTATGTGTATATTAGTGTTTACCTTACACATTAGTACATGATGGTTTTGTTGATATACTCACACTGACATTTCTATTTTTAGTGAATTGATGGATCTAGCAGGCACCAAAGAGACAACAGGTTTGAAGGAAACTGTGGTGGTTCTATGATTAAGATACTAGATAAAATGGGGGATTCAATGAGGAAACTCGTGGTTGTTCTAAACCAACTATCAAGGAGTCATGATCAACCACTTGAACCTTGGTATGATCTTTAATGCATCATGTACGAGATAACCAATCCATGTGGATGTTCAGGTAATAATTATAAAGGTAACCATTATAGTTTATATGATCTTTACTTTTGAGGTAATTATGGGTTATTATATGATATGATGGAAAATGAATGTCATGAGATAAACTTGAGGTTAAAATATGTTATGATTATTTTTGAAGATTTTAACTCATTTTGTGGAATATTTTATGAATTATATAGTTTTGGAAAAAGGACAACATGCAGACCGTGTGACAACCCGTCGCGTCGGACAAAGCTGCGGGAATCGAACCCACAACCAAAGTGCGTCTGGTATTTATCGCCTACCACTGGACTACGTGAAGTCCCTGGTTAGTGTGACCAATTATTTTTAGTTAGATGATTTTATGAATTAAGAGTAAGTTGATTTTGGGTTATTTATGAAAATGATTAACCTATCATGGAGGATATGTGATTGGGTTAATTACTTTTCAATACGAGACTTTAGGAGCAACTGATGTTGTTTGGAGATAAATGTTACGATTTAACTTGGAAGACTATGTGACTAAATCCTTCAAATATTTGGGTTTTAATTTTAGATTAGTTTACTTTGAAGAATTTTATGGACAAATGGGTTATCGAATGGTCCTCGTTGAACTTTGGGTTTTGTTGGACACATTTTGAGATTAAGAATAGATTTTCTTTTTATAAAGGGTTATCCTTTTTTGGATTATCTGACCTTGTACTAACTGTTGTACCTATCGAACCCCTCGTGGTTTGACTTTAATGATCACAATCACTCTCTTATTGTTCTAATATTGTTTTAAGTGTTTTTGGTTGATAGGAATAATTTCAGATTGCCAAGGCATTGGAGCAAGAAGGCTGAAACCAAAAGTGGACTGAAAATCAGTCCACCGGCCAACCGGTGGCTCAGCACTGTCCAGCCGATGGAGGCCTGGACAGAAGGCATCCCTCTGTCCAGACCACCGGCCAACCAGTGTCACACCAGCGGCCAGCCGGTGGCACCCAGACAGGAGGCTAAGCCACTGCCTCAGCATCGGCCAACCGGTGTCCTCAGCATCGGTCAGCCGGTGGCACCCAGCCAGAACAGTATAAGCTACTGCCTCAGCACCGGCCAACCGGTGGCCTCAGCACCGGCCTGCCGGTGGAGCCTGAGCCCGATCCCCTCTCCATTTTGCACACACCGGCCAACCGGTGGCCTTGCACCGGTCAGCCGGTGGAGCCAGTCAAACTAGCCGTTGGGCCTTTGACCAGGCTGGTCCACTTGCCTCCCAACGGCTCCGAAGCCCTTTCCAACGGCTCCGAAGACCTCCAAAGGCCATATGAGGGTTCCCCCTCTATAAATAAAGGACCTTGAAGCCCCGGAACACTAACCAAGCCATACGGAATCCAACAGACACATTTTACATCATTTGGCTAACCTCCGGCGGATTCTTCCAAGGAACCCCAATCGCTCCAACTCAATTCCACATCCAAGGAGCATCACCAAAGAAGCTTGGGAGTGCACGTCTTCAACTCCAATCATCCATTGGCACCCAAGGCTTCTCCAAATACGGTTTTTATTGTTTTATTTATTTTGAGCATCAAATTGGGTTTGTTCCTACAAACCCCATCTCTTTCTCTCATCCTCTCTCTTGGGTTTTCACATCACCTTTAAGGTGTGAAGAGGTTGGTCAAGCCTTACCTTTTAAAAGGCTTGAGACATAGGTGAGCTAGCCTTCACCTGTAAGAAGGCTAGTGGGTTCTTGCTCAACCATTGAAAGCAAGTGGGTTCTTGCATAACCATCAAAAGCAAGCTGTAGTAGGTTCTAGACTACCTGTAAAGTCTAGTGGGTTTCTTGCTAAAACCATTGAAAAGCAAGCGGTAGTAAAACTCTCAACGGTTGAGTTGGGAGAGGAGACGTAGGCCGGGTTTTTGGCCGAACTCCGTTATCAATTCTTGTGACTTGCCTCTTTTTTTCCGCTGCACTTTCACTTTGATTTTAATTTGTTAATCATTTTTTAAAAGGCAATTCTCCCCCCTCTTTCCATCACTCCTTTGTTTCTCCGCCCAACAATTGGTATCAGAGGAAAAATTTGAGTAATACCCTAACCGGTTTCAAATTTAAGATCCATTGTGATGGCATCAACCTCTTTCGCCCCCGAAGGCTTTTCTTTGGGTTGTGCTCCATTTTTTGATGGAACCGACTATAATTATTGGAAAACCTGCATGACCACTTTTCTTAGAAGTATTGGCTATCCCATTTATAAAATTGTCATGCAAGGTTACACTCTCCCTTCCCCCGATGAATCCAAATGGACTCAAGCAGATATAAAGAGTTTCGAGCTTGATGGCAAAGCCATGAACGCTCTACATTGCGGCCTTGATCGTAATGAGTTCAATCGAGTTTCCACATGCACCTCCTCACATGAAATCTGGAAACTTTTGGAGGTTACCCATGAGGGGACCAACAAAGTAAAGGATACTCGATTGGATATGTTCCGTCAAGATTTTGAGTCTTTTACCATGCATCCATCCAAATCTATTACTGAAATGTTTACACGTTTTACTGATGTTTGCAATGGGATAAAGTCCCTTGGTGATGATGTTTCCGCAGAAACGATGGTCAAAAAGATCCTATGGATCCTACCAAGCACATGGGCTCCAAAAGTCACGGTAATCCAAGAAGCCAAAGACATCAAGAACATGCCGGTAGAAGAGCTCATCGGATCTCTCATGACTTATGAGATCACCATGAGGAGGCAAGCTGAAAAGGAAGGCAAACCAATCAAAATTCCGAAGAACATCGCCTTCAAGGTACAAAACGAAGAAAGCTCCTCCTCCTCATCTTCTTCCTCTTCATGCGGCGATTCCGAAATGGAGGATCATGCCCGCAAGATGCACAAGTTCATGAAGAAGCACAAAAAGAAGAAATCCCGCAAGGCCCGCAAGGCTCAACCCAATGAAAAATCCGAGCCCAAGGTAAAATGTTACGGGTGTGGCGAGAAAGGCCATTACAAGCCCGATTGCCCACTCAACAAGAAAAAGTCCAAGCAAAAGGAGAAGAAGAAGGCTTTCAAGGCCACATGGAGTGATAGCTCCACATCCTCCTCCTCCTCCTCCTCGAGCGACAACGGTAACAAATTCCTAATGGCATTTCATGAGGTAACATCTTCCGACTCCTCTTCCTCTTGTTCTTAAAATTCAAATTCTTTAAATCATTTATCATATGAGGATCTCCAACACGCTAGAGATCAATTGGAGGAAGGTTTTCACGAACTTTCTTCCAAATTTGTTTCTTTAAAAAAGAATTTCAAAAAACTCCCTTCCGAAAAAAAACAACTTCTCAAAGAGAAGGAAGAGATGTCCCTCAAAATCCAAAATCTTCTCGATGTTGATTCCATGGAATCAACCATCAATGATTTAAGGGAATCCCTAGCTAAGTTCACCCAAGGGGAACAAAATTTGACCAAACTCCTCGGTTCCCAATGTGTATCTAGGACCACCCAAGGGCTTGGCTATTCCAAGCAAGCTTCCTCCTCCCATGCTCCAACTATTTTTGTAAGGGGGAGCTCCCAATTTAAATTTTTCAATTATTGTAAAAAACCCGGGCACTTAATTTATGAGTGCAATTGCAAAAATGCCCGGTATGGTAGGCCCAAAACTATTTTCTTAAATGATGAATTTTATAGTAGAAGACCCGCCACTAGACAAGTGTGGATTGAAAAATCCCTCTTAGAAAGTCTCTCCGGGCCAAAATTTGTCTCGGTTTCAAAAACCTCTCCTCGGTGATTTGTTGTTTTTATTTAGGGGGAGTTAGGATCGTTTAAGCCCTTTTGATTTCAATTTCAAAATTTTCGATTCCAACATTCAATTTCAACACTTGGTATCAAAATTTTCATTTCAAAATATTCAATTCAAATTTTTCATTTCAATTCTCTTTTCAAAACTTTCAATTCAAACTGTTATTCAATTTTCTTTTCAAAACTTTCAATTCAAACTGTTATTCAATTTTTGATTCAAAACTTTCAATTCAAAATTTCATAAAATTTCATTGGTTTAAAATCTCCATCTTGTTTTTCAAACTTGTTTTCCCTCAATCAAGTTTTATTCCCCGTTCTATTTTAATAATCACAAAGGGGGAGAAATTCTTGGTTGATTGGGAGAGAAATCTTTTAAAGCATGCTTTTCATTTCATTTTCTACATTGCTTGTTTTGGTGATTGTGATCATCAAAATAGGGGGAGATTGTTTTACCTCTAGAACCCCTCGTGGTTTGATTTTCATGATCACAATCACTCTCTTATTGTTCTAATATTGTTTTAAGTGTTTTTGGTTGATAGGAATAATTTCAGATTGCCAATGCATTGCAGCAAGAAGGCTGATACCAAAAGTGGACTGAAAATCAGTCCACCCGCCAACCGGTGGCTCAGCACCGGCCATCCGATGGAGGCCTGGACAGAAGGCATCCCTCTGTCCAGACCACCGGCCAACCGGTGTCACACCAGCGGCCAGCCGGTGGCACCCAGACAGGAGGCTAAGCCACTGCCTCAGCACCGGCCAACCGGTGTCTTCAGCACCGGTCAGCCGGTGGCACCCAGCCAGAACAGTATAAGCTACTGCCTCAGCACCGGCCAACCGGTGGCCTCAGCACCGGCCAGCCGGTGGAGCCTGAGCCCGAGCCCCTCTCCATTTTGCACACACCGGCCAACCGGTGGCCTTGCACCGGTCAGCCCGTGGAGCCAGTCAAACTAGCCGTTGGGCCTTTGACCAGGCTGGTCCACTTGCCTTCCAACGGCTCCGAAGCCCTTTCCAACGGCTCCGAAGACCTCCAAAGTCCATATGAGGGTTCGCCCTCTATAAATAAAGGACCTTGAAGCCCCGGAACACTAACCAAGCCATACGGAAGCCAAAAGACACATTTTACATCATTTGGCTAACCTCCGGCGGATTCTTCCAAGGAACCCCAATCGCTCCAACTCAATTCCACATCCAAGGAGCATCACCAAAGAAGATTGGGAGTGCACGTCTTCAACTCCAATCATCCATTGGCTCCCAAGGCTTCACCAAATATGGTTTTTATTGTTTTATTTATTTTGAGCATCAAATTGGGTTTGTGCCTACAAACCCCATCTCTTTCTCTCATCCTCTCTCTTGGGTTTTCACATCACCTTTAAGGTGTGAAGAGGTTGGTCAAGCCTTACCTTTTAAAAGGCTTGAGACATAGGTGAGCTAGCCTTCACCTGTAAGAAGGATAGTGGGTTCTTGCTCAACCATTGAAAGCAAGTGGGTTCTTGCATAACCATCAAAAGCAAGCTGTAGTAGGTTCTAGACTACCTGTAAAGTCTAGTGGGTTTCTTGCTAAAACAATTGAAAAGCAAGCGGTAGTAAAACTCTCAACGGTTGAGTTGGGAGCGGAGACGTAGGCCGGGTTTTTGGCCGAACTCCGTTAACAATTCTTGTGTCTTGCCTCTTTTTTTCCGCTGCACTTTCACTTTGATTTTAATTTATTAATCATTTTCTAAAAGGCAATTCTCCCCCCCTCTTGCCATCACTCCTTTTTTTCTCCGCCCAACACTAACCTTTCTGGTTTTGGTTTTGGTTAAAGCCTAAAGACATGGGATGTATATAGTTCTCTTTTGTGGATTAGGAGATTCTCTAGATGTTGATTATAGTACTCTTAATGCGAACAAGTCTCCCTAAATACTCGTCTTTTGGAAAAAATATGAGTTTGATTAAGGAATCTAGTAAAAGTTTAAAGTCAACATGATAAGTGATTATGTTTCCTTATGAATAAATTCCTCAATAAAAAGTAACTTAAAACAAAAATGTGGTCTATTAACTTTCTCTACTGGGGAACCCAACACCGTTTAACCCATCACAAGTTTGTGATTTTCTTATTGTTAACTTTATCCTAAACATGTTTTCTATCACTCTCCATCAGAACCTGACCCTACGTTTTATCCTCCATGTACATGTTTTCCTACATGGAGTCCTAGTATGGGCTAACTCGAGTGACCTCTATACTTATCTTTCTTTATTTTAAAGTGATTGTTTTACCGACTCTTGTTCCGATGTAGGATTTTCAAGGATGTTTCCAAGCTCAATTTTAAAAATTGTGAGGACGCAATTCCCAAAAGGGGGGAAGGACGTAACACCCCAGGTAAATAAAGAATATGACATTTTCATATTTATCCATATTTGTGAATAACGTATTAATATGACTTTAAAGGGGACGCTATGCTCGATGGCATACCCAACACGCAACAACACGTTTCTTGGGAATCTTACATTGCACTCTAATAATAAAATAATATTATTTTAAATGGTAGTTAACATGTAGCCGTTATATTGGCGGTAATGGATAGAAATAACTAAAATATGATTATATATGTTTTTTAATGTTTTTACATTTATCCAATAAAATATAAAGGCATAAAATACAGAAATAATTTGATTTTAGGCGTATATGCCCTAGTTTTCACTAAAGGTTCACTTATCACCTTTTGATGAAGAACCGTCATTAAATATAGTTTTGTTCACTCTTATACATCCTTTTGGACCAAATAAAACTCTTTTTAAGAATTGGGACATCAAAATTTACTTTTTGTAAATTTTTGGTATCTTTCCGATAAAGTTCGTTTTTTGAATGAATAGTGTAAAATGTTGTATTTTAATTCAAAACCTCTTTTTAATCTAATTTATTTATATGATTAGATTATATTTTTAATTGGTTATAAAGTGAAATTAGAATATATTTTTACCATTAAATCCAATAGTGGCCGTTGGAATTAATTTCACTTTGAAATCAGACTTAAACTTGTGTCAATCTTTTGATACGTATTGTTTCATAAAAACACGCTATTTGCTCTAACAGCGGGAATTAATTATTAAATTAATTAATGTGACTTATATGTTTTGAATTTTTCAAAATAGACTTCATTTTTGAGTTTGGAATATCAAATATATATTAGGGTGCATTTTTGGGATTTTTCTGAAAAGCTTCAATTTTTGATGAATAGTGAAACCACTAAGTGGTACTTATAAAAACTGATTTTTCCATTTAAATGAAATTTTTCCATCTTTGTGTTTTTAATTACAAAAATCCAATATACATGGTTGTAATTAAGAAGTAAAATGTGGTTCAATGGGATACAAATAATTTTTTGGTGAATAGTAACTTATTAAGTTTTTAATCGCGATTAGAGGTAATTAGTGTAGTTTAAGATAAAAATAATGTTTTAATAATATGAAATGAACTTCACACATGTCCTAACATCATTGGATGTGTCATGGCCGACCAAGACAACCCATGGGTCAACTTGGGGACCCCATGAAGCCACTTCGGTTGGAAAATGACATTAATATCTTTTAATTTAAAGTTAAAGTAAAAGTGAGACAAACATGAAATGTTTTACTAACACAATTTTTACATGTGGTTATACAAATCATATTTTTGACTATAAATATTAATTGGAATGATAAAAAGATTTACTACATCATAGTATTTTTTTATAATTTTTTGACATTAAATAAATTAAATTATTTATGACATTATGATAATGCAGTGATGACCTCATTATTTAACGATTTAAATAAAATGGAAAGATAATGTAATATCTAAGACCTACACATGTCCAAAACCTATTGGATGAGTTGATTTCGAACACTTATCACCGTATCCTCGAAACACATCAATGATGGACCTCTTAAATCCGAATACCATTTTAAAATAAAGTGACTTTTCTTTACCTTCCAAGAGTGCCCCTCCTCTCCTCTTATAAAAGGCCCCCACCTATACCTCCTTACCCAAACTCCCAAAGCCTTTGGCTCGGCCAACCTCTGCCCATTTTGTCTCTCCACTTCCCTCTATTAATCCTTGAATCCTCACTTTGGTCAGAAGTCTTCCCAAGCAAGCCTTTGAGCTCAAAACCAAAGAGAGTTACCCAATTTTAAGGTAATGTCTTCACTTGAGTCCTTTTGTTTTATTTTGCTTCTCCAACCCCCTAAACTCTTTTTACTAATTTCTTTTGTAAAAAATCCAGTATCATCAATATAATAGGATATTTTTATAATAAGTATTCCATCTACACTTATAAACACCTACATCTAATGGTTAAAGAACATACTGTTTCAGTGGATGGCGAATTTCTGCCTTCCGAAACGATGATTGCTCAACATTCTTCGAACACCTTCAATAGTGGCCATTGAGATGACACTATATTTATATGTGATATCTAATATGTTTATGTTTTACTTAAGCTTCTGTATTTTTGATTTATGGAATACCTTTATGGTTTCCATTATGGGTAAATGCGATATCTTCATTTAAGGAAGCGCAGACTACCTCCCCCTCAAAGTGATTTGATTCGTTAATACCATATGTGGTACGTATAAAGGATATATTTAATGATATTATATATGATAACATACTTGAATTAAAATACTATTATGTATCATTATGTTTTAATTCCATTAAATATGAAATAGAAATCGATGTAGCATTCATGCGTACGTACGACTTACCGTCTCCATGAACGGTACATTTCATTTCTTATCTCAAAATTTTATGTAATATTATAAGTACATATATATAATGGATATATTTGTAATATATTACATATAAATTATTGATATCATTCTGTAATTATAAAATATATATATATATATATATATCTCATTTTGTTTTAATTCCATTAATATGACAAAAAAATGAAAGTAGCGTTCATGCGTACGTACGGCCTACCGTCTCCATAAACGGTGCTTTTTGTTTTTTATCTCCAAATGATATGGAATAGTATGAAATGAAAATTTACTGGATATATATGATATTTTAATCATTAATACTATTCTGGAAATTATTTACTTATAACTACATGGGCAATATATTTTCAAACAAGTTCATTTTTGACTCATGTACCAAACATCGGCAAAAACGTCTGATATGAACTAACATTATTAAACAATTATTATAACATTATAATATGTGATATGAAATGAATAATAATATCTAAATGAGGTAATTAGGCAATTATTAATTGACCAAAGATTATTATTCAGGAATATAATGAAACGAAAAAGACAAGTTGGACTTGAGGTAAGGGATCCTACTCCACTATTTATTTTTTAGTATACTCTTCTATGTCATTCCATCTAAAGCTCATATTTCTTGTTATTGGGATGTTATTTATATTACACTTACTATTATATTTATGTTCATGTGATGAGAGACCCTATTATCTCTCATCAATCCATTTTGGAAGTTTTGAGTGGCGCCGTTAGGCTGCCGAATTTTCCTAAGAGATCTAACCTCTTTTTTTTAATTACTCTCATTTATGTCACTTCTTTTAAGATCCTATTTGATATGATGGGGGATGTTCTTTTATATTACACTTTCTGTACATTTTACTGTAATATGATGAGATACTCTATTTGATCTCATCAATCCATTTTTGGATGTTTTATGTGGCGCCGTTAGGCTGCTGAGTTTTCATAAGGGATTTTTCATCTCAGTTTTATTCCCGTCAGATTTATGCTACATTTTCCACAATTTCATTTGAGTGGTGTATGTACTGCCCATTATTCTACTCTTTGTGTAATACAATTTCTTTTATGAGTATTTACATCAATGATTTATTGTCCTCCTTTCATGGGGTGTATGTTTTGAAAGATACCCAAGTCGGTAAGGGAACCTTTCACCCTCCTCTTTTTTAAAAGACTTCTTTTGTTGGTTCTTTTAATTTACATATTGTTATGTTGGGATATGTTCTCATATATCCTTATTGATGTAAATTTTATGTCCATGTGATGAGATACACTTTTTATCTCTTATCAACTCATTTTGATGTGACGTCGTTAGGCTGTCAAGGGAACTTCTTAACCCAATTTCGATTTCTTTGGGTTCAACATGTAGTTATTGAATATGTCATCCTTTGAATACGTGTGAATGAAATTTGATTATTTTACACATAATATCCACTTATATTTGGTGTATTCATTTGTCACACATAATTATGTAATTGATTTATCCTTAAAACAAGGATACCGTCTTTGTATGGGACTTCGTCTCAGTCTCCTTTCATTGAGGCATATTTTGTTTTATACACAACCTTCTTTTATACGGTGTATAAACCCCTTTGACTTTTAAGTTTAATCAAAAGGAATATTTTTTATACGAAGCATTTACTAAAAGAAAAAAGGGAATGTTTTTGTCGTACGTATGCAGCGACAATGACTTCTCCACCGCCGTTACCATTATTTGAGTTTCAGCTTCCTCTACAAGCCATAACTCTTTTTAAAAGAAAAATAAATACCATGTTTTACTTTTCTTTTATTTTGGTATTGAAAATTGTTTTCAAAATGTTTTTATATCAATGTTTTGTATTGATATCTTGTGATTGAAAGGTGGAAATGTAATTTTTCCTTTATACATGTTTTATGTGATACGATTATGTTGAGGTTCTTGGGCATTATTATGAAGGTGGGTGGTTCCGTGATAAACTAAGGGCGGGTGAGCCCGATATAGCTCTCCAATGCATTGGGTAACGCGAAGGAGTGAATCATTATGGTTTCTCCGAATATATTTAGGGAATATACTGTGATGTGTTTTCCAAACGTAACCAAGAGGGTTACTCCCTACGTAAGAATGTTATGAATGCCTCAAGTTACTTTTATGTCTTATGATTTCGATGATTTATTCATTATTTGATGAGGTATGTTAAAGTGATTATGTTTTATGGGTAAAGTATGATTTCATTCTTATGTATATATGAACTCATGTTTCCTTTCCATATTTTTACAACTCTTACTGAGCTTTTTATGCTCATCCCATGTTTTTGAAATGTTTTTCACAGGTCAAGGGAAAGGTACATGATGTGATGATAGTGTCAAGGATGTGTCAAGAAATAAATCCATGTTTTATTTTAAATATGTTTCCGTTGATGGGAAGAATGAATACTATCTTTTATGTAACCACGTTGTTTAAATGTGGAATGTAATGCAAGTTTCATGATCTAATTCTCTAAAACTCTAAACCCAAAAAGATCCTCAATGTGTAATCTTGTAATAACTCAGGATTGTGTAAGGTTTAAGGCTGGGGCTTTATACTATATATTTTACATTAAATCTTAAAGTTCACCTTTATAATTAGTGGATAAATGTGACGGTGATAAATGGAAGTTGTTGCATCATAGAGACGGTAGTCCACACAATGCACGAATGAATTTTTCTATTTTATTAATTGGGAGAGATAAACTTTTGTTAATGTTTTTGGCATTAGAATAATAATATTATATTTTGGAATATAATAATTAATATAAAATAATATAGGACAAAAGGGTACCCATATTGCAGAATTGGGCTTTCCCTCATAGAATCCTTGAAAATGACAGCCTTTTTACAATATCATGTGACTAGAGGATCAACAAAAAGGAGTAGTATTATAGGAGAAGTAATTACAGTATATTTTCTGTGGGAATATTATTTTTTGGTTATGCTTAAAGGGGTGGTGAGAGGTATCATTTATAAGAGGTATGAATGTAATTTTTGTAAATATGTCAATTTAATATAGTGATACCACATGTTTCACATGTCAAGAAGACTCTATCATATAAAATAATGGGCTTCAGATGATAAATGGTTATTTATTCATTTACTATTAATTTCCCACATGTTTTAAACTCAGTTTTGAGCTTTTCTCAAATAATGTTTACTTTTAAGATTGGTGGTCTTACCATGGTAATTGTGTTTTACCTTAGGAAATGTTTTCAGTAAAAATAAAATCTCTCTTATTAGATAAATTGAATCTAATGATTCCAAATATTGAATCCTTTTTATTATATAAAATTTCTAAGTGTAAGATAAATCAACTTTAACAATTACCCATTTATGTGAAAAAAGTTATTTTAAAAAATGTGAATATTTATAATTAAATTTATATATATGTATAAAATTATAAATGTATTTGGTTTTCAGGATAAAAAATGGATTATTAAATAATTTTTTTTGATCAAATAATTCCAAAACGTTTTTTATGAAAATAAAATTTAATTAAAAGAAAAGACCAAAATAGTTGCTTTTATTAGAAAATATTTTTATGTTTATAAAAAGATAAAATTTTATTTAGAAAATTAAAAATTTTATTAAAAACATGAATTATTTTAGTCCGTAAATTATATAATGATAAATTAATAGATTTCGTAAACATATATCTCTTTCCCATATATAGATAATGGACAAAAAATTTTAATTATTGTTAAAACTGTATTTTTTATTTTTCTTCTATAAACAACTATTTTGAGATAATATAAATTATTAATATTATGATAATATTTAAATGATAAATATAAAAATGTATTTTATTTTTCATAATTAAAATTCTAAATGTTGATAATTTACCATTTAAATAAATAAAAAATAAAATGAATTTTTTTCTTCAAAAAGTAAATTATAAAAAAAGTATTATTCTTTTTTTTTATTTCCAATAAATTACTAATTAAATGGATATAAAAATTATATTTATTGATAATAAATTATGTTACATAAAAAACAAATAAAAAATATATTTTTTGATAATAAATCAGTAGTATTAGTTATTCAGTTACATTAATTTAATTTTCATCAATTACATAATATTAATAATGACTTTGTTTATATTTATACATATATTTACTGATTATATGATACATATTTTTACCCTCTAATTCAATGAATAAATTATCCTTTTTGTGTACTATTCTATAGTTTGTTGTGGTTTGGTGTTTTTCGTATCATAACTTATCAAATATATTAGGTCTTAACGAAATATATAACATAAAAACTTATGGGTGTTACACATGAGAGGATCTAAGACATAATCATCTGTAACAATAAGTTTCCCTATCATTGTACCATTAGTAAATAACTAATATGTTTCCCAAAAATAACAAAATTGATGGCACTCTCCCATGATCAGGACATATCCTCTGTAATGGGGTATATTCATCATCATTTTTATCATATAATAACCACCTTTCTAACTATCACTATGATGCTTATGGACCTAGTAATCTTAGTGACATAATATTTGGTGACATCAATCATCTATAAATCATACATCAATCACAAATAAATTATAAATTATGGATCCCACTTCTCAACTCATGCCAATGTGATGCCCTTAAATATTATACATAAAAAATTCATAATAAAATGGGAATGCTTGGATTCAATTAATTGTTTATATAGTTAAGGAAACCCATTTATAAATTTCTAATCAAACCTTGTGATTTAAAACATCAAATCACATTTCAACATCCTTTAAAGGAAAATTTTGGAATCCACATTAATTGAAAACATTTATTAAAGTACAAAAATATCCTAAATGATATATTTTGGAAATATTATTACAAAGTCTATATTTTAAAAAAACCTTTGGAAATACCAAAAAATAGGCATCATAAAAATATATTTTAAATTCAAGAAACCATTCATATAGAATTCATGTCATTATTGTATAAAAAATTAATCCATCCAATTTTAATAACCATTATTAAGGATAGGGGTGAGGGAAAAAATAGTCCTAGGGGTCTAATTTAGTGAAGCTCCAAGGGATTAGAATATTCCTTGGGAAAGGATCATGTTGAGGAAATAACATTACAAGGATACATGAATAGTCTTATGAGGTAAAACATCAGCCACTATATTTCCCTCTATCCATGCTTGAGAACCCATTATGGGATTAGAGAATATGTTTCTACATTTGTAGACCAAATAATTGCTAGACAATGGGATTGAAATATCATACCAGATGGATCTGTGTACAACAGAGGAGTAAGTTTTAACCCCGTTCAATATATTATTATGGGAAATACACAATTAAATCCCCTTGATCTTAGTGGAGGCTATAGAAATAAGGGAGTCTCCCTAATTGAGGTAAACGCTAATAGAAAGCATTATAAAAATAGGCTGGTCTTGAACACCCCCTCTCCTAATGTAACTATTTTGGAGCACAACCCATCTGTGTTCATCTTAAGACCACAAATGGAGAGGAACCTTATTCACCAAACACCCCTGGATTTCCTAGTTAAGAACCATGTTCGTTTCTTAACTAACATCCTTGAGCAGCTAAAGTGATGGAAACCGATCATAGTGCTTGACAAGGGGTTCATCTCAACTATTGAGGGCATGGTCCATGGATATAAATTCTTTGATTGAGCTATGTAACTCCATTAAATGATCCTTGTAACGAGATTTCCAAATACTACAACAACCTCCTACCACTAAAATTAACATATCCCTTTGTTCATAAATATTATCATCTTCTCCATGTAACCAATAATGATTAAATTTACTAACTGTCCTCTCCTACTCCACCTGATAATAGATAATATAAAAAACACACCTTATAGAAGAATCCCACTACACAAAAAAAATAATGGAAATCATATCTCTTCTTTTGGGTTACTACTAAAACTGCATCTAGAAATGAGGGAGACCCACTAAATTTTCACTCTCGAATCCATTGGGAGGGCTCAAATATTAATCACTCATATAAGGATATTAATATTATCTAGAATATATTTACACCATAAAGAAAACTCCCCATGCATGAAGACTGGTATCTTTAAGTAATATATTTTGAAATAGCTTAGTCACACAAACACTAGTAAATGATTCCATAAAAACATGCCTTTTTTTGATCCAAGGTGAAAAAATAATATAAAAACACTTATTGTTGATTGGTGAATGTGGCGTAGATCAACCCAATGAAATTTCTGGTTTGGGATAAAGAGATACATAAAACTGGGCATCCTGGGAATCCCAGAGCAGTCCTCACTCAATTTTCCTTCTAATAGTTGATCTTATAGAATCATATGATCCACCTTCTGTGCTTGTGAATACAAGGAATTTGTGACCAGATTGAGTCCCAGAGTATATAACACATGTTCCCCAATTTTTCCAGACATTCCTTAAATTTTTTTGCATGAAATTTTCCCATATCTTCCAACCCTCCATAAATATCAATAAAAAAATTTCTTAATGTCTCTTAAATTTCTCAATGACACTTCTAGGATATTTATGACCCTCTATGGTATCCCTTAATAATATGTCCTATATAGGGAAGTGATAATTACTATCATCATGATCACCCCATATGATTTTTGTCCATGTATTCCTGATTCTTCTCAATATTGTATTGGGGATAATGATGGTAGATAATACATGCATTGGAAAGGAAAATAAGCACATTGTTAAGAAGACTATTACATATATCAATAAAGTGTAACTAGTTCTTATAGTTGAGAATATAGTTTGAAATTATATCCCCCATCCAATCAATGTGATGTATATAGATTCATCTTGGGGAAATTAAGGCTCCAAAATACTTCATTGTAAAATATTTTCACTGAATTTCTAGTATCTCTTCATTTTTCCCCATTCTCTCTCAGCAGGATCCAGAAAGGTAAACATTACTCTTGGACCAATTTATAATTCGACCCCTCCACATCCCATGTGAGTCAATAACATAATTAACCTCCTTCATTTTTTTAGTTACAATTTATTATAATCAGTAGATTATCCGCAATGAATAATTGAGTGAGACCCAAAAAATATGGTTTACACTGAAAAGTCATGGTATTTCCCAATATAATACTATTATATAGAAATATATAGATTGATTCATAGACCATGATTAAATCATAGGTATAAAGGGGATAGTCATTACATGGACCCCATACCAACTTAAAAACCCAATAGTTTTTCCCATTAAGGACTCAATAAAACAAATATGGAAAATTCACCAGAACAACATGCCAATCACCCACTCATAAATCCAAGAAGTCTCATAACATTGATGATGAAGCTCAATTAAACCTGATCAAATGCTTTTTCAATATCAATATTGATTGAATTACTTGTTCTTGGAACCTATTATTAATATCTCATATCCTTTCATGAGTCATATAAATGGAATATTATAGAGACCTGCACCAAATAAATCTATTTTTTATTTTGAGATCCAAATATGGTGTTAATTTGAGAGACATATTTTAATAATATTATCAGGAAAATTATTTGGTAAATTACATAAAACGATAAAAAAATATTTTTTAAGAGAATATAAATTGGTAACCTTTAGTATGGGAATGTGAATGGTTGTACATGCCACTCTAGGTAGACCTATCCATTTGAAAAAAATTATATGATATACATGAGAATCTCTTTAATGAGGTCCCCATATTTAGAATAAAATGCACCTAGATATCAATCTGGATCAGGAACACTTCAATGATTGAGATAAGAAATACTCTCCCAAACCTCTCCCTCATCCGGAATGGTTTCTATGAAAATATTGATCTTAGAAGAAAACAAAATAAGAATACATTATCAAGCATAATAAGGAATTATAAAATAATATTATTTTTCATTGAATCCCAGTTTCATAAACCTAAGAATACCTGCTATATCAATGAAATAAAAATTCATTAAAAAATATTCTTCAAATGGGGTTTTGATGGTGCGAAACCCCAAAACATAGAATAATAAATACCAATGAATAAATTTTCACAGGCATCAATTAAAAATCACAATGAATTTCATTAAAAAGAAACATTATGGGTTTTCCAAAAAAATGTCTAGTAAAAGAATCAGAGGAAAAAAATAAGAACAAGAAGTATATATTGGAATTAGACCTGAACATGTGGTAAACAACTAAAAACAAAAAGGATTAATCCCAAAAAAATCATGGGGTTGATATTGGGATGTGTATAATAATGTTTCATTGTGTGCCTTAGTCGAATAAGGAAGAGAATACCCCATAGGGGTTAAAATTATATTATATGAAATGTGGAAAATTTTACTTTTAGGAAAACTAGATGGGTTAAAAATTTCATAGAATTTTCAAAACCCTATCTTAAACATGAACCCACAATAAGCACACTATGAGAGAAACACTTTTTGGTCTCATGGTTGGATGAAACATGATCCAACCCTGAAAAATTTCACTGTTATGGTATTACAGGGTTTTCATAGTCAGTCGAATATTTTTTACTGATGGTTTTCCTATAATCTTATTTTAACTCCAACCACTGAATTTAAAATTTTCATATAATTAAATACAAAAAATAAATAAAACATTAATGGTAATTAAATAAGTATAGTAATAGGTAAATTTAAGGTCAATTCTGAAAATTCACCCCCTAATAAAAGATTCTACATCAAAAAATTCATCGAGTTCCAAAAAGAAATTAGTATAATACAGGATCTCTAAGTTAAATGTAAATAGACATCTCTATCCCGATTTAGAGGTTTTAATGAAATAACATGAAACATCCAAAAAAATTATATCTCTAATTTACAACGCACACCTAACCACTCCAATGAAGATCAGAAAATAAATACCTATAATGGGTCTCCCCACTATTTAGTAATTCACTCATATAATTGATAAACATACAAAAAATGCACTATTGAGAATACAATGAGGTCTTATCTATGAAGAATCAAGAATCCCATGTCCATTTGAAGGAAAATCCCAAAATTCCAAAAGGTTAAAACATGACTCCCCAAATAAGCATAAGGCATGAAAAATCACCTGAAAATTTCCACAGATAAAACATAAAAAGTATAAGAATGGGAAAAACAAAATTAGATTGGAAGTAATTCCTCAAAACATTATAAATTTACCATCAAGACCCATAGGATGGTTTGTACCTTTTTTCATTGAATAGTTAAATATGAAGAATTTATTAAGGTGTCTCAACAGACTAAAAATATTAACAATTATTGGAACATTCTAGAATGTTTTATTGGAATACTGAAACTCATCATTGTTAAAGCACACTAATGATAACTACATTTTTCATCGAGTGAAAGGATAAAGGGAATACATTATGGAAACATCTAGATTCTCAAAAATTTTCTTATCTGGATCCTAAGACCTTTTATATTTAGAACATTCCCCAACAGTAAGACATTAAATATTCCCACCAACCATGGGCCACCTCTAGAGACCAACTTTTCCATATTAGCCACATGAACTATCCCATTAAATAAAGATCATCTAGTTGAATTAACTATACAAATGATATATGAATAGATAACTTTCACCAAAAAACATATTCTCATAAAATTTTGGGACATCATTTCAGTATAAAAGGGAACAAGTTCATGATGTTTTAAATGTACTCCATCACCATTTTAGGATCTTATTACAGGCTCAAAATTTCAACCACATTCCTCTCCTTCACTTCCCAAATGAAATGCCACTAAATGAATAAGGTCCTAAATAACTCAAACATAATATCATTTTCTAACTGGGCTTGGAAGAATGATATTCCAATTTTATCTAATATTGTCCACAAATAATCCAACTGCATCACTCTCCCTTAATATTAAAGGTGCACCTAGATATTTAGAAATATCTAAAACCCTATCCACCACTATACAACCTATTGAGAATAATCATATCTATAACATATTGAAATTTTCATATAGAATACTAGCTCCTCAAATTTATCAAGAGTTAGGGAAGGATTATCAACTAAAAAAGATACACTAAAACTTCAAAACATATATTTCCTAATAAAATCGAAGACACATCTAGTTGGATACTCTATATAAAAAGGAAAACATAATTTATAATCAATTAAAATACAAAGCTAAAATTATACCTATCCAAAAAAATTAAATTAAAATTTATATCCATTAAAAACAACTCACAACCATAAATTTAAAATATTTTGAATCAAAATAATTTCAAAGGATTCCTCTTCAAATAATCTCAATTTCCCACACAATAGTTTTTAATAGAAATATTTCAGTTTGAATCTATTTTAAAACTCTATGTATATTCCATTAATAAAATTTACATATTTCAAAATATTAAATTCATTTTAATTTCCATTAGAGAACTCCTCCATCTATTTTAAAACTAAACATTTTCATTTTCATTTTCAATATAAATACAAATCACATTAAACTTATTTTAAATAACACCA
Source organism: Viscum album (assembly GCA_963277665.1). Lineage (NCBI taxonomy): Eukaryota > Viridiplantae > Streptophyta > Magnoliopsida > Santalales > Viscaceae > Viscum > Viscum album. Next base: position 991,713,647 of record OY728164.1, on the reverse strand, counting down.
ACACACTATTGAAATGTTCATTTATTTTTCCAAAATATCAATTATACAAGACCCTAAGAAATTAAAATTGAAATGGGATCCCTAGAAAAATTTCTAATAGGGATAGTGATAATGTAGGATTTTTCCCATGGTTTGGTAGACTATGTTCCAACCATGAAATTTTCACTAGAAGGATTGTAGGCCTATAGACAAGGGGTTTTAATGGTTTTCTAGACCATTCAAGCTATCTTCTTCCCTTTTCCCCTCCATTTTCACCACAAAGCCTAAAAACACATTAAAATACCCATTAATCATCCATAAAATTCTAAATACCATCAATACAAGTCAAAATAAACTAGAACTAAATATTGAAAACCTAATATTTAAGAATCAAAACTACACCTCCCATTGAAAATTGAGGTTGGGAATAATAATGTGGTAGTAAATCTCTTTTGTAACCTATATCTCATGTTCTGGTATTCTCAATTCTAATTTACTAGACTCACTCAAATAACACAGTGATCTTTAAGATCCTAGACCATAATAAATTAGGCTCTGATTCAATTTTCATGCACCTATCTAGTCTTCCATTGATCCATGAACCTGATCCCCTCTATGGAGGGGACCTAAGGGCATTCTTAATCCATATAACATGTAGATTTGTGTCAGGAAATCAAATTAGATAAACTGGGAATAATTTAATCAAATAAAAAATATGTTCCATGAACTTCCACTCAGTATTCATTTATGAAAACCCAGTGCATTAGAGATCCATAGAAAAATATAACTAGAAAAATATAATAAAAAAACCAAAAAAATAAAAACATTAAGAATATAAGAAAAAAAAATCAGAATAATATTCATCTATAGTGTAAATAAGATAACATGTAGAGTGAAAGATGGTTAACATGGTTGATACATATACGATACAAAATGAAAATGAAAATACCTAACATGATCTCCATATGACACAAACTCTCCATATTTTATTCGAACCAACTACCTCTATGAGTGATCTAGAAACCAAACCTGAAACTATAAGAATATAATCAATCTACAGACCATGAGTGGTGCATATAGTTTGTGCATATAAGTATCAAGTAGGATATCACTAAGAGTCTTTGCACTTCCTTTTACAAAATAGGCCTCAAATTATACTTTTAAATAAAAGTATATAATATCTCTTTATCCATTCTAAAAAAATACAGGATAATTAATATAAGTTTGTCTTCCTAACTCCTAAAAGTATTAAAGATCCAAAACATCTCTTAAGATGGTCTTTTTTAAAGAACACCTTTTGAAAAACAATCTGTTAAAACCCATTAATGAAACATAAGAAATATCACGAAAATAATATGGAGAAACCCCAAATAAATTATTAATCTAAAGTAAAAAATTATGAAATATATATATTAGAATGAATTTAAGATTAATTAAAAAAATACTGTAGGGGAATTAATGGTTAATTGTTTAGGTAAAGTAAAAAAATGTTATGTAATTTAAAAATTTGAAGAATATATTAGAAAAAAATGATTATATTAGAAAGATAAAAAGAGTATGTTATTTAAATAAAAAATATTAAACTAAAAATATTCATTGTAAAATCAAAGGAATATAGTGAGATGATCCTAGATTTACTCTGTTGGAACCATATATGAGACTATCAATGAATCCCTAATATATAACAAACAATCCCCCTTAACATTAATTCCTGATGTCACTCATCTAGGATCCGGAAAGATTCTACAAAATGGGGGACCAGTCAGTCTCACAATGTCTATATAGGAACAACCTCCCAACCTCTCACTAAAACACCTAGGATCCTTATAAAATTAGTTATTGGAGATGAGGTAACATCAATCATATATCAAACACACATACATCACAGGTAAAGTATAATTTCCTTATCCCACCACCATACTACTAATAATTCCATGAACCTCTTAGTTGTATATATCAATATCATAATCATGAAAAAATTTGGGTCATACATTCGAGGTTTATCACATTATAAAGGCATTATATGAGGTTTAAACATGAACTTGTCATTTAAAACTATAAATTAATTTTCAAATACCATTGGATGGAAATTTTGAAACACACACTAATTTAGAATATCTATTAAAGTTCCAACCCATTATAAATGTTTTGTTTTATAAATCAACTTATTATGATAAGATTTTAGAAACCACATTGAAATCTAAAAACCTTTAAAAACTCTAATTATTTGTAAAACTAAATTTTTATTTCAAAACACCACTTATACTACATAAACATCAATATGATATCATTAAAAAAATTCTATAATTATGAAAATGAAATCACATATGAAAAGCATAACATTTCACAATATGGTCCCATTATAATCCATTGAAAATAGAAATATAATTCAGAAAATACCTCACACCATTAATTTGAATCACATAAGAGTATAAAAATTTAACAAGAATCAATTAAATATCCAAACCCTTAAGAATATCACTTTAGTAATTTATAAGACCCTTATAATACATAATTCTCTTTCACAAACCAAAATAAGAGTTTATATACTTTATCAAAAACATCAATTAATTCTAAAAAAATATTAATATTAAAAGAAACAAATTCGAAATCCGAAACATACATGATATATCAAGGAAAGAAAAATACCCAGAAACACATATATCAAGAAAAGTGTGTATGGTTAAAACTGACCTTCCCAAAGGGTTTCATAAATTCCCTATGGGTCTATGAAAAAAATTATAAAAAGTCAAATTGTGATACTTAGTTAATTAAAATGTAGTATTAGAAACAGGTCTTGTATGATCCACAGAGATGGTGAAATTAAGTTGATTTTGTTTTCAAAATATTTAATTCTATTATATTTAATAAATGGGTGAAAAAATTTGGGATTGATTTATTTTGAATAAGAAATATGAAATAAGATAAAGAAGATTTGTTGTTTTGTTGAAAATAGATTTTGAAAGTGTTATATGGTTTTTTAATTTCAAGGATCAGGTGTAATTGGATTTTAAAAAATATGTTGATTAATTATTGGTTGGATTCCGATTTGAGATGAAGAATATACAATGGTCGTTGTATCTTCTCCTCAACATGAAAATACCTTATTTCCATTGGTCTAGTAATTTAGGGTTTCTCTTAATCATGTTTTCCTGATGCCATATTTAAACCTAATTACCCTAAATTCAAAAAATTGTCAAGAATCAATTAGGGTTTCCAGTTGTTCACTTTTAAATTTCTTTTTTATTTCAATTATCAGTGGTTAAAATGGAATGAAAATAAAGGGATTCGAAGATGATGAATAATTTATGGAAAAACAAAATCTTGAATTGAATGAATATAAATTAATCCAACACACTATCCACACTCTATTACATTATCCTAACATAAGGTGGTTTCACCCTCCTCATCCATGTTATGAAAAAAATAGTGAAAGAGAAATAAAAAATGATGCATAATGAAAAGAGAGGTGAACTTGGGAAATGCCGTATAGAATGAAACTTCTAACTCCAAGATTTGGTATCCAAGTAGATCTAGATCTCTAATAGCATCAATATATCCCTCTATTTATATTTTTTATATAGTATCTTAAATTAATTAAATTTTATAAAGGAATGGTCCAACAGAGGTTTGAGGTGTGTCCTGTATCAACGATCTTCTAAAAAATTGAAGTTTTTTTGAATCTAGGCGTAAACAACCCATCTGAAAATTTACAATTTGTGTAACATAATTACACCATAAGTAACTCGGAATGAATTTTCTAATTTCTTCACATAGTGCCCTTATTTTTACCAAACGCATCAGTACACATCGTGTGATGATTAGATGACGTCTAACGTCATTTTTATAATCATTAAGTCATGTTTTTCCATAGTACTTCAGAATTAATCCTCAAAAGTGCCCCATGATAATCCTTAAAAATTGTGTGTCATGCCGCCATCTCCACTCATGGCATGAAGTGTATTTTATTTCTCGAATTTTTTCCTCTTTCACTCATTTTATAATATTATTTAAATCCTCCTATAAAACACAAAATAAATTATGTTGTTCAAAAAATAGTAGTAATATTCAATTATATACATAAATTGATATTTTAAATCACCACAAAATATATTCATGAGATATGGCTATCAAAAAACCAATGAATATAGAAGCGTAATGAAATTATTAATAATATGGACAACATATAATCAAAAATAATGAAACATTTCAGCAATAATTCAACCCTTTTTATCCAAGAGGGTCTTTTATAATAGAATGAGAGAAAAATTATAAGAATAATAATTTTTATTAATATAATACCAAATATTGATAGAAACCATTTGACTATAGAAGGATGAATCCCCAAAAATAAAGGTGTAAGTGGATGTAATGCTCATACGGACCCCCTTCATGCACATTAGTTTAAGTGGGAGGTGAATAACCCTTTAATGGTAAAAATCGTGTATGGTAAATATGGAAATTTTAACTTATAAAAAACTGGGTGAGACACACGATTTATTTGCATTGTTTACCAAATATGGTACGAACCATACACCCCTCAATAGAAAAACCTAGTAAGGTTCATGGTTTGGTCACAATATTAGATAACCTTTACACTAACCATGTAAATCACCAATTCTATGGAATCGAGGTTTTTCCATGTGGGTCTCACAATTTCTACTAACTATGCCCCAACCATGTTTTTGTCACAACAATGTCGAAATTTAAAATTTTCTAAAAATTCAACCTGAACCCCAATAAAAGGATTAAAAATAAATACCTAATATATAATAATATTTAAATAGATGGTTGGGTTGTGATAGCATGAAGAAAAGGAATTATTATATTGAAAAGGATCATCCAACTGGTATGAGGCATTAAATTCGGAATTGGATTATGTGTACCAAAATAATATTTCAAATATCGTAGACTCACAAATTGATATAAAATATAATTTTTAAAATGGGTATTCAATAAATATTTGTACAATGATAGTAATGTAAATACCTATAAATAATAGTTGGTCGTAATGTGTTATTCATAAAGAAAAGGCATTGACTTTGATAACACCATTTCACCATTCACAATACAAAAATTCCTTAAAATTTAACATGAAATAATAGTAATTAACGATTTTATGATTTGTACAATGGGTGCATAAAAATTCATTACTTAATGGGAAATTGGATGAAAGTTTTCGTATAACACAATAAAATGTTTTTGTAATATCAAGAATTAGCAGTAATTCATGAAGGATAAATATATTGATTTTTTGATTAATGAGGGCATCATTATCATGGAATATTCAATTTAATGAATCCACAAGGATGTATGGTTTCATTAAAAATATAAATTAACTATGTTTTAATATGAATATTAAGGTGGGTTCCATAATTTTCATTTTATTATATGTTGATGTCTTTTCTATGTGGAAAAATGTTTAATTCATAAATTCAATTATGATTATTCTAAACAAATACTTCTCAATGATGGAATATAGTGATTCTGCATTCATTTTAGGGATCAAGAAAAAAATAATATATCTCTAAAGATTCATGGACTATTTAAAATTACATACATTGATAAAGAATCAAATGAGTCATAATATTTTAAAAAAATACAACAGATTTTTTTCCCCAGTTTCACAGGGAATTATTATCTCTAATAAAAACTATTCACAATAATTGGAAGAGATAAATAGAATTATATTATTATATTATTCTTTATAAATGAGGTCCATCATGTTTTACATGTTATCTAATTTGTTTATTGTTTCTTATTCCTTGATAATGGTGGTCAATTACCATGAAAATATATATAATCTAATGTAGTTACTAGTGAAGACTATCCTAAATTACATGAGGGGTATAAAGGATATTATACTAATATATTGATGAGATAAGGATCTCATGATAAAGTGATACACTTATTATAGATCAATATGATCATATAAAATTATCAACCAATTTATTTTTTCTAAATTATTGTGTATTGATATAGATAAGATTAATTAATCCCATGGTCAATGATTATAATATAGTTTAATTATATATTGGTTCTGTTGTAACTGTGAAAGAGATTCAGATACATATATCATTCTAAAAAATTATAATTATTACAATTTTTATTAACACCATTATAACATTTTATTATAATACTATAGAAATTATACATTAAAAGTGTCATGAGAAACCCCCAGTGAACCACAAACCATTCAACCAAGTCGGACCACGACAAGGCCTAAGAGGCATTCCTCATCCACTTAGGATGTAAACTAGTGTTTGGAATAAAAATCAAATCACTGAGAATGATTTAGAATAGAAAATAGTAGAAAAATAAAATAATATAAACTGAACAATAAAATAAACACAAGTTGTTGGAATGGAAATAATGATAAAAGGTTAAAAATTCCTCCATGTGACCCAAGGGTGCCCACCAATCACAGAACCATGCTCTCTGTAAGAGAGATCCGAAAATGGATAGCCCTGAAACTAAAAAGATATAGTCGGTGTAAGAACTGAGATACTAAATAGGAATGGAAAGTGTAAACCACACAATATTCCCCACCCTTAAAGTAAAATCCATTCCTAATAATTTGGAAATAGGATATATAAAAAGGGGTTTCTTTTCATTTCAAAAATAGGCATCAAGATTCTATTTATTTAAGAAAAAATATTTATTCCATTTCATTTCCAAAATCAATTTTTAAATAATAAAGAAAAATAATTAAAAAGATTATATTAAATATAGTAAATATTTGATAAGTAATTTTAATATGGAATTAAAAGAAGGGGTGTTATGGGATCATGTACCAAAAGTGACACAAAATGAAATAGGAATGTGTAAACTTGTATTAATTAGCATTTCATAAACATCCCTAGAAATTAATCATATATGTACTCAGTTTGGAATCACTGTCATGTGTGTGATGAAACTCCATAGTGTATAAAAAAATTGATTCTCTAAACTATTCTCACCAATGGAACATCCCAAAAATCCTCTTAGCAAATTGAAGGAGTACTAATCCATCTAATCAAGGTCGATAAGAAATTGCCACTAAAAACTCTATAATAATCCTAGTAATCACATGATAATAATATGTAGTGAATGTGGAGGTCCTCACATGCATTTATCAAACTCAAATTCATATCCATTATTCTTTTGAAGATGAAGCATCGCCACCACCTATGTGATGAACCTCTCCTCAAAAATTCCACCATAGATTTCCCATATAACAAAAAGTCAAAAATAAGTTCTAATCAGGCTAACAATTCATATAATTATCAATCCATTTTCAAAAAATTCTCAGCGTACCAACATGGCCATTATATTTCCCAAACCAAATCGAGTTTCCCAAATCCATTTCTAAATTAAATATATAAACACACAACACACTTAAAAGGTTCTAAATATTCCTTTATATCATTTAGAAATAAAACCTTATATCGAAGTAAAAAATGGGAGAATCATTATATGAAACATTCAACAAAATATTTTTGGTTCTAGGAAACACACATCCCATGTTATGAATCAATTATAATACTATGTTAAAAATTTAGGATAATTCACATTTTCGTGAAATTTTTTAAACATATTTAGAATTATTATGTAAATAAATAAGAAACATATTCCAATACACGCAATAAACATTACCTAAAATATAAATATATATACAACATTAATATAAAATATAAAAAAAAGAAATAAATAAATGATAATTAATAAAGGGATTCATGTTAATGGCGTGGTCATTGGGAACCTACCTTGAATCATGATTCTTCTGATGACGACCACCTTAAACCAATCATTACTCTTACACACACATGTATTTACACACACACACACACACACATATATATATATATACCCCTATATGAATTTTATTTATTCCCCTAGCCATTGGAGAATATATACAAAGAGATCATATATATATATATATTCCTTACCCATGAACATGAGTTCAGGTCACCCCCACTAATGGAGGACCAAAATGCACTAAAGAAAAAATATTATAAATTAATAAACCACAGAATCACAAATTATAAATAAAATAATATTCAAGAATGATGTAAAATATAGTAGAAATTGATTTTTGGTGGACCGAAATGTAATTCCTTTACCAGAGGATGACAAAGCACGCCCAGAGACAAACTGATAGACCTACTCAAAGCCCTTGAAATAGAAGAAAACAAAAAAATGGGTTAATCCATGACCTAGGGTTCATATAAATGATAAATGAAGAATAATATTGGAAAAATAGGCTAAATATTGGAGAATAATGGGATAGGAGCACTTACTTAGAGATGTCGATGAACAATACCGATAGAATCATAGCGAAATAGCGCAGAGAGTGAGTTCAATTGAGAGGTGGAACATGGATATGGATGAGAGAATGATGGAGAGTTTTATCATGCTAGGGGGTAGTAGAAGGGGTAAAATAGTAAATTAATAAATAAAAAGAAAAACAAAAATAAAATATTAATACACAATTTTTTTAAAAAATTTTGGCGACTAACATGGTTTCCACGCGATTTACCAAACTGTGGGAAAATTATGCCCAAACCACTATCTACTTTGGGTACCCTCACACAGTTTATCCTTGGAAGATGCATGAATGAAAAATATTTGATCAAACTATTCCAAATGGTTCTATTAGGAAGACAAGACCTCACGCATGGATGTCTTATAGTTACAGTTTACATTGCTCAACCAATGCACAAGACCTCTTTCACATGAAAGTTTAATAATTTAAAATAGATCTATTATAAAATCCATAGAGAGGTTAAAAATAATAAAAATAATAAAAATAATTAGTATTTCATGGTTGGTCGGTGAAAATTCTCCCAACTATTAAGAATTCGGGCGCCCAAAATGTCACCAAGTCTAAACGAGGAGCCAAACAAAACTCAAAATCAGAAGAAGGTTCATGGATTAATATTCAAAAACAAGACAAAATTAAAAGAAAAAATGTAATATAAATCATGAACTGAAGGTAAACAGTAACCCCTAATGTGAAATTTCAACTCTACATGTCACACTCAACCAAATTTTTATAAAACCATATAAATAATAGACCCATGATTGGTCTCCCCACCATTAAGGACCTGACTAGAATAATTTCACCCACATGGTAACACAGAACTCAGTCAAAAAAACACCATATAAACCTATGATCAAGCACCAACCAACATAGGTTGACCCCTACTAAAGGGGTCCAAACAAAATGTTCTTGAGGTAGACCCCAATCCATGATTAATCATTTTCTAAATGCACGATCATCTCTAAAATGAGCACAACCCAAACCAAGATCAATAAAAAAGAGTGATAAACAAACATGTTGTGAAAAAACTAATTGCAACCACAGAAATATACAAAATATAGATTTTTAATTGATAATACTGATACAATAATTAATCTGGAATAGTTTCCACTATAAAATTAGAGACAAAAGCAGGACTAAAGTCCTCCACATCCCTCTTATTCCTAATGACACAGAAGCTTCATTCTGTGGCATATGGCTGGATCCATAATATCCTTAATCATCTTCTTCCTCACATCCAGATTAGACATTCTCTAGTCCGGACATCCACTTCTAAAAATGAAACATCTAGAAAATTTTGAGGTGGGCCTAATGGTCACATGAATGACAATACACCAGACGTTCATGAAAATATGGGTAGAGTTCCAAAAAAACACACCAAAAATACAATGCCTATGTGGTCTGATGAATGAAAGTCACATAATAATATTTGAACCCCAGATAAAGATACCACAAGATATAAGGTGATTATATCTAATCACTCAACAATATCTATTGAGAAAAGGAAACAAGTTCATTGAAATGGTCCTCTTATCCTTTTATCTCCAATTTACCTTATCAAGCATCCGTGAGCTATGTCACTTTCTTCCACTTCAATTAATCAAGAATAGACCAATAGATGAATGTGGTCTTGAAAATTTCCCAATACATCACATTTCGCTACACAAATGTAATGATTAACTTCCAAAGGTCCAGTCCCAGTCCATCAAAACAAACCAAGACAACTCACACCTTCCCAGAACCTGGAGTTCCCAAAACCCAAATACACTCAATTCCTCCAAGCTATTCCATAAGCTTTAATAGACTCTGATAAATATCGAAAACCAGGAATTATTGATAAGATATGAAATCTACCACTCCTCTAGGAGTCTGTGCGACACAAATTACTGGAGTAGATTACTTAGAAACCATTTGGGTTTTTGGGCAGCATACTTCAAATAACATAAAGCAAAAAACCATATCAACTTGAAAAAAACTAGACCGGTTAACATTTTTAACCAAATACCAAGCTCCTAAATCAACAAATTGAAAAACCAAATCAAATATTTGGTGAAAAAGGCACGAAAACATCCCAAAAAAATACAAATTTTTTTTAGAAATCAAAATTTCCAAATTCCCCCATTCCCAAATTTAATTCCCCCTTTTGAAATCAAAATCATTTTATATTTACAAAATCATTTCAGCACATCCTCCTTAATAATTTAAAACTCCACCTCACTTTTCCCTTTAAAACCATAAATATTATTTGAAAGAAGCCCTAATTTAATGGAAACCTTTTTTCTTTTCAAAACCCACTTTGGAAAAACCATGTTAATCCTTCAATTTTAATCATTCACATGCGAAAACCTATGAACTGTCACAAATATGTTCATCACACATCCTCTGGTATTATTCAATAATACATACCAGAATTCAATTTCCATACATGCACACATTAACCTATTGGGAAATCTATAAAGAATACCAAGGGTCACACATACCATTTTTCAATCGAAACTGATCATTTCTATTTATATTCTCATTTAACATTTCATAAAACCTTGACAAATTTAAAATGGATTCTGTTTATATTTTCAAAACAACCCAAGTTTATTAATCATTTTTGAAATCCAACATTAACAAATAAAACCACTTTTTATAACTCAAGGAATGAACCCCAAATCCATGTTAAACTCACACTGAACAAAATTATCCCAAAGCATCACCCATACCAAAATAACTGAACTAGGGAACTAGTGTTCATGAATATCCCAACAACATGGTTTAGTATACCATGCAATAAGAATGAACCATCCATTGGAAGTATATTGACCATTTCACATAAGTTCCAAATGGATTCGATTCCATGTATTCACACTGTGTATAATTATCTCACTTTCATTATCATCTACCAACATTCACAAACTCGTCGAACCCACAAAAAACAACATCATAAACCCAAAACCAAAAAATAAGGACTTAAAACCCAATGGGACGTAGGTCTATTTATGAGTTTTGGTGACCAGGCACTGAACAATGACATTGCTACTAAGCCTCAAAAATCCATTCTTAGATCTACCTCACATTCCAAATAATAATAGACCTTCACTAATACCCTTTTTGATGACCCAACATAGTTTAACCACAAACTGATCACTCACTCTATGCTGTGACAAGGCCCGAGAGGCATTACAAATCCTTTGAGTCTAAAAACTAGTTTTGGGCATCACAATAAAATGATTAGGATTGTTAATCCAAGAAATGAAAAAAATTAAAGAATATAAACTGACCAATAAAATAAACACTAGAAAAAGAAAAAGAAATAACATGAAATGGATGAAAATAACATTAAGTGATATCATTGGTCAACACTAATGATAGAACCATGATCACTTTAACAGTGATCCAAGATGGGATTGACCTAAAATTGAAATGATGTAGTATGAGTGAGAAATGAGATTCTCAGAACAAATTCTCATGAATGAAAAAAGGCCTATACTCCATGCATAAATTCAGTTCCATTCTTTCTAGTTTAAAAATATGATATAAAAATGGTTTTTCCATTCTTTTCAAAAACTGGATACAATATTACATTTTTTTAGAAATAACAATTATTCCATTTCATTTCAAAAATAATTTTACAAAGGAAGAAGATAAAAATTTCAAAAGATTCTTTAAAAGATAATTAATGATAGATTAGGTATTTTAATATGGAATTGAATGTGGTGGTGTTGGAGGATCAACTAACAAAAGGAAAAAAATAAAATAAGAACATACAAACATGTAATCATATGAGTTTCCTAAACATAACTAGAAGTGATCCCTAAACGTACTTGGATTAGAAACACCTAATGACATATGGTGAAACTCAATAGTCTATAACCAACTCACTTCTCTAAACTAGCCTCAATAGTGTCACATCCCACCTATCCTCTTAGTAAATCCAAGAGTACCAAACTATCTAATCAGAGTCAATAATAAACCTTTACTCGACCCTCTAGACAACACACATGAATATCATTATAATAGTACATGGTAAATATGGATTTTCACACCCTGGTGGCTTAAAATAAATCCCACAACCATAGTGCCTTCCAACCAAAGCAGCAACAACACCTATGAGATGACCATATTCTTAAAGATTCCACTATATATGTTATTATCTCTCTTCAAGTCATACAATAGTTCCAACAAGGACTACACAATATATTCCTTTAAAACCATTTTCCAAAAAAATCTCAAGGTGCTTACTGGGCCTTACATTTTCCAAAAACATCCACTTTTCTAAATACATTTCTGAATCTATGATAAAAAAACAGAACACACTAAAAAGGTTCCAAATGTTCCATCATGTCATTTATAAATAATACCACAGGTCACAATCCCAAATGGGTAAGGTATTAGATGACACATTTTACTAAATACTTTAAGATCCAAAATACACACTTCACATGTTAGGAATCATTTGGAAAACTATTACAAAAAAAATAGGATACATCATATTTAAGGGAAAACATGTAAACATGTTTAGAAAACTTATTTAAAAAATAAGAAAACATTCGAATAAAAATAAACAATTTTACCGAACATATAAATAAATATACTAGGTAAATATAAAAAACACTTTTAAAATTCATTTCAATCATGGAATTAAAATTCAAGGAATAGGAAAACAAAACCTACATAGAATCATGCTACTTTGAAGACAAAACACAAAAATACTATTTAATCTTATGTACACATGCATTTACACACACCCACACACAAACATATATAACTACCCATTGCAGCATTGTACATATTCCAATCACTATGAGGTAATTTGTATAAGGATGGTATATTAATATATGTACCTTAAACAAGAATATTCATGCAGGGAACCCCTAAGAACAACAATATTAAAGTAAGTAATGGGAAAAATAACAGAAACATAGAATCAATCAAATATCCAATTTCAAATTGATTAATATTGATTAATGGAGGAAAAAAACTGCCCAACATTAATGGTGGGTGGACAAAAACGGTCCAAAATGGTATTACTATAATGGTGGATGTCGAAAAATACTTGAATAAGGACAGAGATACAAAATCTATGACCTATAAATGGATGAAAACCAAAAGAACTAGGTAACCCTTGACATAGGGTTCTTTTTAATGATATAGGGTTACGAGGAGAATGAAAATAAGATAAAATAGAGATTTTAATGGGAGTGTATGACTTACCTTAAGACATCGATGGTGAGTGTTGAATGAATCATAATGAAATGATAGGGAAAGTGAGCTCGATGGAGGGGTGATGTGATGCTATTGAGAAGAGGAGGAGGGGGAGTCACATTACAATAGGGAGTAGAAGAAGGGGGAACTAATTTATGTGCTGGCCACTACCTAGGATGAGATCTCTCACATGGTTACCCCTATGAAATCTCAAGGATGATAAACCCCTGCTCTGAAATATCCAATTGGTATTTACCTACAGAAAGGCCCTCATGCACATTTTCAACACAGTTACTCCTAACCACGTGCAACCAATGCACCTGACCTCTTTTCATTTGAAAATTTTAAAATTTAATCCCATACCTTCTTGAAATCAATATTGAGGTTAAAAATAATTAAAATAATTAATATAATTAATATTTCAAGGCCAGGGTGTGACAAAAAGGATCCTAGGTAATACAAGAGGAAGAAGAATATAATTTAATTTTTTCATCTCATAATGGATTTTTCTCAAATAGTTAGGTTTTTGTTAGTATAATAGCTATATAGGATAACATGGAATACCTAATGACTCAAGAAATATCTTAGAAGAAGAAATATTATCATTTAAGAGATTGAAAATTGGATTTTTTTTTCAATTATTTCAAGTGAATGTGGGATTTTATTAGAGTGTGTGCCCTTGAACCAACTCAAAATTATACTTTTCAGTTATCATGTCTTGTATAAAACATGATATATACATATATTTTAATTATAGTGATATAATTATTAATTATACAAATATTATATATGTTAATTTCCATAGATTATATATTTTATCAAAAGGTCATAATTGTTCCAATAAATAATTAAACCCTATTGATTCTATGAATTTAATATTAAACATATGTATTATAGTATAAACACATCAATCAAACAATACTTGTATGGTGGTTGACTATCAAGAGATAGTGGATTATAATCATTGATATTTCCTATCATTACGTTTGATCATTTTATAAGAGTGTACTCTTATAAACATTTCAATATAAATAACACATGTTTTTGGTGTTGTTGAAGGTTCATATTTATTATGGCACATATTTTTCTCTCATATTAAGATCATTATTAATGCATAACATGAATCATATAGTTTTATGAATGATGAAAACCATTACATTTTTTGTTAATATTGGGGTATCATTCATCATGTGAATTATTAATGGAATGTAATTGATATATTCACCATTAATTATTTGCCACTTCCAGGAAAAGAATAAATATATTTATATCACATTGAGTTACATGGTAGAGTTTTTATTAAGTAATTTTCCAAAGTTGACCAAGTAAATTCCCTATGACATGTTCAAATAAAAAATAAATTCTCCATGGAATTGTGGTGACATAGATAATCCATGTTTCAGTGTGTTATTACACTTGTAAAGTAGATTGTATTAAATAGTAACTATTTGGAGGAAATTTTTTCTTAGAAACAAACAATTCAAATATCTTTTGGAGAAATATTATCATTCTTAATAATATTATTAGTTTATAAATATGAATCATTTATATTTATTCGAGGCCTTAAAATGATGCACAATAAATTTATTTAGCAGTTCCTACAATTTGTAATTTTTAGATTCTAAAACAAAGTGGGTACCACATCTATGAGCCTATGAATGCTTAAGTGTTAATGATTTCTAGAAAATGGATGAATAATTTAAATTATTATTTTACCCATTTGAAATTAGAATAATAGATTTTATTTCTCATGGTATTAATAAATTATGTATGTTAACATAATTTAATGATGGAAAAAATTGAAGGAATATTAATTATTCATGATTTTTAATAATATCCATGTTTAAATTAATTATTAACGATTTTTATATCATCATATGATAATTAAAGTATTAAAAGTGACTGATAAAATATTCCCAACATATATGAAAAAATAACTCAGTCATTTTTTTGTATAACTAGTCAGTTTAATGTGTTCACTTACTTTAATGGCTAAAATAAAAAAGATAAATATAAATTTACATAGATGTTTAAACTAATTTTAGAACCATTAAAAATATTGGAATCCTCTTTACTAGGAATTCTTGTCTTTTATCTTCCATTTAATGACCAAGTAATAGGAACAGGAAAAATAATACTCTTTGATTGATTTTTCTTAATGAATCGATCATGAGTTCTTATTGAAATTGTTTAAATAAAATTAAACACTTTCATAATCTATTCAATCACATTAGAATTTAATAAAAATAGATGAAAAGATTTATCTGCACTTTTTTGATGATGTTGAGAGATTCATGTTTGGATCTTTTATGATAGAACACACATGTGGTGGGAAATATACATCCATATCTCATGAATGAATGATGAATTATTTCATTTAAATTATTTGTACATAAATATTATCATACAAGATCAATTGATAAATTTGGGAATTGGAATATTAGATCTGAAATTATTATGAATATCATATTATTACATTTTTTTAATAATGTCTCATACACTTTTACCAAACCAAGATTCATTTATTTGGTATCCTAGAATTTAAGTCCATATAGATAAGTGAAATGTATATCTCAATACAATAAATATTTACCTAAAATTTAGGATCAATCACATCTATAATGTCAAAACAAAATATTCAATTTGAACCTAACTTTATGGATTATTTATAGTATGTAATTCATGCCTCGAAATTTTTCACTTAGAATAAAATATTACTATGTAATGTCTCATATTTTTAGTGTATTAGTTTTTAAATTTTTTTATGGGCTATTTATGAGACCAGGATTTGTGATGATGTGTGATTATGGGGCCCAGAGTGTCCAAAATAAATTTTTGAAATAATATAATATTTTAAAAAACATGCATGAGCGGTCTTCCAGAAAATGTGGAATAACGTTTAAACATGTTCCTATATCAGAAATTAGGGGGCACCATTATGTTCAGAGTAGTGACTTTACCATAGTTGGGACCTAACATGGATTGGCACTGGTCAACAACAAAAGTTTTTTTTGGACATTTTAAAATAAAATAAATAAATTTAATAGTTTATTTTTATTTTCCCACTTACATAATGTAGTGATACGTTATGTGGTTTTAGATAACTGGGATCCCAGAGTTAGGCCATGACCCAAGAAACATTTGTCGGAATCCAATGAAACTTAGGAGAGGATACACATGGGAGTATTCCCAACAAACGACGATGTGTGGATCATTGCGTAGTGAGATAGAACCCATAAAAATTACATCTCTCCCTCTTCTTCGATGACCGAGGTAATGTTTATTATTACAATTATTATTTCCCCGTTGTTGTATTTAAACGAAGATTTTGGATCAACCCACATACAGGTTGACTCGGGGATCGTTTGTTATAATGGGATGATCTTTGATCTGGCTTATTTTGGTGAGTTAACCCATGCATGATTTGATTTAATTTGATTCTCTACATTTTATCCTTCTAACGGGAGAAGATCAACGACGTGAATAATGACTTTGGAGGTCCATTACTAAATTTTTTTTATGGATTTCTTCTTCCACTTTTCCCTCAAGATCATCAAATTCTTCATTTGGTTATGCAAAATGGATCATTGCATGTCCATTTTTCAATGCAGCGATCCAAAATTGTTGATCTGACATCGGGACGAACTAGTGGAGGTGCGATAATGATGGATATAAATGAATCGACATGGTTTAAGAGAAATCATCTTTTGAGTTTTCTTCATGTGGGTGGATAGAAACCTGTTTCTGGGGCCAATCAGAGGTCTCAAACTAATAGAATCGGCTTTATAGTGTTGGGGTGACCTTGATCCTTGAGTTCCATGGTGATTGGATGCCTGGATCAACGGATCAATTTTCATCCAATGTGTGGGACGAAGAACATCGATGTCTCAAAAATCACGATTAACTTGTCGTGTTACCAGAAGAAAACGGTGTGTGGGGCTATCTCAACAGTGTTTAGGGTTTCCTGATGAATGAAGCAATGAAAGGACATGTGAGAACTGTCAAAAGACATATGGATTCTTATGTGGGACTTTGCGTGTATCATAGATGATACATGTAGAATGGTTGGAGTATATATCAAGTACTCTACCACACGACCAGAGCAGACTGGTTATGTGGGTTACCTCATGTACTAGTACATGGGTTGGAAAAAACAGGTTGAATATGTGTATGGTCACATGACCAGCATACATGGAGTGTCCCTTGAATAGAAGGGAATGTTGTGTCATGCTCTTACATTCCATGTATACCTATTTCTACACAACATTCTCTTTGACACGAGTAGTTGTACATAGGAGGTACCTGGGGTCATAGGACACGGTGTGTAACCTTTCAACATGGAGTTCACCTTTCATTACATGGCTTGATCTGCTCATACACCAGTCCATGGACAGGTTTTTCTTGGATTAGTTCCCCTATGATTGTTCCCATGAAGGTCAGCTATCGTTTCCATCCACAGGAGTGTGATCCCTTTGGCATGACTTTCTGGATAGATTCAGAATCTCTCTGAGAGGCCCAATGCGAGATCCTCTAACCATTATTGACCCTAGAGAGAGTCAAGTATCATCACGACCAATCCTATAGGACGTCTATCCTCTATATTGCAACTGAATTCAGATGAGTTGTGGTATATTCCATGGCCTTGGAAGTGATCATCATTCGTGTATCGTGATCTTTCCCCACTAAAGTGAGATTTCACCCAGAATTACTCTATCAATTCTCTCTTCAGATCTATCAGTACATCTATCCATATCTTGGGAAACTTCCCAATGATCATACTTCTCATACGAACATCATTATAGTAATTAGACTCATGGAGTGAGTTCTCCCAGAGAATTTATTTGTGGAATTATCAAACTGAATCCTTAGTGTGGGTATGCGGTCATTGTGACTTACCTCTAGACTACGGGTTTAGGATTCATGTAAATCTAGATATGTTTATCTTGTTATATTTTTTGTAGACATACAATTTTTATGACTAACTGTATGTTTACATTTAATATTTCATTTTGGTTTTCAGGGTCCCATGCTGAGTATTTTCATAATCAACCCTCCACAATGTTTTCCTACATGTGTTGTGTCTTTTGTAGAAGGGAATCCTTTTGATGGAGTTCATGTTGGACCCGGACCGAACCGAGCATTGTGAAATTCCTAATCGGACAAAGTTTTCTTACGACTATGAGCTGTATTCCCAATTCATATTTTCTTGATTACATGTTGGACTTTGTAGTTTTCAGACTCATTCTTCTGGTGGGTCTGTATTTTGTCCCAGTTTACATTTCCCCCATTACATTCCATTGTACCCTCTTGGTTGGGTTCAGTTATTGGCATGCATAGTGTGCATGAGTGGTTTTTACATTTATTAATTTGTGGGAATGGATATCTGTTCAGGTGTACGGGTACATAGTCAATGCCTACCATGTTAGTGATATGCCTACTCCGTGGTAGTCACCAGTCCCTGGCGTATTCGAGGCAGTGTTAGGGAGTCACAACATGGGCCCCACTGGGATGGGTTGTGACATAGTGGTATAAGAGATGGTTGGTTCTACCTTAGGACTATGATTCTATGTTATTGGTTTGGGGAAATAGAGTTATGTTTTTGGAGTTCGGCTTTTAGGCTAGGGACTATTGTGTTCGTGTGGGAGATTGAAATATTCCTACACCAAGACTCTGATAAACTTCTTTTCGACTCGATACACGAAAACACTAGTTATAGGGAAACAAAATAATTGTATATGAATCATATAGAAATGGATTGTGTTTTCCATGACCTTTTGTGTTAGTTATCCATATATAAACTTTGACCATGGTACATATTGTTTCCTTAAAGAATTCATCTGCAATGCATACCCACTAGGATTTAATGAATCGATCCCATGTATAACCTCTTTAGTAATGAGGATTCGATTTAGGGACCAGTTTCCCAGGTGTTACCTCAGGGTGGTACACATTCTATTCCTCCACTAGTGGATCTACACATGATACATGTTTTATTATCAGACGATGAGCACAGGTTGAGTGTGCTCCATTAGTTTAAGAGATAGAGACCCCTCAAGTTCCATGGCGAGACCAACCCTTAGGCGGATGAGGACTAGATTGAGGTGATTACCATAGTTTTCTATCTTATGAGGAAACCAGTGAACCAGATGGTGATCCTAGGAGTGATCCTTCTTCATGGTTTGGAGGGATGAAGGTGGAGTTTGAACTCGCAGACTCATGATGAGGTGACTCTTTCATTGACAGAGTTCGAGCGACTCATTTAAGAAGAGTTCTCTCTAATTACACTGAGAAAATTGTGCATCAAGTAGAATATTGTGCTCTATCCAGACATTTTAACTGTGTATAACTATTCATCTAGGTTCTCTAACCATTCTAGTTACTCAAAGGATATGGTCAGGGATCATTACCTCCGAGATCTAACCATCAAGGTAGGTCTACGACAAGACATCTGAGCTAGTGCTGGGCCTTAGGGAATTTTAACCTATGTAGGAGAGCTCAAGAGAGATTTGGTGTTCGAGAGCTTCATGGATGAGCAGAGATAGTTAGTGGAAGTTAGTAGAAGACATACAGGTGCAATGAAATAAGCAGTTATGAGATGACATCAAAAACTAGGATTGGGATGTAAGAGACGTCATAGGAGGACCCATGAGAGAGGGCTTGCAGTCCAAGGATCTCACGTTGGATTCCATCAGCCTAGGTAGAGGCGATAATACACATGTGGTATAAGAGTACATCTCACTAAAGACTATTCAACCCATTGAGTTGCTGACTGGGAGGTTGTGGATGGACCACCGAGGGTGAGGCGGAGAGTGGAGTAGGCAGACCCTCCCGGCGGCATACATCGAAGGGAAGTAGGGAGAGTTGCAGGAGGTGGAATTCACTTTTATTTACATCCAACAACAACCCCTAGAGGTATTCACCGGTATTAGGGAGATGGGGGATGGGGTTGGTGAATATACATATGGTTAAGGTGTATAAACCACAAAATTTACGGATAATCTGATGTACAATATATGTCTTTTCTACCTTATCATTCATACATATAGACAGATAACCTTGTCAATCTTTCCTCGCCACATGACTTTTTCAAAACCTTGAGATTTTGTAGGAGCCTTTGAATCGTCTCTTACACTTATAGACCCCTATGGGAGGAGACATGATGATCAAACATCATTTCTGATAGTGTGATCTTACACTTGGAGGTGAGAGATTTAGGTTGAACCTCTTTGTTGGAGGACCGACTGCATGGTAGGTCCAATAACTGTGCCAGTCTACCATCATGGTCACTCACTCCTCCCCATGGTGAACTTCCCCATGGTCAATCCATGAAAATATACTATGGTCAAATTCACTATGGAAGCTCAAGTTTCCATGGAGTTCGACCACCACGGTCCACCATGCATCTTGCCGGGGTCGACCCTGAGGTCCGAGATGAGTCCAACCTTATCAACATGGAACAAAACAACCCATTAGGTATAACCTAGCCTACTAGGAACCATCCTTCTAGCCCGACCTACTCTACCTGGCCCCGAATTACTTCGCTTGGGCCAGACTCGTCTCCCATAGCCCGAACCATCTCCACTGGCCCGACCCTCTCGTGCGTGGGCCACCTCTGTCATTGCACACGGATCACATGAACACATACTCCACTCTATAAACTTTTGAACTACGTATCACACTGCTACTATTGTCTTCTCCCATAGGCTCCTATAAAGCTACCTGCAGCATCCCATTGACCGCCTCTGCCATGGTAGTCTTCTACAGCCGCCGCCTCCGTTTTCCGTACAACCATCACCTCACCTCATCATACTGTTGCATCTCCTCTTCCAACTATCCCCCCATCCCAAATCCATGGTCCCTTTCATAGGACAATAAGACACTTTTGATGTCTAAAAATATAAAATTTTATAGGTCTGGGCTCCTTGGGTATGATTTACATAGATCCGGTCCCAATTGTCTAGTTTCCTCCAAGGGGGCAGGTCCGATCACAGTCGGTGCCACCCATCATGGATAATAATGGACATGGGCATCCAAAGACACAAAGAATGGGGGAGGGAAAAGCTCAATAACACCCTAAGGAAAGAACCTATACCTTTGTTCATGTCGTCCTCTATCCATTTCTATTATAAGGAAAAACGAAGGGGAATTAATGAAAATCTCCAGATAATCATGTTGATAATATTCCATTCCACAACAATGATCAAAACATGAATAAATTTGTTCATGGATTGACCCATGTTGATTGTTTAAATCAATAATGGGGAAAAATAAAAAAGAAACAACCACCCTACCTTGATTTGGATTAGTCTCTAACGATGGATGATCGATGCGTCATCGTCGTTAGTGAGGTTCCTTCTAATTAGATATGAATTTATCATTGATCCATGATCCATATCCATTTTTTAGACAGATTTATCTCTCTGGGTATTATAGGAATTCATATTTTATAGTTACAACCATGAATTTTTGACAAAATTGTAATAAATATACAAGTAATTGTGAGAAATATTTTTATAAAAATTATTATATTTATAGTTTTATCCTTGGATACATTTTCTATAGATGACCTACACTAAAAAATATTATGTCATAATTTAGGTAAATCTGTTGCTATGAGCATGACGGTGGCTTGAAATTTCTGATCCATCCACTCATTTAAGATATATTCAATTTTTTCAAGAAAACTATCTACACTTGCTATTAAAAATTTAGTATATTTCAAATAAAATGGGGAAAATTGGACCTTGGAATCACATGAAATCTCAACTCCTGGTCTTAAAATTTATCCAAATAATTTATAAAAATAATACATGTAAAATCTAAGACATTAAATCCTACCAACCATGAAGGTTTACATCCACAAAATCCAAATCAAACTCTCAAAAAATAGATGAGGGTACACACAAAAATTCGAGCTTCCAACTCCCAAGCGCCCTCATAGAGATTATCGTGCTTCCACTGGACATGAATCAAAGAAATACACTACCCATGAAGGATCATATCCTATTTATCCTCAGTATCCACTGGGTACTCTACAAAGGTTTCCCCATCCTCGTTTTCAAACTATCCCCAGTCGGTGACATGCAATCAGTCATGAACATACCTCATCAGCTGTGATATGTGGAAGTTATCATGTACCTGATCTAACTATGGTGGTAGAGACAAATAATAATATACCTCACCAAATCTACATAGTATATGGAAAGGGCCGACAAACCATAGATTTATCTTTCCATCCTGAACAAATATACATAGTCCTCATCAATGTGAAACCTGAAGAAACACATGGTCTCATTCATCAAACTCCAAATGCATCTAAATCCTATCAACAGAAGATTTATAACATCTCTGTGTAGTCTTCATCTACTTTACAATGATCTATATAGTCTACGTCGTAGCTCATACCAACTATGGGATTATGTGTGTGGACTCTCCTAGGTCATTCCAGCAAAGTGGGGACCCGTTGGGTCACCCGTATAATGCCTCAAATGGTACCATACCAATGGTGGAGAGCCAATTGTTTTTTGTATGAAAACTCCACTAGTGTTAGCTGATCCTCCCAACTATGAAAAAATTTAAAATTCATTCTTACAATATGTCCTTGAAACAATAAATGGTTCTCTCATTCTGGTTGTCCGTCTGAGGGTGAAACGCAGTGCATAAGCATAACTGGGTCCCAAAACACTCTTGCAATCCCTTCCAAAACTAGGATGTAATGTGAGCATCATTATTTGATACAATCATCAATGAAACTCTCTAGATTCAAACTATCTCATAAAAATAGAGGAATCCCATAATATCTACTGAACTGTGCTCTCATATAGCTAAAAAATGGGATGACATGGTGAGTGATTCAATGATCACCTAGATGAAATCATGTCCCCTGGATGTATGTGGTAAACACATCACTAAGTCCATAGATATCTTATCACACATCCATTCTGACACCTCAAGGGGTTGAGATAAACCTGATGGAACCTGGTGAAAATGCTTCACTTTTTGACAAGTGTGGAATCGAGAGACAAACTATGCCACTCCATTATTCATCCATGGACACCAAACCTAACATCAACGGTCTTGGTACATATTTTCAACACCTGGATTTACAACCAAAGGGGATGTATGAAACACCCTCAGAACCTCCTCCCATAATTCCACCAGTACTAATGTGTGTCCTCTAAAAATAATGACATGTTACCCCCATTTCAAATATCTATTAGAAGCATGTCCTACACACATCTCAAAATTAAATGGATAACATTAGGTGTCCCCAAGATGTGCCTCCCTAACTCACTATAAGAGTGTAGGGATTATAACCATAAAATTGGAGGTAATCTACTCCATCTCCATCCATAAATGATATCTATGATGAGGAAAACTACTCTGACACGTCATTCAATGACCACAAACTAGATATCCTTTTAATAGTATCTACCACCATGTTCCCCTTCACAGGAGTATAGAAAATCTCCAAGCATTAGTCCCAATAGAGCCCTATACATTACCTCTATCTTAAGAGTAGATCATTTTGAGAGAAGATATACTTAAGACTATTGTGATCAGAGTAGGCGATAAACCACGCTCCCATCAGGTAGTGTTTCCACATCTTTAGTGTGAGTACTACCACTTCCAACTCAAGATTAGGGGTCATGTAATTGTTCTCATTTGGTATCAACTGGATTGAACCATATGAAATCACCTATTTCCCTTACATCAGGACACAACCAATCCCAATCCCTAATGCATCAGAGAACTCCACACACTCAATGCCTTCCACCAGTAACATCAGGATGGGTGCGCTCATCAAACTCTTCCTTAGCTTCTGAAAGAACTGCATGAAAATTTCACTCCATGTGAAAGGCTACCCATTTTGTGTAAATATTTCAAGGGTGACACCACTCTGGGGAAGTCGAGTACAAACCACTGATAGTATCATTCCATCCAAAAGAAACTACACAGCTCTTTAGCACTATCGAGTGGCTCTCAAAAAAGTTTTACCTCAATCTTCACTGGTTCCACTGCAACTCCAACCTCTTAGACTAATTTTCATTTAAAATGGACCTCTCAAATCTAAAACTAAAACTATGAGATATTTCCATAATGTTGGGGCTCAAGGAATGTGTCGAGGTCCATCCTCAAATGTCTCACATTCTCCTTCTCGTACATCAATTATACTAGGATGTCGTTGATGAAGACCACCACAAACTAGTCTAAGTAAAGATAAAATATCTTATTAACGAGTCCCATGAACAGTGATAGGGATATCATCATACCAAATGGCATAACAATGTACTCATAGTGATTATAATGACACCTGAAGGCCGTATTCAGTATATCTTTATCCCATACTCGCAACCAGTGATAGCTTATTCCAAGGACAATCTTCGAGAACCATGACACCCCTTTTAACTGATCAAAGAGTTCATCGATCCTCGATAGTGGATAATTTTTCATCA
Organism: Viscum album; assembly: GCA_963277665.1. NCBI lineage: Eukaryota > Viridiplantae > Streptophyta > Magnoliopsida > Santalales > Viscaceae > Viscum > Viscum album. The sequence continues at coordinate 991,688,717 of OY728164.1, read as the reverse complement.
TTTTCACCTTGTTCAAGAACAGGTAGTCTAAACATAACCTCAAGCTCCAATTTTTCTTATTGGAAAACAGAAGTGGCGACAACCAGGGTGAAACAGAGGTTCTCACAAATCTCATCCTCTGCAAGCCCTCCAACCGCAACCTTATCTCACAAAGCTATATGGGAGCCATCTGATATATAGGTGTAGATATTAGGACTATCCCAGAGTGTTTATCAAATATACATGTCTATCTCTTTGTGGGGAGGTAAATCGGGAACATCTTCAAGAAAGACATCATCATACTGCAATACCACTAGAGGTAATATAGGACTCATATCATCCACTACATTGAGGGTGAGGCTAGAAAATTTATGAGTAATCAACTGTACCCTTCTATATGTGATCCCATCATACGATAGATACATTTATTTTTCACCAATAATTGAAAACCCGGTTCCATCACTACAGACACACCACGCTCTATGCCCAAAAAAATCAATTTGAGAATGAACTGTGGATAACCTGTCCATAACAAGAATAAAATCGTAAGGACTCGACTCCACTACAAAGATATACTAAACAAAAATGTTGCCTCTAGGAGTCAGGAAACACTATCAGAACCAATGTGTGATAGTATAATATCTACCTATATATGTCTATGATCATAAGGATTGAGTCAAACATTCAACTAGAATATCTGTGTCTTAGAAACAGATCATGTCAAGAAATGAATAAATAGCTCTTGTGTCTATAGAAACTACAGCTAAGGTAGAAAAGACAGAAATTGTACCTTGTATCATCCCTAGAGCCTCAGTGTGATAATCCTCAATCGCATGCAGCTGACCTCATCCCTAAACATCAGATCCATGAGCTGGGCGTGGACTACCTGGGGGTGGTGGGGTAATAGGTCGAACCTATGTCCACCTCATGCTACCCTACTTTCTCCCCTTTCAAATATACCACTCTGAAGGCCTCCTTGCTTCTGTATCTACCTCTTACATGGTGATCCCTCGAACGTCCCCTGCGTTGTTACATTATGGGCCAGAAAATCTCAAGTCAGATCTTCCTGATCGCCACATATGTAACATTATCTATCCCTAGGGTGATATATGAAACCTTGGAAGCCCAACACCACTAACCCTGAGTCCTCGAGTCATCTCCTGACGTTTATGACCTTCTTGGGTCACTACAACTACAATCGCTTCCCTACTACCGAGGTCTCAGCTACCTGATGCCAACTATTACCTTCCACTACCATTGTCTACTCTAGGATAAAACACTGCACTAGAAAGGACCTCTAAAGTACCCCATCATAAGTAATAATTCCAAGGGATACCATTGATACCCTAATTACCTAGTGTAAGGAAAATTATATGGTTTGAGCCCGAATGAAATAGAATCATACCATGTCAATAGAGAAACAAAAAAGTTTAGTAAACCTTAATGAATAGTATTCCATTTTCATACAACCCTACTGTTGATGTAGAAGATCCTGTATGCACACTGATCATAATGTAGCTGGATAATACTCCTCTATGAAGAGACACTTTAAGTCTATCCTGGAGATAACTATCTCATCATGAGATTATGAAACCAAGGCCCCCCAATACCCCATGTAGCCCTGAGGAAGACTCACGATATGAATTTCCATCTGGTTGACATGTGTCCTCATAAGAAAGAAAACATTGGTGACTTCCTCTATCCAGTCCTCAGCCAACTGTGGGTATGAATCACCCCATAACCTAGGAGTTCACTGCCTCTGAAACTTTTGAAGCACACTTAGTTTATATTCATCCTCAGCTGCTAGTGCTGGTTAGAGTTGTTACATTATGGGTTGTGGTATAGCCAGTAAATCTCACAGAGCTCCTATCTCTGGTACATACCCCAGTACTGATTCCTCATCACTAGGTAGATCATCCTTATGATCTCTTCGTTGAATCCCAGATGGAAATTTAAATGGAGGCATCCTGAAATAAAAAAGATGTACCACAGTCAACTAATTATATCAAAGGAGCTGACCAACGAATGACATGGAATAAAACACCATTGATATATGATACATATACCATTTTTTCATACAAACATGGTTTTCATGTACCAACTCAAAAAGTAGGAAATCAGAGTCCTAGTGTATGGATACATCGGCCACTACACCAACACTTGAGTCCTTGACTTGAAACCCAAACTTGAAACACTTAACACTATTTCCCTAAACCAACCTCATAAAATCCCAGTCAAAATTTAGATCCAACCTGCACCATTAGTCCACTTTCCGGGGTGGTCGACCACCATGGTCGATCTGTGCGATGGTTTCTTGGTCGACCACCATGGTTGAATATCCATGGTCGACCGTACGACTGCCCCGGGTTGACCCAAGGTCTGACCCGGGTCCAACCCACTCAGCCTGGCCTGACCTAGCCCGATTGGATCAACCTGGTCCACTAGGACCAATCCACTCTGCCCGAACAGATCCGCTCAACCTGGACCGCTCCGTCAATTCCCATATCGCAGCGCCTTGAATCGACCTATTTGCCCTGTCCTGGCCCACTCATGCATGGGCCGCCTCGACTATCACATGTGGTTTGCAGGGATGGTTCATCTACTCCATGCGAACACTACCATGGTCTATAACCACTAGATCCCCCATGTCCCATGAGGTAGCACACCATGTCTTGTGGTCTGTTGTCACCCCCGCAGTCTTCGGCGGCCACCACCTTCGGTAACTACCCTACCAATGCCTCACCTCACTGGACTACTGCCTCACCTCACCGGGCCGCCACACTGGGGGTCCATTATATGGAACACCAAGACAACTTTGATGCCTGAAATTCAAAGCAGTCACGTATTTGATTTCCTTGGGTCCTAATCTATATAGATCCAACCTATTTTGTTGGTTTTCCTCCAATGTGTGGGTCCAATCACGTTTGGAGCATCCCGAAAAGTTGAACCGTGGCTATGTGGGTTTAATTATGAAGAACCAGAATAACATGGGAGAGAAAGTCCTAATAAAACCATGGGGAATGAATTATAGTCTTTATTCCCATTGGACTTCATCCATTTCTATTAGAACGATAAATGAGGATGTTTTTTAAATAAATCTTCTAATAATCATGCAGATAATATCCCATCCCACAACAACGATTGAACCAAAAATAAATCAACTCATTGATTGACCAACATTCATCCTAGATATCAATAATGGGGAAAAATAAAAATTAAAAAGACACACTACCTCGATTCTGATCAGTCACTGCCGAAGGATAATCATTGCGTCATCGTCTTCAATGGGATTTTTTCAAATCATATTTGTGTGAATCTTCGATACACAGTCTGTCACCATTTAATCAGGATATTTTTTTCTCCATGTATCAAAGTAATTATAATTTTATAGTGATAACCTTCAATTCTCAAAAAAATCATAACAAAAAGAAAATTCATTTCATCTATTGATTTTTTTAAATATTATTTTATTTACGGTTTTTATCCTCCAAGAATCTTTCTACAGGCGACCCATGCTGACAAAATTTATTTCTCTCCTAAGGTAAATCCACTACTTTGAGATCAATAGTGGTCTCTAATTTTGATATGTGAAACTGTTTAAGAGTTATTTCAAATTTTTTGGAAAATTATTCCCCCATGCAATTAAAGAATTATTATTTTTTTAAAAATTATTCATGGAAAATAAGGCCTCAGAATCACACATTTTCTCAGTTCCTAGTCTCAAAATAAATCAAAAAATTTCTAAAAATAATACATGTTAAATCAAATACGTTAAAACCTATATAAAATATAACTATAATAACATTTCATTACCCAAATTTTTGTCTTTAAACCCTAATTCCATTTTGTTGAATTGAGTATAGTGGGGACCTATAGGGTCTCTAATAGAGGGACTCAAAAGGTTCTACATAGTTTGTAGAGTTTTAGATACAATGAAAAGATCTAGATATGGTAGATGATGCCCCCATAATTGGAAAATAAAAACCATAAATCCCATAGTAAGCTCTTTAGAACATGAATGGTTTGATTTTCCAATCCATACATTCAGGAGCATAAACACCATGCTCAAAAAAATAGGGCCCCCTCAGCTATAGAACCCTCTCCAAAATTTTGATATGATATGAGAATCATGGTCCAAAACATTCATGAAGGAAACTACATGAAGATGAACAACCACCTAAATGTACATATATCCCATAATATTTAATAATCATAACTCATGGATGGGTAAGAAGTGGGACAAAATGGTGGGCCAGTCTATGATCAATTAGATAGATTCGTGACCTCTCACTATCTCTGTAAGTCCCATCCTAAAAACCACAACGATACAATCCCATTTCAACATCCATCCAGATACCTCATCCTTCACCTATAGATAAGTGATATGTAAAAAGATAAAATTAAAAAACAGCTACCAAATCCTTGGAAACCCGACATTTTCTAAAGTATCATGCTACATCCTCACCTATGATAGATTTTAGATAAAGGGAAATCATGAGGCCACCATAACACTTCCTCTCATAAAATTCATGTTGAATATTTCATCCATGAACAAGGATAAAGTGATTTCCACATTCAGCATATCCATGAGGTACATGTTTAATAGATATCTGGTCATGAAGCATAACATAATAGATATACCCATGTTGTACCTACTTAACATGCTAAAGAAGGGAAGGGGTAAAAACCATCAACTGTAGATATGATTCACCCTATTTATCCATAAGGAATAATTCTAAATAGGTTAACTACTCCATCACTGAGCTCAAAAATAGTGTACGGGAAACCTTACCGTGTGAATCTAGTACCATGACCACACCTTTGGGGGCCTCTAAACCTAGAAATACCTCAACCTTCGTTGGGTTCAATATCACTCCCATGCCCGAGAATACATATTACATGAATTATACCTATTAAATCTAAAACAGACATTCTAAGAGTTTCCCATAAATCTAGTAGTCTTAGACCATGTGTGAAACCATTTTCAAATGTCCAGAACGATCCACCTCTAATTCCAAATAAAAAAGGATGTCATCAATGAAGTCCACAAAAAACTGATCCATGAGGGGTTGAAGGACCCATTTCATAAGTCTTGCAAAAATCAATGTGGAATCCAAAATTCCTAATGTTATCACCATTAATTCAACAGAACAAAAGTGGCTTCAGAAATCCAACTTAGATATATCCTTCTATTGAACCAGGATATTGTGATAACCCATCCTGAGGGAATTCATTGAAAAATACTTCATCACTGACCACTATTCTAATAAGTCATCGATTCTTAGTTTTTGTTTATTCATTCCAGGTATACAACTATATATTGTGAAATTAATCACCACTTAACCACAATATCTCATTATTATTATAAGATAAAAAAACCAGGATAGCTATGGGAAAACACTGGATTTAACAAATCTTCATCTATATAGATTCTCTAACCACACCATCAGCTCTCAAAACTATATGGGGTAATCAGATATTATAGTATAGATATCATGACATCCATGGGAACATGACCATGAAGAAAACAAACTTTCGATGCATAATAAATCCTGAAACATAATTAGCATGGATTTCCTGAAGATCCTACAACGTCTCAAAAAATTGAAATATTAGATAATCCACTTCTCTAAGGTCCATGCTACCCAAATGACATGAAATCATCTATATCCTCATGCACACGAGAACGTACTTCTATGACTAGGGTCCCTTTATGAGAAATAAAGAATATTCAATCCCATTATCATAGATTCAATACAACAATTCTAGTAATAGTACAACGAGAATGGATTTTAGAAAACTAGTTTGTACTAATGAAAACATCGGAGGGCGTAACTTCATGCTATATAAATATTCTACACGAGACTCTCTCTCCAGCAGATTCAAGTAATAATTTTTGAATAAGTACGATGTCACTAAAACTTCTGTAATTTATTGTTGAAAAACAATTTTCAATATAATGGTTTACCTACAATTTCAAGAACTTGAATATGGTATATATTCATTGAAATATTACCTGAGATTGTGTACTAAAAAAATAACTAGATCATATAGGACACATTTCATTCCTAAAAGTATAGTCAAAAACTTTTATTCACAATATCCTACTACCTGAATCCATATATTCACTTTCATGCCTATAACCCATAAATAGGGATCACTCTGACACCTTATCATATAAAAATTACCACAAGAAAACACGTCAAAGGAACTCATCCACCAAACCTAGACAATATTTATTTTAATCGGCACTAACTCAACCGTATGATTTGAAATTTTACCCCATGAAAATTCAATTGTGGGGGTATGTGTTCCCATTCCTTACATGACCAAATACATATCACACTAAACCAATATATGGATCCATCATAAATCATATTATTCCATGAATAAGTCCATCTATTAGGACAACCATCTCCCCACAAATCAAAAACCTGTATTAATCACCACTATCAAAACCATTACATACCTTTGAGGATTATTGAAAGTAATCATCTTTGAAGAGTTTCATGTATCTACCTCATTATAGAAAAACCTTATCATTGATATGGATGAACAAACCACAATAGTGCCTTCCTGTTCCGCAAAGAAGACTGGTTGTGAGCACATCCATCTGATCGGTTGGGGTTCACACTAAGCTGAAAAACTAGACCACTAACTTGATCCAATACACTACTGAATGAGGGTCTATATCACTAAAAAACATAATTTGTCTCTATTATTGGAACTCACACAATGTACTAAAACCAATTTCACCATCTTCTTGTCCTATTGAAGCAATCCACTTCTCAACATTCAGAAAATCATCTATATAGACCACTAGAGGTGGGTCTATACACTCCTTATTAGGTGAAATCATTACTCTATGATCATATATGAAGGAAACCTCTAGGATATTTCATTGAACTATGGAATCATCATTCAACTTGTTTTCATCGTGAAACTGTCTCAGAATCCATGTTGTCTTCTATCATAGTGGCATATCAAAAATTATTAAGGAATAAAACTGTCAAAGAGAATATATAGGGAGATAAATCAATAATAACATAGAGACCCCATACATTCCTATATGATTCATATAACATATCTATTCAAAAAAAGTATTTCCAAAATGTGTTGAGTAAAAAATGTGGTTATTAGGGTTATTCTTAATGGAAATTTCAACCTCTACACCATGGAAAGGCTCACTGGCATTAAATGAAAACTTCATAAACTTTACATTATTCACTAGCTCCAAAACAAAACCACCATACTATAAAATTTCTAAACTCTAGTTATAATATGAACTCATTTGATACCAATATACAATGAACCAATCCATTGTCACCATATAGGATAGTTATAAGCCAAGAACAACACACTATTACCTCCTACAATAGGATAGGGTTAGGAAAATTTGGGTCTTGTAGACATATTACACACATGGTAGGCCTTATATTAAAGTATACATACACATTAATACAAATCCACACACCAGTGGAATGAGGAAAGATAAAAAACCGATGCAATAAATACATGAATAACATATATCATACGTCAAGGTATAATAGAATTATAAAAAAATAAAAAGTGGAATATACCATCCCACTAAAACAACTAATGAACCAAACCTTTTGAAAACATGGGTTAGATGACCAAAAGAAACCCTTGGATCCATATGAGGTTTGTCTAGAACAAATTTGCACATTATCATAGTCCACCTAAGACTCCAACAAAAATCCTTTCATCTATATAAGACATAATATGTGTAGGAAGAGTCCATGAATTAGTGAGTATTAACATACCTATTATAACACCGCCAAATCACAAAAAAACAAAGAATCAATGAGACAGTGGGTATCTCATCACAATGAAGTCATGTCAATCATAATGTGAGATAAAAACAATAATAATAAGACATACATTAGCAACAAAAAAACCCAAATAAATTATAATGGGGATCTCAATCTCTACACATACGTTATAATGGAATATCTTACCACAGTTCCAAATGCCTAATATCTTATTACAAACACCATACATTACCTTACAAGAATCTTGGTGGTGGGATTTCTCATCTTCACTTATTTTTACAGCCTAGGGGGCACAATATCCTGGACATGAATCTCATGTAATCTCTAAAGAACCCATTAGAAGATCCCATTCCTCACAACCATGATCCAAAATTGTTAGAGTATTGACTCTATTGGAGGAAACCCTCCCTATAGGTTCCCAATGATAGGGATATTTATCCATATATAGTGGACTCACACCATTATTAGTATGGAGGAGTACCAAATTTACCATTACAATGATTATGAGGGGCCCCTTCCCTGGTGAAATAAGGGTACCAACCCTAAAATATAACTAATGATGAAACCCAATCATTTACATTAATGATATGTAATTGAAATAATTTCCCCATTCATAACAAATCATGTTTCATATTTTATTCCAAAACAATGATGAACATAAAATCTTACAGAGAAAACTTCTTAGGATAGGATAATTTAGGGCCAAATCCATGTCTTTAAGAAGGTGGTACATAAGTTAGAAGTCCCTTTAGAAATGTAAATTGTGTTTATAGGGTATACCCACTAAGCCTTGGATTCCATGGGAATAATCATGTATTCTGATCCATTCCCATGTAATTCATACTATGATTGTGTAATCTAGAAGTGCCCATGTATACTAGCCATGTACGGGTACCCTCTCCATGTATGAGTACATGACCATGCCCATGTACCTTGTTCATTCTCATGTACATGGGAATGTAATATGAGGGTACAAACTGAGTCTCCAGTCATGGGGAACACAACATGTGGATATCCCACATGACGAGTTCTATTTGACTCTTCATGGAACCCTATCCACCATGAAAATGGAACTACATGGTGTGGGTTCCTCAAAAATACACACCATATACATCATAATTTCTCAAAATATCAATGTTTTACACACCTATTCTCCAACACAATACTGCCTCCTTTGAGACCACTAAGTATCACAAAGTAAAGACTAGATATTGTTTGACCCTGCTCCATGGCTAGTTGGTAGTTTGATTTTGGATTCTATTCACCAAAAATTATCATCATTAATATCTTTGATTCCACATGGCATGGATACTAGAATCCACCCTTCCAATGCCAACATGGGACCACCACTACAACCAGTGGATAGATTACAACCACCCACTACCCGAAATCACCCATCACCACTCCTTCAGAGAGGTCCAATAAATCCATTCAAAAAATCCACCATAATTTGATCCATCTTTGGGTTCCCATTTTATTTCCACACCTCCATCACATCATCAAATCCCAAAGATAAACTCATGATCAAGATCCGTTTTACCAATGAATGAGCACAGAACAATCGGTCTTCCTGGGTATCCTATAAATTTCTACCAACTGATTACCATTGAAGAACACAAAGAACATAGAGATAAAGGCACATAACACAAAGCTAATATTATATCAATGGCCATTTTCATTGGTCCATCATCATAAGAATCCATGAAATGGAGTAATATAAAAAACAATTGATGGGTCATAAATAAAAAATTCTTAGATATAGGAATAGAATGAAATTAGTTTAAAACCAAATAAATATAGATCCACAAATTAATTAGAGAATGGATAAATTCATTTTCATCTAAAAATTTAAGTGGTGTTAAAACCCTAAAAGATACCCTACCTCAAGTTTGGATCCATCGATGATGAATAAAATTTTGGTATTTTTTTCATTGGTGAGATCTAATAACTCCTTTAATCATGATCATCCTTGCAGTACTCTAATCCCAAATCCATGTTCTCACCACCATCCTCCAATGAACTTTAAATTAGAGCTCTCTACATTTCTCTTTATCATCTATGTCCCTATAGAATTATATGGTTAACCTTAGGTTATTCTCCATATATAAGATTATATAGAGGAAAAATTAGTATTTCATGATGTATTTAAAATTTAATTAATTAATTAACTCAACTCAGTAAAGTCACCCACAATAAGACAGTATTAAAGAACTCAATTCCAATATGGATAATGTCATTTATAATGTAAACCCTAATCCATATTTAAGGGGATTCTCATAATTTCAATCAAAGACACCATTCAGGAGTTTTTACACTATTTTATAAAAACAAATTATGAAAAATATATTATATTTAATAATGATAATAAATTCAAAATGAAGGTCTCCATTCCAAAAAATCCCATGTTGACCCTGTGCTAGGATTAGAAAATATTTCCAAAATTATTCCAATGTCTTACACGTAAAAATTAAAGTCATTACATGTTTAATAAAAAAATTATTTTTTTGTATATTATCATGCTTTTATAGAGAGAATATGACCTCTAAGAGTCTAGTTAAAGTATGTTTTTTCTTATAAAATTTCAATGAAAACAAATAAATGACTATTTAAATCAAAATAAAAATTTAATGTAACTTTATATCATAAAAGGATTAGGTCATTTGATGTTGTTGTGTTATGGGGTTTTTATATGTTCATGGAGTAGAATATTAGAAATAAGATTCCTAAATCTCACCATTATTCATAGTATCTTACTTCATATATATTAACCAATAAAGTGTGTAGTGGGAGGTTTGTATGATGATTTCACATAGATATGTGGTAGTAATTTCATAGAGAAGCAATGAGTTTATCAAAACCACTGAATGTTCATTAAACAAAATGATTATTTAGTGGTCTATCATATATGATATGATAGGATGGTTCGTATGTATGGTTTTGTTAGTTAAGTTTTTAAATTAGTATAAGAATATAATATTTATATTTTTTATGGAAGATAATTTACACATCATTATTCTTTCATAGTGGATGCATATTTTAATGGAGTGAAATTATAATTATTGACAAAAATTAAAACATTGAGTTTTCCTAATAAATGATCATCATGATGTATAATGTGTTTTGATGATATGTTATGATTTCAATTAGAAGAATATTATTTTCGATACAATTTTTTTTATATGGGATTCAACGAATAGAATCATGAGGTAATAAGTCAAGACATAATACTTAGATTAAATATCCAATGTATGTCACATGGAATGACATATAGTAAATTATATACATTGTGGGTTTCCTTATTTTGAATCTCTATTAACTGATATTATTGAGATATAAAGCTTGAAAAACAATATTTTCTTATACCATTATTATGAATGTGTTGAGGGTCAGTTAATCAGGGTTTAATTGGAAATATTTCTGATCACGTCAATGGTTGGAAATAAACATTAATGGAATTTTTATAATTATATAAATAGTAAATAAATTTGGGATATTTATTAAAAAAGACTTAAAAAATTCTTGGACATCCTTATTTCAGTGTCATGTGATGGTCTCTGCTACATGGATGAGGGATATATATTGTTATCATATTCTAGATGAAATACAGATGATGTCATCATTGACTTGGTATGTCTATTTTGAAGAATATAAATAGTATGAGATATAATATATGAACATGACATGTTCCACATATTATGGTCACTTGATATTGAGATCAAAGGGATTATATATACATACATACAATTGATGGGTCATAAATAAAAAATTCATAGATATAGGAATAGAATGTAAATATTTTAAACCCCAATAAAGATAGATCCACAAATTAATTAGAGAAGTGATAAATTCCTGTTCATTTAACAATTTAAGTGGGGTTAAAGGCACAAAAAATACCCTACATAATGTTTGGATCAATTGGTGATGAATAAAATTTGGGTATTTTTTTATTGGTGAGATCTAATAACTCCTCTAATCATGATGATCCTTGCAATAATATAATCCCAAATACATGTTCTCACCACCATCCTCCAATGCACTTTCAATTAGAGCTCTCCACATTTCTCTTTATCATTTAAGTTCATATAGAATTATATGGTTAACCTTAGGTTATTCTCCATATATAAGATTATATAGTGGAAAAATGAGTATTTAATGATGTATTTAAAATTTAATTTATTAATTAACTCAACTCAGTAATGTCACCCACAACAAGACATTATTAAAGATCTCGATGCCAACATGGATTACTTCATTTATAGGGTAAACCCTAATCCATATTTAAGTGGATTCTCATATTTTCAATCAAAGACACCGTTCGGGAGTTTTTACACTATTTTATATAAAAAATGTATGAATAATATATTATATTTAATAATGTTAATAAATTCAAAATGAAGGTCTCCAGTCCACCTAATCCCATGTTGACCTTGTGCTAGGATTAGAAAATATTTCCAAAATTATTCCAGTGTCTTACAAGTAAAAATTAAAGTCATTACATGTTTAATAAAAAATAATTTTTTGTATATTATCATGATTTTATACAAAGAACATGACATTTAACAGTCCAGTAAAAGTATGTTTTGTCTTAGAAAATTTCAGTGACAACAAATAAATGACTATTCAAATCAAAATAAAAATTTAATGTAAATTTATATCATAAAATGATTAGGTTATTTTTTAAAAATATTAATGTAAAAATATACATTAAGTACCAAAATTATTTCACAGGGAACAATTTTAAAGAATGTATTCCATAAATTATGATAAGAGACATAGAAATAGTTATAATTAGACAAAAAATAATTAGCATCGTATCATTTGATGTTGTTTAGTAAAAGGGTTTTTATATGTTCAGGGAGTAGATTATTAGAAATAAGATTCCTAAATCTCACCATTATTCATAGTATATTACTTCATATATATTAATCAATAAAGAGTGTAGTGGGAGGTTTTTATGATTATTTCACATAGAGATGTGGTAGTAATTGCATAGAGAAGTAATAAGTTTATCAAAACCACTGATTGTTCATTAAACACAAGGATGATTTAGTGGTCTATCATATATGATATGTTAGGATGGTTCCTATGTATGGTTTTGTTAGTTAATTTCTTAAATTAGTAAAAGAATATAATATTTAGATTTTTTACGGAAGATAATTTACACATCATCATTCTTTCATAGTGGATGCATATTTTCATCAAGTGAAATGGTAATTATTGTCAAAAATTAGAACATTGAGTTTTCCTAATAAATGATCATCATGATGTCTAATGGGATTTGATGATATGTTATGATTTTAATTATTAGAATATTATATTTGATACAAATATTTTTATATGGGATTCAATGAATAGAGTCATGAGGTAATAAGTCAAGACATAATACTTAGATTAAATATCCAATGTATATCACATGTAATGTCATATAATCAGTTATATACATTGAGGTTTTCTTTATTTTGAATCCCCATTACCTAATATTTTTGAGATATATAGCTTGAAAAACATCATTTGTCTATACCATTATTATGATTGTGTTGAGGTTTAGTTAATCAGGGTGCAAATGGAAATATTTTTGATCCCGTGAAAGGTTGGAGATCAGTAGTAATGGAAATTTTCAACTTCTATAAAGAGTAAATAAATTTGGGATATTTATTAAAATAGACATAGAAAATTCTCGGAAATCCTTATTTCAGTGTCATGTGATGTTATCTGCTACATGGATGAGGGATATATAATGTTATCATATTCTAGATGAAATACATATTATGTCATCATTTACTTGGTATGTATATTTTGAAGAATATAAAAAGTATGAGATAGACTATATGAACATGAAATGTTCCACATATTATGGTCACTTGATATTGAGATCAAATGGATTATATATATATACATACAGTGTATAGGATACATCCAGGGGTGGAGATGTTTATATGAAGACATGGTAATGTTTCTTCAAGATCACACTAGACTACTTTACAACTAGAGTGACACAGATGTTTTTCTGGTGGGAAATTTTTCATAAAACGATGAAATGAACATTTGAAATTTGTTTTAATAAATAAAAATACCCTTGGGTTAAGACAAAAAGTGCTTAGAATAAGGTTTTAATTTATATGAGTGTCTCTATTCCAATATAATGAGTGTTTGATAAACTATTATAATCGTCTTCTGTGGGATTAAAAATTATTTTTGATGATTTTCATAAAGTAATTACAAGATTTTAGTTGAATTGTTAGATTATTTAAAATGAACTTTAATTATGATATCTTATTGTATGATATCCCATGATCCATGACTATGATTTTCATGTGATGCATATCGCAATCTATGATAAATATCTATATCGAAAGAGACATGTAGATTTCATTTTCATATTCTATCATAAAATATAGTGGACTTAGGATATGGGATATAAGGTCATGTATTATTTGATATCTCTTGCATGTTTTACATTTTTTATGAATTAATTTTTTTATTCATTTATAGGATAAAAAATCATCTGCGATGTTTAAATGATAATATTCTCAATGGGTGTTCATTATGGCTGTTTCAAGATGATTACCATGAGATTTAATATGAACTTGAATGTCCCTCATTAAATAATTGATTGAATATAAAGGGATGTGATCATCCTGTTGGGTTGGTGTTACACTGCTATGCTATATTCATTACTATTTTTAGCCATGTTTACCATTAATATTTATAGATAAGTTTCAAAAACACCATTAATGTTTAAGTTTCCTCTCATTTTGAACATTTTTTCATGGGTACAACATAATACCTAGGTATGTGAGAGTAGGTTTGCTATCTCTAGGTGATCTTAATCCTAAATAATCCAGCAATGATCAGAATATGGAGATTATTAAGATTGAAGTGCACCTATTTATATTATCATGTTCTTCAATACATGTTTCTTTGTAGATGATAGATCAATCCCTATTGTGGGTTTCTTCCTAAACTTTGTTTATCTTATTATCTTCAAAAAAAACCATGAATTTATAATATTTAATATGATACATTTTATTTAAGGAATCATATAGATTGAAAGTAATTCAGATTCAATGATTAATTGGATTATGTAAAGATAAAATGATCCCAAGATGATGTTTGGATAATGAATTGGTTGTTTTGATTTTATTGATAGCATAAAATTTATTATTAAACACATTAACCAAGAAGTAAATATTGTGGTAAAATATTTATTAAATATTTTTATCAATTTTATAATTTTTTATTTTCACATTGGTCCAACAAAATTCCACACAACTATTAAATTTTCAAATTTAATCGGTGGTCATTACACCATCCATAGTTAATATACTCTATAAAACAGTTTATAAGTTAATAAATTTTTTATTAAAGTCAATTATTCATGAAGTCATAGACCATTCAATTTATGATTATATAACTTATATAAACTATAAATATATAATATAACAAACACAAAAAAAAAACACACACAAATATTTTAAAATATAAGAGGGTAATTTTTGTAGTCTCCCACCACACAATATTTATTTGTATATTTTTATTTTTAAACAAGCCATATTCCCAAATTTTGTTATTCTTTCTCTTGGCCCTCCCAATGTGGGTTGGTCCCTCTCACCATACTAGTCCTAATTCATGTTAGGGTTTTCATTTTTTTAAACACTACCATTTAGTAAGAACACTATCTTCTATTCCCATCCCACTTCATACATGGTTATCATTAAAACATAATATAAAAATTAATAAATAATTTTTAAATAAAATAATATTTATCATCTTAGATCCCATAATATTTTAACCCTTGAAATTATATTGTATAAAAAATTTATAATTATCAACTCTTTTTATTAGTATACACCACCTCTATTGCTTATGAACCTTGCACTGCTTATTTCCCAGTACACAACTCCTTCCATGGGTTAAAATATCCATCTCTTATATTAAATTTTACCACAACAAGCTACCACAATTTAGATGGAGGTATAGGATTTATCAAGGGTAGTGTGGTGTTTAAATCCATAGTAACATTAGAAAGAGGGAGGGTCCATTTGGTTATGGTGTAAATAAAGAATCGATATCTGACCAATGGAGTATAATAAATAGTAAATAACAAAATTAAAATTACTATGAAGTTATTATTATAATGATATCATATTAACTTATAAAAAATAAACATAATATTTTAATAATAAATGAATTTATCAACATAAATTGAGTTGATTAGTGAAGTACTCAAAGATATATTATATAAAAGGGGACAAAAATTTCACCCTTGTTATTCTCCAGAAATATAAACTCTCTAATTCCTTACATAGTTATGTATTAGATGGAAATAATTAAATATTTATATGAACAATACTAAAAACTATCCCTTGATTTTCCTTGAATCCAAACTAAAATTATGTTGGTTTTTAAAGAAATACCATTTCCCAAGAAAATCACCACAAATAAAATCAATTTTAGGTTTCATTTTTTCATTTATCTTTTTTACTATAAAAGATGAAATATGTTGCATGAAACATTAAATAACTTAAATATTTAATTTAATATATGATTTAGAAACAAAAAAAATCATACTAGTCAACCATCCAACCAAAATATAAAAACCAAAATTAAATATAAATAGAACCAAAATAATAATTTTTGATAACCATTTAGGTGGTTTAAATTCCAATTTTCCCTTAAAATTTGAAAAAAACATAGTTTTTCTCCAAACATCCCAAGCAGATTGACTGAATCAAACAAATAAATATTTAATAAATATATAAATAAAAGAATCTGAGGGTGTCTAAATATTTCAAGATATTTATAGAAATCCTTTTCATTTTTTGGTAAAAATCAAGTCACCACATTCTTCCCACCATTATATATTTTATCTGTAAAAATAAAATCAAATAAGTGAAAAAATTATTAAGATTGTTTCATTGTGTAGCACACCTTAGTAACCAAATAAAATAACAGAAAAAATATATTTTATATTTGTGTAATGTAAAGCCATTATTTTAATTTTTTAATACATAAACATTGGAGCTTCAAAAAGAAAATATAAATCATGAATTTTTCTACTCGCAACATTAATAATTGGGTGGTATTTTAACTCACATATAATACTCATACATGAAAAGTTGATTAGAATTTCTAGGGGATGTTATTACCACATATTGAATTTTGTCAATATATAGTATAGATAAATCAATAGGTCATCCCAATATTAATAAAAATTCAAAATTAATGGTTTTAATTGATTTGAGAGAACTTATCTATGTTATAGTATTCTTATCCATTTATGAGTAGAACATAAAATAATACTGGAGTTGTGTCACATGATTCTATACTTCCAACACATTGGAACTTTTGATGCTTATTCCATAATGTTTTTTTACTGAACTCATGGTATAAAGTTAAAAACATTTGGGGTACCAAAGTCCCAAAATTGTAAAACTCATTCAACACTTCTCACATATATCATAACTAGAATTATCATCAACTCTATGGAAGAAGTTCACACACTCCAACATTAAGGAGAAACTATATGGTGGATCTTGTGAAAGTATCCAACTCTGTCTAAAATTATAATCAATGTTATCTTTTTATTTCAATTACATTACATAAACATTTATAATATACATTTTCTTCAATTAGTGACTTATATAATGATAAAAATTTCTAGTTAAATCATAAATGATGTATGCTCTAATGATATGATTTCAATTCCGATCTCTTCTTATTAAAAATAAAAATAAGTCAATAGGTGATACCATCACATGATCCTATCACGAAATATTTATCCATAATGTTATTTATTCAAAATATGATTTTTCATAATCTTGGTAAAATTGAGTAAAAATAAAATCTAGTGAAATGGTATAAAATAATTAATAAGAATTATTTTTAAACACATAACTCATTCATTATTTATCTCATAAACATAAGGAATCAAATATTATTGATAAAATTTGTAGTTACATCTCCAGATTAGGATTTATATTGATCTAAATAAGTTTTCCGTATACCACCCACCTATCTAACTATGAAACAAAACCATTAGGAAAATATGTTTTCTGGGCATAAATTTCATCATAATCCAAAAAAATATACAAATATTATCTTGAAAATTCATCTCTACATGAAAATAATATCTCCCTGACACATGAGTGGAATCATGAATTAAAACACACATATATTATTATCCTCATGATCCATCTAAATATGTACTATAAGCTAAATCCTTGGTATGTTTATTAGTGAAGTTTCTTTATACTCATATATCAGGATGAAAATTTTATCATTGTCAAGATATACTATGGGTGGAACTCTTATAGGCGTAGATGCTATCATATTTATTTCATAAATACACATAGTATTTTTCACCCAATGATTTTTAATATTTATATAGAATTCAAAATTCTCAATTGATTATTAATGAAACTCATTAGTAAGTTGTAAATATAAGATTGTAATTTCATAAATTTTCACACATAGAAAGACCCCATCAAGAAAAGCGTGCACATAAATCATGATTTGATCACTTTATAATGCATGTACCAACCTAATTTAATTTTATAAATAGTTCTAAAAGAACATGAGTGCATCAGCTACCATAACCTATAGATTATTTCAATATCCTAGTAGAATAAAGTTAATTACCTAGATCATTGTTTCCTTATTTTCCCTAACAAAAATATACATGTTACTGTCTCCAAATTATTTAAGAAAGATAGTAACAATCTAAATGCACTTTTATTTAAAATAGTTCATTAGGTAACCAACAAGGTTATATTTAAAGTAGACTCTACCTCCCCCATTCCACCATAAGTACACCAATTGTTGAATATTTGAAATAAAAAGCCGGTTCTATTAACTTAAGAAACCTATAATGAAAAATCAACATTACTCTAATTGATAATTTTGTATTAATTAGATTTAGAAAATTAATCAAAAATTCATGAGACAATATATGACATAATATTACTCTAGAATAAAATAATACATAAATATCTTATACAATAATGAATATAATGAAATGCCACTAATAAGGAATAATTTTTTTATAAATTCAAACCCAATAGAATACATCCATTAGTGAATAAAAAATAATCTTTCAAAAAAAACCAATGATCCCCGCCCATACCACCTCTATATACTACAAAATCCTTACTATCACATACTCAAACATTACAAAAATTAAATTACATTAATCATATATTTTAGTTGCGAGTATATGTTACCAATAATATATTTGACAAGATGAGAAACTCCAAAGTTGAAATCATATATGAATTTTAATTAAACCACATGAAATTATAATATTTATTCATGATCTCACATCTCAATACCCTCTAACAGTAATGTAGTTAAATCCTTAAATAAGAGGATACCACACCATTAATGTCTATTAATATTATATTCATCTTTCTAGATCATTCCAATAGTCTGGAATATATTGAGCATAATTCTAACAAATTTATGTAAAACATTATATATCGTACCCTAAATATGATTATCCTAAATAATGATTTTTCAAATGATAAATATATCAAAATGTGGTTTTAATTATGAAATATTTCTTATAAATTATGAATATAAAACAATTATTAATAAATAATCACTCACTATGTATTTCTTAATAGGGGTGGCTCACCAATTTCTTGTTCAAAAAATGTATTGATCCAGGGGATACGTGACCCCATTTATGAGGGACCCACACTCTTCTAATGAAAATAATTTGGTGTCAAGGATTTATATCCCCATATCTTATATATATATACCCATGTTATATCAATGTTTATGTCTTCTATAATACATCTTTGGCTTATATCTCAAGTAGGGGAATGTCACCCCTCAAATGATAGAGTCATTTGTTGTAATACATGAGTCCATTACTAATGTGGAAATTCCATGACTTAATGAGGAATAGATTAAACAAGTGGATATATAAACCCATTTTCCTACCCAAGTCATATATCATGAACTCTAAGACACTCATATTGAAATTAGGGTCATGAAATGAATGAATACATTGAAAAAGTTCCACTATAAAAATATAGATAAAATAATTAGAAATAATAATGATCCACACATGAACACATTAATTAATTCCTAAAAAAGAGTGAAAAATACATCATGTATTATCTCATTGTCTCTAAACCATAATAAAAATCATTTTCATCATCACTTAATTTATTTTGAGAGAAAGAACCAAAATATCACAATCTATGTGACCAAATTTCCATGTTATTCTATATAATATCCTTAGTCCATTTTAGCATAATATAAATTGATTAATTTTTCCATGACACATCTATTAGGGTTGATAAATAGAATGTGAGGTGTTGCATACCACCCCAAGTCCCATTGAAATGTGCCCCATGACGAGGAGGACACAAGACCTCAAGAACATCTTCCCAAATGCCAGAGGCTTTTGGCTATAAGCGAGGGCCTCAGGTAAGTTTGTGGGGAGACTATTCCCTCATAGAATAAGGTATTACACAATGGTAATAATTTATGTAAAAAATAGTGGAGGCATAGAGAACAAACATAGAGCAGAATAAGTAGATAAATTACCCAACATAATAAATAATATTTGTGGAAGATGAATAGGGATAATTGATACCATGAAGGGGTCAATGCATGATGCCAAAAGTAAATAAATAAAAGTGAAAGGGTATAGAGTACAAGAATAGACTAGATGAAAACAAAAAATACAAAAAATACCAAAAACTTCCACACAACATCTCGAGCATAATCTCATCCCTCTACTCCGAAATCACCATCGAATATAGAAATGAAATCCAACATCAGAAGCAGCACGCTTCCTGTTATCCATTATAATGATCATAAAGTCTACTCTGGTACCAAATATCCCTGGAGTAGGGTGTAAGATATAATCATAGTTGACTGAAAACCATAGTGTCTAAACCATTCCATTTTGTCCTTTAGAAAAATAACATTTCCCCATATATAATACATTCAAGAAATTTAAATAAATAAAAATAACTATAACATGGCCTGGGTTGCTAAGAGGACACCCATAACACACCACCTGCTTTGGCCTAAGACGGAAGTTTAAATGAGATACATGATAAAGTAGAATATATATATCAAGCCCTATGTAACATGTTCGACCTAATAAAAGGGCATACCACCCATATTTGTGCTTTATCCTGGGGTCTAATCCATATTTCAAAACTAGGCACACTAAAGACACAAGAGAGGTACCCAAAAGCATAAGGAAACTCTACAAAGAATCAGTAAAAGTATCTAAAAAATTTTACTAAAATTTTCAATTTCGTAGTTGGAGTCTAAGCCTGTCCATGAGGTATCACTATCATACATCCATTCAGTTATATACAATGTCATGAGACCATATAAGGTGGTCCTTTCAAGAGCCTGAGTATCACTCGTGGTATGGTAACCATGAGTTCATCATGAGTATCACACATAAGGGAAAAATTAGCATCTAAGGCCTACCATAGCTATCTTTCCAATGGGTCCACCCTCGGTTTCTCCTTCGGGAAATGATATCACCCAATAGTGTAATAAAAATCATGGGGGATACCCTATCTGGAAAGTCTAAAACATCACTTCCCCATCGTGTCCTTTTGTCACATATTGAGTATAGAGAGGAAAATTGTTAGTTATTAATACGAGACTCATGTTCTCGCTCTAGCCCAATTTTATTGAAATCTATAAGTGAGGAATATATCATAGAGCCATAATTCATGATTGTTGCCATTTAATTAACCATTAAATTCCAAAATCATTACTCATAGTTAAACAAAACATAACACTTTATCAGTTTAAGTATAGGAAACTACATTTAAGAATATCTAGGTGCAAGAAGACTTATACAAACAAATATTTAGGAAAAATAAAAACCAAAGTGAAACCCAAATTAAGGATTTATGATTCATACTAAATAATTTATTCAATTTAAAACTTCAACCCAAATTATCACCCATGTGCGTGAAATGATAAATTAAAAATTCAAGGCCAAAGGTAAACAAGCCAGTTATTTCGGTACACCCAAAGGGATGACCATTGGCATGGAAACAACCTTGGAAAGGGTTAAACTCAAACAAGGGTAACAATGATCATGGTAAAACAATATTATTAAATTAAAATGAATTATTTATGATTTGCAGGTAGGCATCGAAGAGGTGCACAATAGTGAAATGTATGTGAAGAAACTAAATAGAGAGAAAGAATATGGACACCCTACCTCATTGTTGAAATATACACTATTTCCCATGAAAACCATTAATTTCACATATAGCTTCATTGTGATTCTTTTGACGTTGAAATCAGAGGAGAAATATGAGGTGAAGGGATGATCTGAAGGAGGAAGAGGGAGAAGTGCACCGTGGGAGAGGGAGGCACATTGGAGGAAGGGAAGGTATGTTGGAGGAGAGGAAATGATGAATAAAATGAAAAATAAGAAAAATTAAAGAAAAATAAATAAAAAGGGAAAAAAGGAAATAAAGGAAAATGATATAAAAAATATAAAAATAAAAGGAAGGAGAGGATAAATGAAAATAAAAAAAATAAGAAAAATGGTTTTACTTCATTTTTATTATTTTCAATATTTTCCTAACTGTTTTTTATTTTATCACTTATTTTTATTCATTTTTCATCTCTTTTGATCTATTTATTGTTATTTTTATTTATTTTGATCCTTTTAATTAAATTTAAACATGAAATACTACACTAAGGAATGGTGTGATATATTCCGTACTCCCATAGAACCATTAAAAATTTTCCATCACGATGGCATATGCCCTTGTCCACTTCAAGGAATTAGAAAAAAATTAAAAGGTCCACACCTTGGTTAAGGTTGAGATGTTACAACCTCCCCTCCTTAAGACAACTCATCCCCATTTTTCCCTTCTGGGGGGGGGGGTAGTAGAATGCAATTTGAGAAATGTTTCATCCAATTTGAATATAATTCAATCTTCTTCTCCTTGGTCTCATCCTAAATTAGTCTATTCTACCATATAATCCATACTAGAGGAACCAACGTTCGGTGGAGAACCTTTGTGCTATGATCAATGATATGAATCACACACTCCCTGAAAGATGCATCCACCTCAAGATCAACATCGTCATGGATAATTGAATGAGATGGGTTTGGATGATAATTTTGAAGTTGAGAATCATGGAATAAATCATCCATGGTGTGGTACCTATGAGGTAACAAAAAATTATGGGATATCATGCTGACACTCTCAACTATATCGAATAGTCATACATATCTCGCTAATAAATTCCCATATCCCCAGATTCTTTTATGACCCAACCTCGACAAAACACATAGAAAGACATGATATACCACCTCAAACTCTAGGGTATATGATGGTGATCAATATAAGGATTCTTTTTGGACCGAGCTGTACTAATATTATTCTAAATGAGCTTGACATCCTCCGAAGTCTCTTGACTGAGATGAGGACCTATAAAAGATGAATCACTTGTTTCGAGCTAGCAGAGAGGTGAATGACATGGTCCACCATAGAGGGCATCATATGTAACCATTTGAATTGTTTCCCGAAAGATGTTATTATAGGTAAAATCCACAATAGGAATATATTTCTCCAAAGAACCACCAAAATCATGGATACAGGCTCAAAAAATATCCTATAACACCCGTATGGTCTGCTCAGACTTCCCATCAGTCTGAGAGTGATATGCATTACTCAAAATAACATATGTACCCAGTGCCTTTTGCATCCCTTTTCAGAACAATGATGTGAAAAGGTCTTGTTATCCTTACAACATAGAATAGGGAACATCATGATGTGAAACCTCCTCCCGAATATATATCCTCCACAACTCATCTATAGATAATACTTCTGGGATAAGTAGGAAGTGTAAGAATTTGGTTAACATGTAAAAAATCACCCATACTATATCACTTACACTAGGAGATCTTAGATTTCATATACCGAAATACTTGGTGATGTAATTATATTTTCCAATAAGAATTACTAGAGACTTTTGGAGTCTAGATGTTCACTAGTAATCTACCTTCACCTACAAATAGGTAGAGCATCATGTTATAAAACGTTCTATCTAGTTCTACTTACCTCTCCACCAGTAATGACGATGAATATCTCTGCACATCTTGTAATGTCTAGAATGTACTACCAAAATAGAGGGATGAGATTACCTAAATTACACTTCCCGAATATAAGAATCCACCCATACATGACCACGGTAGAGAAGAGTTCCATTGCCATAAATAACCCAACCCTGAGGTGGGTTCTCTCCTATGATGCTCTCCCTCAAAACGATACCCTTTATATTAGTTTTTTTCATGAATACTCTCTTTAAAAGATATGGAATCACTACAAGAGGTGCAAAAAATGGTTGTCCATGATTCTTCTGAACCTTTAGATGCATCTCAGAAAATAAATCAATCATCTTCCACTCGCTAATGGTTGCCTATACGGCTTGTGTCTGCATTTTTATGCTCAAAGAATCTGCCAAGAAATTAATTTTTCTAGCATTATAAGAAAGATCAATGTTTAAAAACTACAGGGTATTTAACACACCTATGATACTGCAAATTTAATTCTCACTGTGTTTGTTATATATTTCCAGATTTTATGATCCATGTAATGAAAAAACCTCTCACCCACCAAGTAGTGTCTCTTATAGTGCATAGAATGAACCATATATTCTAATTCAAGGTCATGATTAGGATATTTTTTCTCATGAGGAATCATTTGGTGTGATAAATAATCCACGATATGATCAACATGCATCAGAACTACACAGAGTACAACTCTTGAAGCATCACAGTAAAACGTAACAATTTTACCTAGCTTAGGAATAATCATGATCTGAGATGACATGAGTCTTCCATTTAACTCCCAAAAATATTTTTTCACAAAATTCTAACCAGGTGAACTTTACAGCCTTCTTATTCAAATCCATATGAGGCACTGCTAACCGAGTGAAGTCTAGGATGAAACATCTATATTATCTAACAAGACTTATGATGCTGCATATGTCAAATAAATTATTGGGATTCTCCCAAGAAACCACTACACTCACCTTCTCTAGGTTGACAGATATGCCTACTTTTGATATAATATGACTCATGAAGTGAACCTTATTGTGCCAAAGTGGCATTTACTAAGCTTCACATATAACTGTTTCTCCATCAGTGTAATCAGCACAATAGAAATATGGTTTTCATGGTTTGGTCTAGAGAATGAATACACCACGATGTAGTCTATTAAGAATACCACAATGGAATCAATGTATGGGTAGAAAACCTGATTCATCAAATCCATGAAAACTGTAGGCATGTTCATCAGACCAGACAATATAACTAAAAAATCACACTAGCTGTACTTGATCCTGAATATTTTACTTTTTATATCTAATGTTAACACACACTCACATACATAATTATAGCCTATCCTCAGATAAATCTTGGATAAAATATTTCCCCTTGGATCTAGTCAAAGAGGTCATCTATATGAAGAAAAATATTTTGATTCTTTATCGTAAGATGGTTCAGTCAGCAGTAATCTACACACAATATGAGGTTACCATCTACCTTTGTCACAAAGAGTATGGGTGAAACCCATGGAGATGTGTTGGGACTGATTAAACCCTTCACATAAAGAACATCAATCTTCTTCGTGAGTTCCTGGAGCTCTATAGCTGCCATCCTATAAGAAGGAATAGACTCTGGTGCCACACCTGGAACGACATCTACGGTGAATTCAACCTATCTTATCAAAGAAAATCCAAATAAATAATCAGGTAATTCATCCCTAAATAAATATAAAATATGAGGAAAGTCCACTAACATTAGTCCCTAATCAATCATTAATTGACTTGCTAGTTGGGTTTTTTACTTTTTCCATCCCAGAACACTTGGGCCCAGCTCGATCTACCTGGATATCCTATTCTCCCTTGTTTATATAAATGGATCCCCCAGGTTTTGTGAAGGATACTATATACTGATAGCTATGCACACAGGCATGATAAAAAATGAATTAGTCCATACCAAGAATGGCATCAAAGCTGGTCATCTCGAGGATGATGAAATTATAGAAGAAACTTTACCCACCTATATCAAGGGGTCACTCCTGGAACTGGCATAAGACCTCTATTCTGACACCAAAATGTGTTTCAAGAGAGATAACACAATAGATTTTATTGAAATAAAGACCTAAACTCTAAACAGTCACAACATATATGAAAGAGTGTGATTCACGTGTGTTAAAAGGAAGATACTAAAGTAGACTCTATAAGAATAATACCACTAACCATAGATGGACATGGAAACTAATATACTAGTGTTGGATACAATATAGACATATTGTCTGATCCTTAGACCTAATATTCCTCTTAACTATCTTGAGCAGGTCCATACTCTTGACACTAGTGTTCTAGAAATTGAATTTCCCCACCATGACATCTACTTGATCGGTTTGTAAAAAATGAACTCCCATACTAATGTGAAGCCATAGATCCCATATATTATATAAGTTCTACTAAATATCTTCTTACCTAGGATGTTTATGATAAATAATGTAAAAAACACTAAAGGTGTCCCATCTTTCCACAAGCACAGCACTCCAGCTGGTTCCTCATACACTAGGGCTTCTTATGGACAACCCTACCGCATTGATGACATATGATAATACTATCATCACGTTCCATTTGGATATCATTAATCCCATGTTAACCCTCATAAAGAAACTTCTTACTACCTGATGAACCATCACCCCGCCTTATAACTGAACCAACTTGGCTCACTGGATCAACATCTATGAAATTTATTTCCGTAAATTGGGACTGATTTATGACCTCTATAATGGTCACCAAATGAAATATGTTCACCTACGAGTAGATATCATATCCATGTTTGTCCTCAAAGAACCTCACATTCATATTTGATTCATCATACATAGATATAGAAGATATTTGAGCTTTGTGAAATGAGTAGAATACTCAAACACTCTCATGGAGCACAACTGAAGATCTAAGAACTCCTTGGCATGATATGATCTTGGACCCTATTAGAAGAAGTGATCATTGAAATCTATCTGTCAGTATTACCTAACCATGTCTCGGGGATACTTTTACCAAGAAATTACATCCCACCAATTCTTTGAAGAGTCACAACGTATATAGACAACATGTTTGACCCTCCACTCTAGAAGCATCCGAGGATGGTCGAAGATGGAATTCATAGAATCTATCTGTGACTACGTAGCATGAGGAACACCATCCCCTGAAAGGTGGGAGGATGATTCTCTAGAACATCCCATGTAAGCTCTTATATAGTTAGGGTAGGCTTGGGAACACACATATCTAACTACATAAACCTGAAAAGACTATCCCAAAATTGATTTTTGACACCCAATGGTAGATCGAGAGGAGTTTCCACAGATGGCACTAATGGTGGCTCTATAAGAGGAACTACATATGGTTCCAGACCCACAATATCTGGACTGTTGTCATCGCTACTATCCTGATGTACGACACAATGATTTTGATGTATAATTTCTCTACAAATTCCAAATGCAGACCTTAGATGATATTCTGTGGAAGATGAGGTAAAGCAGTAAAGGAGCAGTACGAAATAGTAAGGTGCAAGGCCTCGATAAACATGGTATAGTTGGTAAGTAAATAAAATGAATAGGTTATGTACATGGACTTCCTGTATGTTTTACAATAAAGACAACCCACTCCATGAGTTGACTCTAGATAGAAATAGAAGATGTCTTAGAAGGATCACAAAGACATAACCTACCACCCATTTCCCAGATAAGTCAAGTCAAAGTCTAACATTTCTAATTAAGGTGGACAATTCATATTGACAGGTGGTACACACATTATATTTATAAAAAACAAATACTTTAAGATATTACAACTAAGAACAACATCACTCACATGAAATCTAGAAGACGCACGCTCAAAGTCGATACAACATGGAAATATGAATGTCATTCCAATCACTACGGTGCCTAATATTATGCATGTAAATGAAATTCTGTCATTTCATTAGGATGAAATAGTCAAAAATTATCATCTCAATCAAAACAGTTAAATTAAAAGCATAAAACAAGTTCACCACCCAAATTTGAATTCATATCGACAATAAATGGTATAATCAATAACATAAATTCCAAGCATAATAAATTTGGGTTTCCCCCATACATGGGTTTGCTATGTACAAGCTTGGAGTAAATTAAAAAATATTATATACTAGTCCCTTATCTAAAAAAAATAAATATACCAAAAGAAATACCCTCCTATGATATAACGTGGTAGCATCCCACATGAGTGCTACTGAAATAGGCGTCGAGACAGTGGGACACAAGACCTCAATCGTATCTCCCCAAATGACAGAGGCTACTAAATAACATTTAGGGCATTAGATGAGTCCATGGGGAGACTATTATCTAATAGTATAATGTATTAAATTTTTTTAAATAATATATTTTTCAAGTAGAATAAGTGTAAAGATAAAGAAGATAGCAGTAGAAGAAGATAAATGACCCAACAGAATAAAAAAAACTGCAGAAGATGAATAGTAATAACAGATACCATGATGATGTCAACGTATGATCTCAAAAGTAAATAAATACTGACTGAAAATTAATTTTTTATTATCATATGTCCCCTATTAATGGGTGAGGGGGAACCAAACAAGACTTCAATGTCTAGAGAGTTCAAACCATGCCCTAACCTTCGAGAATCCAAAAAACCAAATTATACAATAATGAAAGCCCCTCCCAGCATAAACAACATTAAGTTTGGTTTCCACCATTCCAATGTTGCACGACAAGATATCCCGTAAAAAGACGGGCTGATACCGATGACCAAGGCCATACCCTCTCAATCATCTAAAACCAGATTGCGGAAGTCTGGTGAAAAATTGTAGCTATAATCCTCATTTGCGGCAGTCTCTGAAGATAATCTGGAATCATGAACCCTTGAACTGAGATCGCAATCCAAACATCAACAATTCACACCAAACCATCATTGTATGAACAACATACGAAAATCTCAACAAGGAACCATACAAAAAAATCATAAAACCTTCACAGATGGACCATTCTGCTCCTCTGCCTTTAGCGACTCAACCTCAACAACACAATTCAGCAAAAAAAGAAACCATCATCCTTAAGAAAAAATCAAACAAAAATGAACCGGCATAGAAGAAGTCCACCTGTCAATGTCTACCCATCGCAAGACAAAAAAAAGGCAGTATAGCAACAGAAATCATGAACCAACACCTGATTGAGGGCCTCCCAAATATCACCAAAAGAAGAAAAACTTGCTGAAAGAAAGAGCCACAGATCTTGCCGCCGTCTTCAAACCCGCACACTGTGACCCGATCTCCCAACACACCCACAGCCGACCCGAAGTATGACAGAAACCCCAGTCTGTGACATATGAAGCTCGAACATTGGACTATCACCGCGCCACCAAGATGCCCTAAGCAGCAAGAGGGCAGCAACAATGGAGTTTTCTGAGAGAAACCGACTAGCACAACACCACAACTTGAAGTCGAAAATGCCACGAACGCACCAAAAGTAAATAAATAAAAGTTAATGGTTAAAGGGTAAAATAATATACTTCATGATAAAAAAACATCAATAGGACAAAACCTACCACATGGCATGTCGAGCATAGGCTAGGTGCTCTACCCCCAAAGATCCATACAAGATAGAAAAGCAATCAAACATCAGAAGAAGCACACTTATCGTTATCTATAATTGCAAGAATCATTTCTACTTAGTTACCAAATGAATCCCTAGCAGGGTGTCAGATATAATCTCAGTCAGTGGGCACTAATAGTGTCTAAACCTTTACATTTCATGCTGCAGAAAAATAACAGTGTTCTATATATAATAATTGTCAGAATTTAAATAAATAAAAATAATAGTATGTTGGTCCTGGTTTCTAAGAAGAAACCTATCCCATACTATCTATGTTTGATAAAGCCGGAAGTCTAAATGAGATCCCTGATAATGAATAATTTATATAAGAAGGACTAAGTAACAAGGAAAACCAAAGAAAAATCTGTACCACCAAGTTTTTTCTTTGTCTTGTGGTCTAATCAACATATCAAAACTATGTTCACTAAAGGCACAATAGAGGTATCAAAAAGCATAAAGAAACTCTAGGAAGTTCCCATAAAATCATCACAGGAATTTATATTACAATTTTCAATTTCAGAGGCAGATTCTGAGCCCATAATTGAGGAATAACTATGGTAAATCCATTCAGTTATATCCAATGCCACAAGAATATCCAAGGAAATCCTTTTGACAGTACAAGTATTGCCTGTCCTATGGTAACCATGAGTCAGTCAAAGGTATCACACATAAGGGACACTTTATCATCTGAGGCGTGGTTTATCCATCTATACAATTGGTTCATCCCCATATTCCCCAGAGCAAAACAGTATCACACAACAGTATAAGAAAAATCCTAGGGGAGCCCTATCCTAGCAATCCTAAAACATCGCTTCCCTAGTGCATCATGTTGTGACCTATTGAGTATGGAGAGTCCAATTTTGGGTTATTAATATAGGACTTGAATTATCTCCTAGACTTTTTTTCACTTAAAACTACAAGAGAGGCATATATCATAGAGAAAGCATTCATGATTGCATCCATTTAATTTACCATTAAATTCCAAAAATTATAACTCAATGTTAAACAAAACAAGGACTTTATTCAATGTAACTTGAGGTAACAATATTTAATAATAGTCAGAAATGAGATGAATTGTAACAAAACAATTATTTTGGAAAAATAAAATCCAAAAGAAAACCCAAAATCATGATTTATGATTCATCCTAAATAATTTATTCCATTTAAAACCTCAACCCAAATTATCACACATGCACAAAAAATGATAAATTAAAAATTCAATGCCAATGATAAATAAGGCTAATATATAGGCACTCTAAATAGGTTTCCAATATAATTCGAACAACCTTGGAAAGGGTTCACCTCAAACTTGGGTCATAAAGATCAAGGAAAAATAATTAAATTAAATTAAAATTCATTATTAAGTTTTCGTCGGTAGGCACCGACGAGTAGAAAAATGGTGTGATGTGAATGAAGCATATAAACAATGGGAATGAATATAGGCACCCTCCACCATAGTTATAAAATACCCCCACATTCTTCCAAGATATTAGATTTGATCAAAAGATTCACTGTGCTTCTGACTACGTTGAAAAAAGAGGATAAATCGGAGGTGCAGTGATGATTTGAAGGAGGAGGATGTAGTGGTGCACCTGGGGGATATGGATGTGCGTTAGTGGAAGGGGTAGGTGTGGTATAGAAGGTAAAAGGTGGATAAAAAAAGAAAAAAAGTAAAGAAAAATAAAGAAAAAAGTAAATAGGGGAAATGAAGGAAAACACAATAAAATATAATTAAAAATTGAATGAAGGGACAGAGAAAAGATAATTGATGGTTGAAATAAAAAAGGGTTTATTACATTTTTATATATTTCACTTTTATATTAACCCCTTTTTATTTTATCATTTACTTTTATTCCTTTTTCATCTCTTTCAATTTCTCTAAATTATTTTTATTTCTCTCAATCCTGTTAATTCCCAATAATTACAAAAGACTTTTTATGGGCATGATGTGTTATTTTTCAAAATCTCATGAAACCATGTTGATTTTTCTACTGATAAAGGACTATTTCACTATGCATGGGTGTGTTCCCAGGGTCTATATTGGGAATTATGAAAAAATTAAATTGACCATCCCTTGTTCAAATATGGTACATCACATGGGGGTTGAATTTCCTTTTACCAATTATAATAAAAAATTAATAGATTCTATGAAAGATTTTATAATATGAGATAATAAATAAATAATATCAAAGTTAATTATAGTAGAAATTAAAATGTTGAAAAAAAAACTAAAATTGGAGTTCAACAATAACAAAAAATGTCCCTTATATCACATACCGTCAAGAAGTATTGAGTAGATATATAACCCATTGGGTTTAAAAATATTTAAAAATTGTAGAATCCCCATGATTTTGAATTTAAAAATAAAGAAATGAATAACTTATTATTTAAACAGGGATAAATAACAAAATTAATCCCTCTATTTTGAACAAAGAATAATGAAAATATTGATGATAAAGAGGGAGAAAAGTGATTATTTATTTTTTGGAAAATAAATTACAATTTCATCTCCAATATCACTAAAATTTGGAATGTAAATAATGTGTAAGAGAGATATAGATTTATAGAGAGAGAGATAGGGATCCAATGTATTATACAGTAAATAACAAAGGTTCAATAATAATAATGGTAAATGGAAAATATAACGAATGGAACAAATATATTTGACTTCTATTGAATAAATTTACTGAAGATTATATCGTTGGATGGTTCTCCTGGATGCTCAAAAATACCATTCTTAATGTTAACATTGATATTCTTTGGGGAAGGACAAAAATTATTTTCTTTATAAGGAATAAGAAGTAATTGATGATTTATGTGTGTTTCAAAGGGTATGCACTATAATTGGATGATGTTATATAGCTCCCTTGTCCAATTTTATAGACACCACATGGTTAAAGGGTCTAAGGAGATGATAAAATAAATTAAAGTTCCTAACCATATAATTTTGTTGAACCATTAATAAACCATCAAAGGACCTAGAATACTATCACCATCGAGGTTCTTGATTCCTCAGTCTATCTAGTGTGAAAGGTAGTAGTTCCAATATTACTAGGTTCTCCCCCATATAGTGGGTGTAGTGGTTCTAGAGATAGTTTCTTATAGATAATTTATTAGATAGATTATGATCTCATACCAAATATCAAATACTTCACCACTTCACATGACACTTATAAAGTTATTTAAACTGAATTTTAGTCCGTCTTATGGTTGGATTCCTTTCAATCATTAATAATAAGAAATATTTCAAAAACTTTAAACAACATGGAACAAGTTAGAAAAAAATTAATGTTCATATGATCATTGGAAAAAATAAACTTTGAGGTTTAATAATCTAACCCTTTTTATGATAAAAAAGACATGATATAATGATAATTATAAAGAAGAGGTAAAATATAATAATAAATTAGTTACTAAATAAATGTGGAACAAATCCCCTTATTTATAACACTTTGAAGCAAATTTCTCCCCTTTATGAAACAATATTTAAGACCAAAATTATTTTATATTTTTCCTCCATAAAAATACATTTCTCCATTTATATTATCAATAAATAATTTAAAAATAATTATGGTAAGTTAGATATGATATGATAAAGAATAAATTATTAAAATATACCTTTATAAAAATTTTATCTCCCATTTAAGAAAAGAGGGACATATTATAGAAGGTGGATTTTAAGATGCTCGTCCGTCATAATATAAAGATATAAAAAATAAATCCTGAGATTACATTTAGATATTTTAAATTGGGATAATTATCAAGAGAGGAAAAATACAATAATAAAATATCTCTTATTAAAAATAATATTTTCAATGAAATGGATTTTTGATATTTGAATTAAGATATTCGAAACTTTTTAAAATTCTCGGTAATGAATTTATAAAGATCAATCCAAGAGATTTACATGTAAAAAATATATTTTAGGAAGATATTTTCAACATAAAACATGACAAATATTTGAGTTGATGCTTAAATAATATATATGAGAATATGATAAGATTACAAAAACAACATTGTCTATATAAAAAAAGTAAAATAAATAAATTTAAAATACTTAATAGATAATATATTGACCTATTGTTTTTCATTATCAAATGGAAACCATATGATATAGCAATGAGGTTCAATGGAGAAGACCTATAATATATAAAAATTATTTCCTTTTCATACACTTAGGGTTCTAGTATTGTTACCACAAGATGATTTCATCATGGTAAAACTTTGAGATTTCAAGGAGAATAATATATATATTTATGATATTATTTGGAATATAATGATAAAAAATTTACTAAGTTAGGTAACAAATATAATACTATACGTGAAAAATTCATTTTTGGAATAACACATTTAAAATTAGTAATTGAAGGAATATTTCATAATAAATAAGATATTTGAATTGTTACGGAATATATTTTATATAGAGGTAATGAATTGTGAAAAGGAATAATGTTCCTGGTGATACATAACATAAAATATTCTTTCTATAGTTTTTATAGTTATGTGTAACTGATAGTACCATGATTGACTTCTTTATTTCACCCTTATACCAATGTATTAAACTAGTTTTATATTAAAAAATAGAAGTACAATAAAAACATTCACTCCATTTTTGATGAAATTATTTTGTTTTTAACACTTTTAAAAAGGGAAATGTTAGTTTTTTTGATAATTATATTGTAGGTGGAGGTGATTTGGAGGACCCATGATGAAGTCCAAGGAAAATGGGCCTATATGCACATGATCCAAGCAAAACAGTGGGTTGAAACTCATTCTTATACTAAACCGAGAATTAAAATAGGATGAAAAATTTTGGGCTGGTACAAAATATAAAGATCTCCATTTCATATGAAGGAACTGAAGCCCAATTCATCCATTAAGAGGCCCATACAAACTGATTTGTTCAATAAAGTGGATCTGCACGAGATCAAAACTTTGCCTCTATATTTTGGAAATATCTCTTATTATAATCAATATCCGGCCTCCAAATTTGACATGTAGGTAGAAAATATGTCTTACAACAAATATATAGTCTTTTCGAAAGTGATTTAAGACTTTCCAAAAATCCAAAAACATGGACCAAGCGGAATGATGAAATCTGGGTGCCCAAAACCACTTCCCACTTTGCCTAAAATTGGCACCTAGGGCCCCCCATTTTGATGTTCGAACAAGAGGAAAGGTGTTTCAATTTTGGAGTCCCAATGGATTCCTCCCACCAATATTTGAAGATCTGAAGGCTATGGGTAGTTCTACTTCAATATCTTCTTCTTCTTCCCCTCCCATGAGTTTCTAAACTGCTTGTGATCACCCGGGGAGGAATGTGATGTAATCCCGAGCTTCATACTTGTATTATTTTGAATGATGTTTTTAATTAAAGGTTGTATGTTGTTTTTATTCATCCTCTATTTTTATTTAATTGAGTTATATACTGGTATGTTATACTCAAACTCAAATGATTATGTTTGGGGGTAACCTTTAATGTAATGTTTCACACATCGTTCATCCCTTTTTCTTCCCTCATTCAATTGTGGTGTTTGTGTGGTTCATATTGGTCAATTGAACTCACATAAGCACTATCAAGGTCAGGAAAATTTATTTCATGGTATAACAATGAAGAAACATAAAAACATGTACATCATATTGAGTTTTTTGTATGTTGCCTTGGTGATTTTTGGTTATGATGTCGAACAGAAATCACTCAATCATCAGCGGTGTCCGGTGAATCATTGTGTGTTTTCGATTGAATCCTAGAAGGTATCCTAGAATAATCATAGTAACATTATGTTAATATGTGTTACAAACCATGTATTAAAATATCATAACCCTATATTTTGAAGCGATGAAGGATGAGCATCATGAGACTTCACCGGGTTGATCACAATTAATTAATATTGTTCATTTCTACTTTGTTGTATTTCTTTAGTTTTTCTATTGTAATATATTATCATAAAAACAAAAGTTTTATTAAATCCCATTACCCTTCTAAATTCATAATCAAAAACCTCTTTTACAACTAATTATCTAAGGCTCCCTTGAGAGATGACCTAGGGTTGCTGCTATACTGCAGAAATTCTAGTTAAAAATAAATAACTAATTTGATGTGCTTGACAATGAGATCAAATTTTGGCACCATTGATGGGGATCCAAGATCATTTTTTTCTTATATTTCCCTTGATTTATTTATTTTACTTCTTTATTAGTACTCTTTTCAATACCCAAACACCATTTGATCGTTTTCTGTTTTGGTTTTTTGTTTCTATCTTTGGTTTTTTTGTGTTCTTCCTCTCTCTCTCTCTCTCTTTATTCTTAATCTCCATCAATCTCTCTAATTTTTTACTATAACATTCTCTTTTATTTCCTCCTTTCATTTATTAAGTATTTTTATTTCATTCAACTTCCATAAAAAAACTAAAAGAAAATAAAAAATAAAAAAAAAATCAATCAATCAAACTGGAAAACATTATTGCATGACAAGATCTGGTAAAAAAACATTACTTGAATTCGACAATGAAATTGAAAAATCACTCAATTCACAAATAAAGGAATCTATATAAGTTCAATCAAGTAACCCTGAGGAACCCATTTTGGAACCTCAAGTGGCCATAAACTAATCAAAAATTTCACTCAATCAAACACATGAAAACATGGCTGCAAATAATCGAACCTTAAAAGAACTGACCACCCTGGATGTGGAGTACCAACCTGCGTACATCCAATATCCTGATGAAGAAGCCAACTTTGATCTAAGATCAGGCCTCATCCACCTTCTACCTAAATTCCATGGTCTTCCTAGTGAGTACCCTCATAAACAGCTTAAGGATTTTCTCATAGTGTGCTCCAACATGAATCCCCAAAATGTGTCTGATGACTTAATTAAGTTTAGAGACTTACCTTTATCCTTTGACGGTGTAGCCGAAGACTGGATATACTATCTTCCTACCACAATTGGGGGCTGGAATGACCTTAAATCACTATTTCTAGATAATTTCTTCCCTACCTCCCAAACTGCATCAATTAGGAAAGAAATATGTGGAATTAGGCAATCACAAAGAGAGACCCTTCCTGAATACCGGGAATGATTCAAGAGACTTTACTCATGATTCCCCCACCACCAAATTAGTGAACAACTGTTAATACAATACCTCTATGAGGTACTTGTCCCCATGGATCGTGGAATGATATATGCTTCATATGGTGGTGCCCTAATTGATAAAACCCCTTCCACCGCTCGCGACTTAATATCCAACAAGGCTCAAAATGCACAAAAATTTGGTACACAATAAATTGCACAAACCTGAGGAGTTCATGAGCTAAGTCATTCAGCCCTTGAACAAAAGGTAGATAATAAACAAGATGATATGTATACCCTTATAAGGAAATTAGCTCAAGCATAAGTTAACTCACAATCGCCTCCTGTTCCATTACATTGGGGTATTTGTTTAAACAATACTCATTTTTCTAACCAGTTCCAACAACTTCAAGATTAACATTAGTCTTGTGAAGCTGTGTTCCCAAGGCGTCCATTCCAACAAGAACCTCCCTTTAATTAGGAACAATTTTGGCCAAATCGAAACCATGGGTTGCAAGAAAAACCCTAGTACCTACAAAGAGGAAACTCAAGCTACCCCAAGCAGAATTGGTATCCACAAGGACAAGGTATGCAACCTTCTTATCCTTCAACATCTCAAAACAATCATCCTCCTCATCCCAAATCTGAACCAAGCCTCGAGGATTTGGTGAAAAAAATGGAAACCGATAACCTATAGTTCCAACAGACCACACAATCAGCAATTCAAGACCTACGAACTCAAGTGGGACAATTGGAAAACACCATCGGTGAGCTCAAGATGCAAGGTTCTGGTGAACTACCATCCCAAACCATTGAAAACTTGAAGGACAAATATAATTTATGTGCAATTAAACATCGTAGTGGTAAAGAAGTTTCTCCTTATACCGATTCTACAGAATAGGTATGTCCCCCTCTTGAATTTTTTTTCCCAAACTTCAATAATTTCTAGTAATGAAAAACAAAATAAAAAGGGAAATAAAATTATTATTGATGATTCAAATGAACAATCCATTCCTCTTATTTTCCCCCAAAGACTCTCTAAATCCAATAAAAAATTTGATAATGAAATTGATAATGAAATAATGGATACATTTAAAATGGTTCAGGTTAATATTACTTTATTGGATGTAGTTAAGAAAATTCCACAATATGCAAAATTTCATAAAGAACATTCCACCCATAGAAAAAGGATGAAGGGGAATGAGAGAGTCAACTTGGGGAGGAATGTCTAGGCCTTAATTCAAATAGAAATTCAAACAAAATGAAAGGATCCAGGCACATTCTAAGTACCAGGTACCATAGGGGAGACCCTATTTTTTGATGCTATGCTAGATTTAGGTGATTCCATTAATGTAATTCCTCACTATGTGTATAATTCTCTATAGGTTGGAGAGCTTCAAGAAACAACCATTATTGTGCAACTTGCCTACCGAAGTACAACAAATCCTTCCACCGTGATTGAGGATGTCCTTGTAAGAGTGAAGAATCTCATCTTCCCAACTGATTTCTACGTTCATGAGATGGAAGATACTTGAACCCAAGGACATTCGCCTCTCATACATGGGAGGCCCTTCCTCAAAACAGAAAATACGATCATCAATGTTCACAATGGTACACTGTATATGGATTTTGATGGAGAAAAGGCGTGTTTTAACATCCTTGAGGTTATGAAACACCCTATTGAAGATCACTCCACTCTTCTTGTCTATTCAAGGTATGTGCTCTCAAATGATCCTCACACACACAATTCTCTCCTTAACCCATAATATGATTCAATTTACTCTTCTTCAACCTTGAAAGATTTGAGTTTTGAGTCATGTTTGGAGTGTTGTTTGGGTTCTGAAATGTGTAAATTTTGTGATTTAATTGATGAGTGTCTTTGTTCTGAGGTACCCATGACCGTCGATGATTATGAAAACCTAATTTCAATTGATTCTATATCTTTAGAGAATAAACATAAGCAGATAGATAGTTTAATGGTCCTCACTCCCCCTAAATCCCCTCCCTTAATCCAAAAATCACTGGTGTTGGAATTAAAACCACTTCCATCTAATTTAAAATATGCCTATCTTGAGGGTATTAACCAATTGCCCATCATTATTTCCAATAACCTCTGTCAACAGCAGGAATCAAAACTGTTTGATCTTTTGAGAGAGTGTAAAAAAGAAATAGGATGGACATTGGATGACATTCATGGGATTAGCCCGTCTATTTGTATGCACCATATAATTTTATATGATGAGGATAAGCCTGTAAGGGAGGCTCAATGCTGATTGGATCCCACTCTCCATGAAGTGGTAAAATTGGAAGTCAATAAATTACTTGTTGTAGGGATCATTTATCCTATATCTGATAGTAAATGGGTTAGCCCAGTGAAAATTGCGACTAAAAAAATTGGAATAACAGTTGTGTCAAATGAAAGAAATGAATAGGTTCCAACACATGTGCATAACAGTTGGAGAGTCTGTAATGACTACTATTGACTGAATCAAGCCACACGGAAGGACCACTTTACACTACCTTTCATTGACCAAATGTTAGAATGATTGGCTGGTAAGTCTCATTATTGTTTCAATGATGGCTATTCGGGTTATTTCCAAATCCGTATAGCCCCTAAAGATCATGAAAAGACAACATTTACCTATCAATTTGGAAAATTTTCATACATAAGGATACCCTTTGGTCTTTTTAATTCTCCAGGTACTTTTTAGCATTGTATGTTAAGTATATTTTTAGAGTAACTATAAAATTTCATGGAAGTCTTTATGGATGATTTCAAAATTTATGGAACTTCTTTTGATGATTTTTTGGCACTCATAGGTTCTATCATCCATCATTGTATAAAAAAGATCTTGTATTAAATTACAAGAATTCCATTCCCTAGTTGAATAGTGGATAGTTCTTGGGCATGTTATTTGAAAAGAATGAATTAAAGGGGATTAATCAAAAATTGAATTAATTTCAACCCTTCCATACCCAAAATGTGTTCATGAGGTGTGATCATTCTTGGGTCATGATGGTTTCTACCACCGATTCACTAAAGACTTTAGTAAGATCGCATTTCACTTATCACAATTATTACCAAAGGATACTGAGTTTTTGATTCATAAAAATTGTGAGGATGCATTCAATTCACTAAAAAGGAGTCACACATCACCTCCCATCATCCAATATCCAAGGTGGTATCTCCCCTTAGAACTTATTTGTCATGCCTCTAACATTGAATTTGGGGCTGTTTTATCACAAAGGGTTGAGAGAGCTCCTCATGTCATTGCATATGCCTCATGTACACTTGACCCTGCCTAGGAAAACTACATTACCAATAAAAAGAAAATTCTTTTTATTGTTTGTTCCTTGGAAAAATTCCGTTCATATCTTATCAGGTCAAAAATCATTGTCTTTTATGATCATGCTACTCTTTGTTTCCTCCTAAAGAAACCTGAAGCTAAGCCCCACCTCATTCGGTGGGTGTTCCTCCTCCATGAGATTGAACGTGAGATTAGAGATAAGATCGGAGTGGAAAATGTGGTAGCTGACCACATTAGTAGTATTTCCACTCCATTGCACCATCATGATGACTCACCCCTCCCCATTTAATAATTCTTCCCTCATGAGAACCTTTGTGATGTTATGGAACTTACCCCCTGGTATGCCGACATAGTGAATTTTCTAGCAACATCTAGGGTCTCCACTAATTTTATCACATTACAATCCCAGAGACTTAAGTATGATT
Source organism: Viscum album (assembly GCA_963277665.1). Lineage (NCBI taxonomy): Eukaryota > Viridiplantae > Streptophyta > Magnoliopsida > Santalales > Viscaceae > Viscum > Viscum album. The sequence goes on along the minus strand of OY728164.1, from coordinate 991,648,457 downwards.
GTCTATGGTACAATTGGGATGAACCATATTTGTGGAGAATTTGTGGTGTCCAAGTAGTTCGTCGGTGTGTCCCTGACCATGAGTTCTGTAACGCCCCAGCCCTAGTTACCCAGTGTCGGTGCATTATTACATAACATTGGCATGATCAGAAGAAAGATCAAATCTCGAAAGACCGATTGGTTTAGTAGCCTTGGAAACACTAGATATATTCATAAGTTTTACATTACATCATAAAATGAAAAACTACTACAACTACATAATGTCTCCATAATCCACACTCATATCCCCACATAATATCCATGCAGGTCATTCATAATTTACTTCTTCACTTCCTGGGAAAAATAAAACATAGAAAAGGGGTGAGCTCAAATGCCCAGTAAGGATAACAATATAGCGGAAACTTTCATAAACAAGAATAAACATTTAAGGAAATGTATAACTAAAACAAAAGCCTTTCAAACATGAACTTTCAACATGGTATGGCATAAATAAAATGAAATAATTCCATTTACTTATTCACATGGATATTCTACTAATCGAATAATCACATGCAAAAATCAATAACCACTTTCATAATGTTGGAATGCATAATGCCAGACTATCATAACCACATAGTCAAGGCCTCGTGCCAAGACTACAAATAAGATTTTGTCAAGGCCTTGTGCCAAGACACTAGTTTGTCTCATGATACCTACCGATGCATCGAGGAGCTATAGCGGGCTCCACCCGTCACATATTAAGTCCAATGCATTCCCATATGAAAAGGTTTAAACATAACATAAACATTCGTATTAAAACTAGCATAAAAAATCTCAATAATTTCACCATAAACTATGAATGGTATAAAAATAGCACATCCACATTCAAACATATCACAAAACCTTCAATACAATATATATGTTTTGTATCATAATAAATCAACTTCAAATAAGCGTAAAATCCATCAAAGGATGTTGACAAAGATGAAATCAAAACTCTTTTTAGAGAAATATCTCTTTCTATTTTTGAAATAATTTAAGAGCCAAATAAAATAAAAAATTTTCTTTAAAAATATTCTTATAAGCTTGTAAGGAAAGCTTTAAAAACTTTATAACGGCGGAAAATAACCGCACCCGCCGTATAAGTTAAAAAAAACATTCTTACCTTAATTCTGTCGAAAAGGTTAAAAAGGACCTTATTTTAAAAACGACGGAAAGATTCCTTTATAAACCTCTTATTAAAAGTCAAACAAGGGAATAAATGACTTTAACCCATATTCTTGTAAATAATAAAAATGTTTTGAAATACATTTCGAAGAAACATGGATGTGGATGATAAAGAAATCCCAGTAGATTATTACATATAAACAATCTCGGATAATGAAGAGATTGTGAAATAAACCCTTACCTTGTACTTTTCCTTGGTTGGGGTAGGTTAACCTCCTGTATAATGGTGAACTAATTGTTATTAAATTATACAAGGATCATATAAATTAATATGATATCATATATGATCTTTTAATATCGATTTGATAATAATATCTTAGTATTATCGTTGTTTCAGGTGTTAACTTACTTGTATTCTTTTATATGTTTTGTTACGTAAGACATTTTTGTAAAGGATAGGTTGTATATTATTCATATCCAGAATGATATCAAGTCCTTAAACATCATTTTTAAATCATCAAATGGTAATTATACTTGAATGGATACGATGGAGAATGAATCTCATCGCGTTCGTGGAGACGGTTGTCCGTACGTACGCACGAGTGACAATATCATTCTTTTGATATTAAAATAATATATAAATGGATGGTATATCATATATAAAGAATCATTAAAATGTTATATTTATTATTTACATGAGTTACACATCATTATTATACCCATCCAAATAATAATATATTGAATAACAATTACACCACGACGTGGAGACGGTAAGCCGTACGTACGCACGTATGGTGACATGTTATTCAAAGGGTGGATAGAATAATGAATATGGTTGTACCATATTTATAATAACATCAAAGTATATATATGATACTGGAGTTATTATTTTAGAATGGTAACAACAGAGGAAGAAGAAGTGGAAGAAGAAATGAACTTGGAAGAGGGTGGTGAAATCATTACCTCTTCTTCGGGTTCTTCCTTTTGATTTGATCAAAAGGGCTCCATAGGTTGGCTTTCTGATCAAACTAAGGCCCCTAGGTTGTAGTGAGGGAAGTTGGGAGAGTATTTGGGCAGAGCTTTGCCGAACCAAAAGACTTTTAAGGTGTGAAGAAATGAGATGGAGGAGTGCCCTTTTATAAGAGGTGTGAGGGGCACCTTTGGAAAAGCTAGAAATATTAATTTATAATAAATTCATATTCAGTTTCTAATGGATCCAAATTTGATTATTAAAAGGTTAAGGTGGGGATGGGTCGAAAACAACTCAACCAATAGAATTTAGACAGGTTTGGGTACTTATATTAATCGTATGTTTAAGTATTAACTCTAAGTTAATTAGTTTCACTTTTACAATGTCTCTTTGTATTTTTATATAATATGGTTAATAAACATACTACATACATACAAGCGACTCCCATGTGGTCCATTAATGATGAACCTATCATGATATAAGTCTCTTTGCCGAACCTTCGATTTTTAGGAATTTAATATCAATTAATAATATAATATTTTTTTTAAGAACTCTTTTATGTCAATTTTGACACTATTCAATAGTTGATTTTTGTGAAACTCATAACAGATTGATTACTTCGAACAAAGTCCATTAACTAAATCCTAATATATCATATTATCCTAGAAAATTAGTTTAATTCATTAAAAGTTTCATATTATATTTATTTGGGTATTTATAATATGAATTATTTTAATTTTTCAATATTATAGTAATTACTGCATAATCATTGTGTCATAAATAAATTAAATTATTTAATGTCTAAAAATTATAAATAAAATATCATTATGTAGGAAATCGTTTTATCTTTCTAATGAATATTTATAATCTAAAACCCAATATATATAACCCTATGTAACAATTGTTTTTCTTAAAAGATATATGCTTGTGTCATTTTTGTATTCATTTTATCTTAATTAAAATAAAGTGTCATTATCACTTACAAGTGGATCCATGGGGTCCCAAAATCGACCCAAAGATTCCCATGGTCGACCATGTATCAAAAAATAGGTTTAAGACACGTTTTAGGGTAATTTAGTATTATTATAATATTTTTTTAACCCTTATTTACCGGATTTACCCTTAACCATGGTAAATAAAATATTTACCGCAGTAATTATTCAAAATGTCTAAAAATAAAAGTTAACTATTTACACAATTTGAACATCCTGATTCCAAATATGGAATCCATTTTCCTAAATTCAAAACACATAAGTGGCATAAATTAATTTAAAATTAATTCCCGCTGTCAAAACAAAAAACGTGTTTTTAAGAGATAATAACTATCAAAAGATTGACACTTGTTTATGTTCGGTTTAATTGTAAAATTATGACCAATGACCAACATTATATTAAATGTTAAAAATATATTCTAAATATACTTTAAAACTACTAAAATTCATAATTTATCACTATTAATTATTTTTATTAAAAAAGTTGTTTTTAATTAAAATTTAGTAATTTTCACTATTCATCAAAATATGAAAGTTATCCGAAAAGTACCAAAATTTCACCTTAGGCTAAATTAGATATTCCGAATCCAAAAATGAAGTCCATTTTGAAATATTAAATATATATAATTTTAAAAAGTAGGTATTACTATTCATAACGGCTAGTTTGATTGGTTGTTAGAACTCGGTGTTGCGTACAACACACGCTATCACATTATTCAAAGAGAAGCGTACCGTAGAAGCTTGGGGTGTTACATTATCCCCTCCTTCAAATAATTTCATCCTCAAAATTTCTAGAATACTATCGCATGAAAAGACTTGGGTGGTTCTTCATCATAAGTTCCTCGGGTTCCCACGTTGCCTCTTCCATCTTATGGTTTCTCCACAAAACTTTTACCAGACGCGTCGTCCGGATTCTCAGTACTTGTTCTCTCATATCAAGAATCCTGACGGGTTCTTCACAATAGGAAATATCAGGTTCTAGTTCTAATTCATCATAGGTGAGTACATGCGTTGGATCAGGCATGTATTTCCTCAACAGAGATATGTGGAACACATCGTGAACTTTGGAGAGACTTGGTGGCATTGCCAATCGGTAAGCTACAACCCCAATTCGTTCTAGAATTTCGAAAGGTCCGATGTACCTGGGACTCAATTTACCTTTCTTACCAAAACGTATGACTCCCTTCCATGGAGATACCTTCAGGAAAACATGATCACCGACTTGAAATTCCAAATCCTTCCTTCGATTATCGGCATAGCTCTTCTGCCTACTTTGAGCTGCTTTGATGTGATTTTGGATTACATTCACCTTTTACACCATTTCCTCCACCAGTTCTGGGCCTACAAGTTTTCTTTCAACAACGTCATCCCAACAGGTTGGTGTACGACATCTCTTTCCATATAACGCTTCATATGGTGCCATCTGAATACTCGAATGGAAGCTATTGTTATAGGAAAATTCTACCACTGGTAAATATTGATCCCACATACCCTGAAAGTCAAGTGAGCAAGATCTCAACATGTCTTCTAAGGTCTGAATAGTCCGTTCTGATTGTCCATCTGTCTGAGGGTGGTAAGCAGTGCTCAAATGAAGTTCAGTATCCAGGGATTTCTGAAGACTTTTCCAAAATCTTGAAGTAAAACGGGGATCACGATCAGAAACAATTGATAAGGGTACTCCATGAAGTCTCACAACTTCATTAATATATAGTCCTGGTAGACGTTCCAGGGGTAGATCTTCTCTTATAGCAAGAAAATGTTCTGACTTGGTAAGACGATCAACAATAACCCATATTGCATCATTCCTTCTAGGAGTCTTTGGTAGCCCCATGACAAATTCCATCGTAATATTGTCCCATTTCCACTCCGGTATGGGAAGAGGTTGCATAACTCCTCCAGGTTGTTGCCTTCCAGCTTTCACTTGTTGACAAACCATACATCTTGACACAAAATCAGCAATCTCCCTCTTCATGTTATCCCACCAAAAATGTTCCTTCAAATCTCTATACATTTTTGTGCTCCCAGGGTGTATAGAGAAATTGGAACTATGAGAATCATCCAGCAATTCCCTTTTTAGATCAGGTAAATCAGGAAAACAAAGTCTCTTCCCGAATTTCAAAATTCCATCTTCATACACAAAGTCTCTCAATCTCCCATCATTCACAGCTTTAATCTTCTTTTGGAATTCTTCATCATCGGTCTGAGAACTCTTAATCCTTTCTAGTAAAGATGGTTTGGCAACCATTTGAAAAAGCATTGATGTTTCACCTTCCCTGGTTATTCCCATGTCCATCTTCACTAGATCCATGAAAATTGGATCCCTTTCAATTCTCATATTGTTCAAAACTCCATGGTCTTTTCTACTCAAAGCATCTGCTACCTTATTTGCCTTCCCCGGGTGGTAGTGTATCGTACAATCATAATCCTTGGGTAATTCAAGCCATCTCCTTTGCCTCATGTTGAGTTCTTTTTGTGAGAAAATATACTTCAAACTCTTGTGATCAGTATAAATATCACATTTTTCACCATAGAGGTAGTGCCTCCATATCTTTAAAGCAAAGATCACAGCTGCTAACTCGAGATCATGGGTAGGATAGTTTTTTCCATGAATTTTCAACTGTCGTGATGCATAGGCAATAACTCTATCATTCTGCATAAGGACACATCCAAGTCCTTTCTTTCATGCATCACTATAAATAACGAACCCATCATTCCCCGATGGTAGAGTCAATATAGGATCATTGACTAATCTTTTCTTCAGTTCTTCAAAACATTCTTCACACTCTTTTGTCCAAACAAATTTAACCCCTTTACGTGTGAGCTTCGTTAATGGGTTAGCCAATCGGGCAAAATTCTGGACGAAACGTCGATAATAACCTGCCAAACCAATAAAACTGCGTACCTCAGTTATACTCGTAGGTGCTGGCCATTCTTGGATTGCCTTTGTCTTAGAAGGATCAACAAAGATTCCATATTTAGAGATAATATGGCCAAGAAAGGAAATCTCATGAAGCCAGAATTCACACTTGCTAAACTTCCCATATAATTCATGCCTCCTCAGAGTCTTCAAGATAATGCGCAAGTGATTTTCATGATCTTCGTAGGTTTTGGAGTATACCAAGATATCATCAATAAATACCACCACAAATTCATCGAGATACTCCTTGAAAACTCTATTCATCAGATCCATGAATACAGAGGGTGCATTAGTCAATCCAAACGGCATTACAGTAAACTCGTAATGCCTGTACCTAGTTCGAAATGCGGTCTTCGGAATTTCTTCCTTCTTCACACACAACTGATGGTATCCAGATCAAAGGTCAATCTTTGAAAAGTATTGAGCTCCATGCAGTTGGTCAAATAAATCATCAATACGAGGTAGGAGATACTTGTTCTTTTTCGTTATAGCATTGATCTCCCTATAGTTGATACATAACCTCATAGATCCATCTTTCTTTTTAACAAAAACAACAGGGGCTCCCCATGGAGAAACACTGGGGCAAATAAATCCCTTATTACTCAATTCCTCTAGTTGTTTCTTTAGTTCGACTAACTCTACAGTGACCATTCAATAAGGGGTCTTCGATATAGGCCTTGATCCAGGAATAAAATCAATGGAAAACTCAACTTCTCGTTCTGGAGGATGTCCAGGTAAATCTTCCGGAAATACATCTACAAATTATTTCACAACAGGTACATCCTCTATTTGAACATTCCTTTCCTCACCGACAGTTATTTCATTCTCTTCCTCCCCAATAATTGAATTAAGTTGAGCTACTAGGGGTGGATCTAAATACGAATTAGGTGGTGACGATTCTGCTCTAAAGATAAGGTGTTCCTTATCATTATCATCAAGAAACGTAACCTCTTTCTTCTTACAATAAATCTTCGCATCATTGTCTGAAAGCCAATCCATACCGAGGATTATATCAAACTCAATCATAGGTATGACGATGAGATCAGTAGATAAAGAACATTTATGTGCTCTAATGGGGACTGATTCACAAAACATTGTTGCAATGATACTTCCCTTAGGAGTTTTAACTGACAACTCCCTTGTTAAATCAAATTGGAAATATCTAATTTTCTTAGAAAACTGGGAAGATATGAAACAATGCGATGATCCAGAGTCAAATAATGCATTTGCTAAACTTGAGGAAACCATTAAATTACCTGCCAACACGTCTTTTGGAGCTTCTACCTCTGCATTAGTGATAGCATAAGCCTGGCCTTGATCCCTTGGCCTTTTTTGAGGTAAGTTCTCATGACGTTTAGGACATGCATTTGCATAATTCCCCATCTCCCTGCAATTGTAGCACTGAACGTTGGTAGCTTCTTTCTTCCCCTTGCAATCATGAGCTTGGTGGCCTTTTTCACCACACTTATAACAGACTCCCATTCCCTTCATGAAAGTACCAGGATGTTTCTTCCCGCATTTACCACAAGATGGATATTCAACCTTTCCCTTCTTCCCCTTACTTCCATTCCCAGATTGATCAGCAGGTCTCTTCTTCTCTTGCTTTGCATTAAAGTCATAAGACTTAGAGAATTCCTTTTTGGTATTGATAGCACATGAGACAATGTCTTCGTACGATGAAAAGGATTGTGAGACTAATGCTCGACGGAGAAATGGTTTTAACCCATCAAAGAAATGATAAATCTTACTTCTTTGGTTACGTATATAATCACCAGCGTACCTTTCTAACCTTGTAAAGTTATCCTCATACTTTGTGACATTCTCATCCTCCTTCTGTCTCAGACTTAGAAATTGCCTTTCCATATCTGCTCGATGGTCACGAGGAAAGTATTTTTCTAAAAATAGATCTTTGAACTCCCTCCATTCCATATTTGATACTTCATCATCTTCCTTAGTATTTTGAATCAATGACCACAATTGATCAGTATCTCCACTGAGGCGGTAAACTGCCATGATAACTTTTTCCCTTTCACTGCTCCCCAAAGCCTGAAATATTTTCTCTAGGGAAAATATCCATTGCTCAGCTACTAAGGGATTTGTACTCCCATTGAACGTTGGTGGTTGTTGCCTCATGAATTGATCTAACATTGATCCTCCACGCTGCGGATCAGGGTGCTCCATACGGGTAAGGTTATTATTCATAACCTGAGTAAGTTGTCCCAGTATGGTGATTAGCTGATCGGCTCCAGTTGCATCACCAGCTCCACTATAATTATCTTGAGCAGGAGGGAAATACCTACATGGAGTGCGTGCATTGATACAGTTTCCATTTATTCCACAAGGCGCCATTTCTAAACAATGGCATAAACTAGATCAGTTTATGAATCAAAATACATAATCCCATACTTATAAAACACTTAACATAAATTGAACTATTTATGGATATAATCCATAATGATAAGAATGTATTCTTTGAGGAAGTATATACTCATAATCCCTTCAAAATGATTTTTAAAGAAAATGAGATTTATCCTAAGCATATCCCCCGGGAGTGTCGTAACCAAGAGTGCAGCAAGGCCCGTTGTCGTGCATCAGTTCCCGTTCGAGTCTAGCTCAAAGCGATGTTTTCGGTTTTTACCCCTAGGTACATCTGTGCCAGAGCCGCCTCTACCTTCTCGTATCCAGACAGGGATGTATTGCTCGGAAAACTCACAAAATCTCTACAATACCAAAATTCTAGGAAGTTCTTCTATATTAATCCTCAAAGTTCATCATAGGTCTATGTGCTCTAATCAGAGTTTATCTAAATCTAGTTTCCAAGGTTTGTACTAAACTTCTCTGATACAAACTGTAACGCCCCAGCCCTAGTTACCCAGAGTCGGTGCATTATTACATAACATTGGCATGATCACAAGAAAGATCAAATCTCGAAATACCGATTGGTTTAGTAGCCTTGGAAACACTAGATATATTCATAAGTTTTACATTACATCATAAAATGAAAAACTACTACAACTACATAATGTCTACATAATCCACACTCATATCCCCACATAATATCCCTGCAGGTCATTCATATTTTACTTCTTCACTTCCTGGGAAAAATAAAACATAGAAAAGGGGTGAGCTCAAATGCCCAGTAAGGATAACAATATAGCGGAAACTTTCATAAATAAGAATAAACATTTAAGGCAATGTATAACTAAAACAAAATCCTTTCAAACATGAACTTTCAACATTGTATGGCATAAATAAAATGAAATAATTCCATTTACTTGTTCACATGGATATTCTACTAATCGAATAATCACATGCAAAAATCAATAACCACTTTCATAATGTTGGAATGCATAATGCCAGACTATCATAACCACATAGTCAAGGCCTCATGCCAAGACTACAAATAAGATTTTGTCAAGGCCTTGTGCTAAGACACTAGTTTGTCTCATGAGACCTACTGATGCATCGAGGAGCTATAGCGGGCTCCACCCGTCACATATTAAGTCCAATGCATTCCCATATGAAAAGGTTTAAACATAACATAAACATTCGTATTAAAACTAGCACACAAAATGTCAATAATTTCACCATAAACTATCAATGGTATAAAAATAGCACATCCACAGTCAAACATATCACAAAACCTTCAATACAATATAGAATTTTTGTATCATAATAAATCAACTTCAAATAAGCGTAAAATCCATCAAAGGATGTTGACATAGATGAAATCAAAACTCTTTTTAGAGAAATATCTCTTTCTATTTTTGAAATAATTTAAGAGCCATATAAAATAAAACATTTTCTTTAAAAATATTCTTATAAGCTTGTAAGGAAAGCTTTAAAAACATTATAACTGCGGAAAATAACCGCACCCGCCGTATAAGTTAAAAAAACATTCTTACCTTAATTCTGTAAAAAGGTTAAAAAGGACCTTGTTTTGAAAACGACGGAAAGATTCCTTTATAAACCTCTTATTAAAAGTCAAACAAGGGTATAAATGACTTTAACCCATATTCTTGTAAATAATAAAAATGTTTTGAAATACATTTCGAAGAAACATGGATGTGGATGATAATGAAATCCCATTAGATTATTACATATAAACAACCTCGGATAATGAAGAGATTGTGAAATAAACCCTTACCTTGTACTTTTCCTTGGTTGTGGTAGGTTAACCTCCTGTATAATGGTGAAATAATTGTTATTAAATTATACAAGAATCGTATACATTAATATGATATCATATATGATCTTTTAATATCGATTTGATAATAATATCTTAGTATTATCGTTGTTTCAGGTGTTAACTTACTTGTATTCTTTTATATGTTTTGTTACGTAAGAAATTTTTGTAAAGGATAGGATGTATATTATTCATATGCAGAATTATATCAAGTCCTTAAACATCATTTTTAAATCATCAAATGATAATTATACTTGAATGGATACAATGGGGAATGAATCTCATCGCGTTCGTGGAGACGGTAGTCCGTACGTACGTACGAGCGACAATATCATTCTTTTGATATTAAAATAATATATAAATGGATGGTATATCATATATACAGAATCATTAACATGTTATATTTATTATTTACATGAGTTACACATCATTATTATACCCATCCAAATAATAATATATTGAATAACAATTACACCACGACGTGGAGACGGTAAGCCGTACGTACGCACGTATGGTGACATGTTATTCAAAGGGTGGATAGAATAATGAATATGGTTGTACCATATTTATAATAAAATCACAGTATATATATGATACTGGAGTTATTATTTTAGAATGGTAACGACAAAGGAAGAAGAAGTGGAAGATGAAATGACCTTGGAAAAGGGTGGTGAAATCATTACCTCTTCTTCGGGTTCTTCCTTTTGATTTGATAAAAAGGGCTCCTTAGGTTGGCTTTCTGATCAAAATAAGGCCCCTAGGTTGTAGTGTTGGAAGTTGGGAGAGTATTTGGGCAGATTTTGGCCGAACCAAAAGGCTTTGAAGGTGTGAATAAATGAGAAGGAGGAGTGCCCTTTTATAAGAGGGGTGAGGGGCACCTTTGGAAAAGCTAGAAATATTAATTTATAATAAATTCATATTCGGTTTCTAATGGATACAAAGTTTATTATTCAAAGTTTAAGGTGGGGATGGGTCGAAAACAACTCAACCAATAGAATTTAGACAGGTTTGGGTACTTATATTAACCTTATCTTTAAGTATTAACTCTAAGTTAATTAGTTTCACTTTTACAATGTCTCTTTGTATTTTTATATAATATGGTTAATAAACTTACTACATACATCCAAAAGACCCCCAAGTGGTCCATTAATGATGAAACTATCATTATATAAGTCTTTTAGCCGAACCTTAGATTTTTAGGAATTTAATATCAATTAATAATATAATATTTGTTTTAAGAACTCTTTTATGTCAATTTTGACACTATTCAATAGTTGATTTTTTTGAAACTCATAACAGATTGATTACTTCGAACAAAGTCCATTAACTAAATCCTAATATATCATATTATCCTAGAAAATTAGTTTAATTCATTAAAAGTTTCATATTATATTTATTTGGGTATTTATAATATGAATTATTTTAATTTTTCAATATTATAGTAATTACTGCATAATCATTGTGTCATAAATAAATTAAATTATTTAATGTCTAAAAATTATAAATAAAATATCATTATGTAGGAAATCGTTTTATCTTTCTAATGAATATTTATAATCTAAAACCCAATATATATAACCCTATGTAACAATTGTTTTTCTTAAAAGATATATGCTTGTGTCATTTTTGTATTCATTTTATCTTAATTAAAATAAAGTGTCATTATCACTTACAAGTGGATCCATGGGGTCCCAAAATCGACCCAAAGATTCCCATGGTCGACCATGTATCAAAAAATAGGTTTAAGACACGTTTTAGGGTAATTTAGTATTATTATAATATTTTTTTAACCCTTATTTACCGGATTTACCCTTAACCATGGTAAATAAAATATTTACCGCAGTAATTATTCAAAATGTCTAAAAATAAAAGTTAACTATTTACACAATTTGAACATCCTGATTCCAAATATGGAATCCATTTTCCTAAATTCAAAACACATAAGTGGCATAAATTAATTTAAAATTAATTCCCGCTGTCAAAACAAAAAACGTGTTTTTAAGAGATAATAACTATCAAAAGATTGACACTTGTTTATGTTCGGTTTAATTGTAAAATTATGACCAATGACCAACATTATATTAAATGTTAAAAATATATTCTAAATATACTTTAAAACTACTAAAATTCATAATTTATCACTATTAATTATTTTTATTAAAAAAGTTGTTTTTAATTAAAATTTAGTAATTTTCACTATTCATCAAAATATGAAAGTTATCCGAAAAGTACCAAAATTTCACCTTAGGCTAAATTAGATATTCCGAATCCAAAAATGAAGTCCATTTTGAAATATTAAATATATATAATTTTAAAAAGTAGGTATTACTATTCATAACGGCTAGTTTGATTGGTTGTTAGAACTCAGTGTTGCGTACAACACACGCTATCGCATTATTCAAAGAGAAGCGTACCGTAGAAGCTTGGGGTGTTACAAGTTCACCTCTATTTTGACCTTCTACGACATTTTTCCTGTGGGGGACACTTTGTCTCTCAAAGTATAGCTCGAAAGGTCCTTGACTCAGAACATTATTGGACAACATTTTATAGGGATTCCCATAGATTTTTCATGTCATGTAGTCATTGTCGAATCACAGGGAATATCACTAAGATGAATGAAATTCCCCAACAACCCATGTTATTTTGTGAGATCTTAGATGCATGTGGCATTGAATTCATGGGGCATTTTCCAAATTCATTTGGATTTCAGTACATCTAATTGGATGTTGAATATGTATCTAAATGGGTGGAAGACCGATGACTCTCGAGTGGTTTTTGATTTTGTGAGGTCTCAAATTTTCAGTACGTTTGGTTTAACTAGATTCATCATTAGTGACCAGGGTTCATATTTTTGCAATCACAACATGAAAAATTTACTTCGTAAGTATGTGGTTTCTCATTAAGTCTCTACATCATATCACACCCAAAATAATGGACAAATAAAAATCTCAAATCGGGAAGTTATGATAATCGTCAAGAAAATGGTATCATCCAATAGAAAAGATTGGAGATTTCACTTGGATGATGCACTTTGGGCATACCATACAGATTTTAAAACCCTAATCAGAATGTCACCATATACAATTATATTTTAAAGGCTTTTCACCTTCCATTGGAGGTAGAACACCATTCATATTGGGATGTCAAACAATGTAATATGAACCTTTTAGATGCAGGTGAGAAAAAGAAGTTCTAGATTCAAGAGCTGGAAGATATTTGACATTATTCAAATGAGAACTCCCAAATTTATAAAGAGAAGACAAAGGCTATCCATGATAGCATGATACATCAGCGACAATTTCATATTGGTGAAAAGGTTCTCAAGTATAATTCCAGGATAATGCTCCACCCAGGTAAGCTTCGTTCCCGATGGCTTGGTCCTTATACTTTTACTGATGTTTACCCTTTTGGTACTATACAGGTTTTTCATGAGAAGAGTAGAAAAAGGATTACTGTCAATGGTCACAGGCTCAAACACTTTTATGAGCATTTTCCAAAGCATCATGGGGAGGAAATCCAATTGGTAGATGCCACATATGACACCACTTATAAGGCTTTCTCTTCTACCTACCTTTATTTACATGTCTATTTATTTTAAATACTTTCATTGAAGACAATGTAACTTTTAAGTGTGGGGGATAGTGACATGTCATAGTTAGGATTAAACAAAAAAATAGAATTTTTTAAAAATTATTTGTTTTCATTTTGGATTTATTTTTCCTTTTTTGTGTTTTTTAGGTAAAAAATGATCTTAAAAAGAATATCCAAAATCATTTTTAATGCTTGAGTCGATTGTGTGGAAAATTCCATTATTTTTGGAAAAATGTTTTTCAAATGAATGTTGATTTGAAATCTTTTTCTAGAATTTGTTTTTTCAAATCAGTCTATGGTGTTTAATGGAATTCCAAATCCTATCCCTCATTAGCACTTACTAATATTTTAATCCCTCACCCGAGAGACCTTATAAGAGCTTTATTGAATATTATTCCTTTTAATCACTTTCTTGGGATTCTCATGTCATGTTGGGATACTATAGCTTGCTTGGATTCTGTTTTAATCCATAAGATTAAAGTATGCAACATTCATGATAGAGGCAATCGTTCATTAAAAATCCCTTTTTACCATTATCCTCTATTTTCGGCCACCTTTACATTTTATCCTTATTAAGCCTTAGAGACCATTAAATTCCTGTCAGGTAGCCACATTACAAACTAATATATCCCTACCTACCCATCTCTTGTGTATATTATCGTTTAATTTTCAGCAAGTGTGGGGGAGATGGTATTTTTATGGGAATTCTAGGGAGAGAATCATTATTATGGGTTGATATAAAGGGTGCCTATATTTTCCTTGGGAAATGGGTTCACATGATATATTACATCATTTTTGTACACATTTTTCCCTCTTTTTGTCTGAAAAATATAGTTCTGGTCATTTAAAAAAAGAACAAAAGAATAAAATGGAGAAAATAGGATGTTTAATCATTATATTCATTGCATGGTTGTTAACTACAAAAAATGTACAATAGAGAGAGTGAGTTGAAGATGATACACTTTTTGAGGAGTTGAGTGTGTACATTAATTATGAACACTTGCTGAATTTTGACATGTTTTTTACATAAGAGATTAAACACTCCTCTTCAGCCTTAGATTTTTAAATATTAAATCATACCAACCCTTGAACCTCATAACAACATGTTGGATGTCCTCTTGAGTAGCACACTAGTTTTTACCGATAAAGAACATAGAATATTGGAAATCATATGGTAAGATCCCATGAAATCAGGGAAAAGATAATAACTCCACTTTCATATGTTACTTGAGTGAAGAGGGAAAATTTCTATGTGAGTTAGGCTGTGACATGTTGCATGGGTGAACAAATGAAGTTGAACAAATCAAATGTGAGAAAAGAAAGTTGAAAAGAAAAAAATGATTCCTTAAATGAGACATGATGAATTTAATTTCAATAGAATCATGGATGTTTTCAGAACATTGATTTAGGAATGATACATGATTAGAATATTATAATTTTACTAGGAGTGAAAATCTTTAGGTGTGGGGGTTTGATTGTTCCACGATTCACTATTTTATTTCACTAGTATACCAATGTATTAAACTAGTTTTGTATTAAAAATTACAAGTATTATAACAAAATTCACTCCATATTTCATTAAACTATATTTTAACACTGTTAAAAAGGGAAATGTTACTTGTTTTTGATAATTATATTGTAGTTTGAGGTTATTTGGAGGACCCATTATGAATTCCAAGGAAAATGGGCCTATCTCCACATGATCTAAGCACACTAGTGAATTTAAACTCATGATGAAACTAAACCGTGAATTACAATGGTCTAAAACATTGTGGGATGGTATGAAATTTAACGATCTCCATTTTATATGAACTATCTGAAGCCCAATTTTTCCCTTAAGATACCCATACAAACTAATCTGTTCAATAAAGTGGATCTTCACGGGTTCAAAACATTGCATCTGTATTTTGGCAACATCTCTTATTATATTCTATATCTGTCTGAAACATTTGACATCGAGGTATCCAAGATGTCGACCAACAACTCTATAGTTTTTTCCATAGTGATTAAAGACTTTATGACCAACCAAAACCATGGACCAGGCATATTCGTGAAATTAGGGTTCCCAAAACTACTTCCCACTTTGCGTATAAATTGGCACCCTGGGCACCCCATTTTGATGTTAGAACCAGAGGGAAGGTGCTGACATTTTGGAGACCCAAAATTGTACTCCCACTAATATTTGAAGTTCATGTGGGTATGGGAAGTTCTACTTCAACATCTTCTTCTTATTCCCCTCCCATGGGTTTCTAAACTGCTTGTGATCACTCGGGGAGGAATGTGATGTAATCCTAAGCATCATACTTGTATTATTTTGAATGATCATGTTAATTCTTGGTTGCGTGTTGTTTTCATTCATCCTCTATTTTTATTTAGTTGAGTTATATACTGGTATGCTATACTCAAACCCAAATGGTCATGTTTGGGGGTAACCTTTCATGTGATGTTTCACACACCATTTATCCCTTTTACTTCCCTCATTCAATTATGGTGTTTGTGTGGTTCATATTGGTCAATTTAATTCATATAAGTACATTCAAGGTCATGAAAATTTATGTCATGGTATCACAAATAAGCAATATACAAACCTAAACATCACATTGAGTTCTTTGTGTGTTTCCTTGGAGAGTTTCGGTTATGATGTCGAACAAAAATCACTCAATCATCGGTGGTGTCTGGTGAATCATTGTTGGTTTTTTCCTGAACACTATGAGGTATACTAGAATAAACACTATAACATTATGTTAATATGTGCTAAAAACCATTTACTAAAATATCATAACCCTATCTCCTGAAGTGATGAAGGATGAGCATCATGAGACTTCCCCGGGTTGATCACATGAATTAATCTTGTTCATTTCTACTTTGTTTTATTACATTAGTATTTATATTGTAATCCTTAATAATAAATCCCCAAGTTTTATTAAATCCCAATACCCTTCTATATTCATAATCAAAACCC
The DNA here is from genome assembly GCA_963277665.1 of Viscum album. Taxonomy (NCBI): domain Eukaryota; kingdom Viridiplantae; phylum Streptophyta; class Magnoliopsida; order Santalales; family Viscaceae; genus Viscum; species Viscum album. Next base: position 991,631,694 of record OY728164.1, on the reverse strand, counting down.
ACTTTTACAACTAAGGATCTAAGGCCCCTTTGAGTGACGACCTAGGGTTGCTGCTATACTGCAGAAATTCTAGTTAAAAATAAACAACTAATTTGACGCGCTCGACAACGTGATCAGAAACATAATTTATATTTGGTGTAACATAATTGATAATATTTTTTTATGCTTGTGAAGAAATATGGAAAATTAGATAGTCCTATACAGTAAATAAGAGTATAAAAATATTACACATGATTCATCAATTTTATTAAATTTAACAAATGGAATGTATATAGTGTGTTACAAAAGAAAACATATTGATTAAATATGGAGAATCAGTTAGAATAATTGTAATTATATTATAGATTTTCTAAAATATATTTCCTAAAGTATAATCCAGCAATGTTGAAATGTTTTAAAATTATATAAATACAACATTAATTAAAAATAATTATGATTAAATATGAGGATGTAATATTTATATCATGAATATGAAGATCATTTCCTGAATCTATGTGAGGTTAAAAAGGAACTTGAGGATGGTGCTATGTTTGGAGATCCATTTGTGACACAATGAGTATTCCAAATTGTAGTACATAGTGGAAGAAATTTTTCACGATAGTATTCGGCCTCAATAGATGATTTTATAACATTAATATTATCTACTTGAAGTCATGTAGGTATTGAGTATTAAAATGTTCATTGTGATTTTTAACAAAATGTGGCCATAATATTTCTAGATATCAAGTGAGTTTAAATAAAATTAGTGTTCATGTGAACTAGAATAATCTTTATTTATTGGTTTTAATGTTATTTGATGAATGATATTGAGAGAAAATTAAATAAGATAAAATTCCCAAAATAAAATTTTAAAAAATAGAAAAATAAAGGATGGGAATGAAGAATATGGTAGTTATTGGATATAATTTCATACTGCTGATCTACATTATTAATGAAAAAAAAAGTGAGAGATATATTAGTATTTTATTGAAAATATTATTTTACATATATGTTGAGTAAGGAAAATTCTATTTCTGCTCATTAGGGTAATTTTTTTATATGGAAGACGGCTCATGTATGATTTCATTCTCTCATGCACATAATGATCATTATGGAACTCTAAGGAGTAAGGTTGATTTACATGGGGTGTTTTTCATTTCCAACATGATGTTTACGATATAGTATTGAGGAGTAAGACCATTCTTTTTAATTTTTATTCATCCAGATGCACAATGATTATCTTTTTCACAGAAAATAGTGGAAGAAGAAACTTATATAAACTAGAGTAATATAGTATAATAGTATATTTACAAACTAAATTCTCTTTATAATGAGTCAAGGATTATTAATTACCTTATCATTTAAAATCATAAATACAATGTAAAACTCAATGAATAAAACTTCCCATATATTTTATTTTTTTGGAATATAATGGTAAATATATTATTCTTAGAACCCCAACCAAACTAGTATGAATTGGATACATAAATTGGGATCAAACCTTGTAATTTTTTTTTATTTTCTATTCATTCAATTGATCTTTTATGAGTAAGGTTGAGAATTAATGAATAATGTATTGTGATTCTAACTGGTTGGAATGGTTAAATTCAAATTATTAAATTTTATGAATTAGTATCACTATTTTATCCCTCTTATTCAGGGAAACATAAATTGATCTGAGAATTTCACCTTTTATTTGAATCTAAATCCCACAAAAATATTAATTATAATTCCAGTATGATGAAAAAAATATCTCTGAAAAATATATCTATTTTTTAAATTAATGGAAAAAAACATATTTTAATCATAGAATCAATATTCCCATGTATAGATATCCAAACACTTTATATAGAAACATCATATTTCTCTTTATATATTCTCAAAACCATGACCATTTTATAATCCACCTACTCATTTTTTTAATATCTCTCTTGATCAATATTTATTTTATAATGATCAAACCCATTTTTATATATTTTTAACTATTGTTTATATCTCTAAATATTTACAAAAACATATTCTTCATCTTAAAACACCCAAATTTGAGGGAATATTTTCTCAACCACTATTAATATATCTTTTTGTTCATGGTTCATCACTATTTCCCCGTTGAACATCAATATCCAACAAATACATGAAAACAAAATCATAATGGTTACCTTTTTCATTGAATAAATTCCAATCTTCCATGACCAATGTTTTCATGATCATAATTTTTTTTCAAGTCTCATATTTTTTTACACCCATTTACAAAACATATTATGCTTTCCTAGTCACTACAATGAGTTTTTGTGAAATTTTATTCATTTTAAATCAAATGTTATGTAAATTATTCTTTGATACTATTAATTTTCTTAAAAATTTAAAACTAATAATGTACATGATATAAACTCATATATAAGTAAAATTATTAATATAAATGCATGAAAAAATTTGAATTATCAATTATAGGTGTGAAAAAGTACTCAATAGCTATGATTCTAACCCAATTTGTTATTCTTACTCTCAATATATTTTATAACATCACTTTTTATTAATGATTGATACCATAATGGTTTTTTGAGCTGATATAACACTTTAAATTTCTCAAATAGGTAATAAGGATTTGGAAAATTTTGCATAACTAGTTTATAGTGAATCATACATCTTAATGTGAAGGTGCAATTTATTCTTTTATGATTTAGTTATAATGCAAAGGAAATAGATGGGAATTTATTTTCTTATTATATTTTTTCATGATATGTTTGAAAATTAATTATAACCATTTTTATCTTTGTGCTAACACTTATGTTTATTTTATTATCATTATAACATTTTTTTAGAAAAGTCTCTCATAGTGATAAACTTAAAAATATGGTTTTTTTTATTGTTTAAGAAATAATCTATATTATAATGAATTCAAGGGAAAAATAAATTTTAGTTATGAAATTTTATTTTAATATATTATAGTGTCATTTTTCATTAAAACACATGAAAAATAGATAAAATAAAATCCTGAACCATGGGGAATAGCTTGAAAGAATAAATTTGTATTAAAATAATATGAATTTGAAGAATTGATAGACAAAAATTCATTAACAATGTTATTTAATCTATAAATATCTTACTAAATTTTACTAATAAGAATGTAGATTGTGTGGATTTGGTTGTTTCGTGACATGTAGGTTATGATGGTGTCATTAAAAAAATTTAGGCTTCATGAATAGTGCATATTGTCATTTCCCTAACATGTATATTATCATTTATGCAGAGATATATGAAGTTATTTATGTTGTAAATTAACTAAAATAGGGATATCATATGGTTAGATATCCCTTATCTCATATCCTATAATATTAATCTGATGGATATCATATATTAAAATATATATCCATCTCAAGGAAGGCTTGGGGATTCCACTATAGGACTCTATTATAGTGAAGAATAGGCTTAAGATATGGGAAATGAGTGTATTGGTTTTTCAATCACTCAAACATTCTTTCATTTGGTAGTGAATCAACATTATGATTCATTCATCATTATAAAAATATTTTAAAATATTCAAAGTATAATACTCTCTACATGTGTATGTTATGGGAACACATGTTGGATTCCCTATGATGGTAGTCAAACCTTAGCCTCTTTAATTACATTAATGAGCCTATAAAAATGGATGTGATCCACAGATTAGATGTTTGCGACATTGAATGATCATAGAGATATATGTTTTTATTCCATTTCACCATTCATATTCATGGATATGGTTCTATAACACCTTTAGTGTACTTCGTTCCTCTTGTTATGAACCTAGTTCTACTAACCATTGTACTAATTTTGGAGGTGATAATTAGTTTATTGTCACCAAGTGATATCAATCAGGAAAAATCTATCAAGGGGATGTAAATGCATTTAATTGTGATTTAGGTATTTATAATTATATCACTTCGTTCTTCACTTTATAATTCATAGTTCTGGATAGATCTGGAAAAATTATTGGTTTCTTCCACCGGTGATAAAATGAGATTATCACCCAAAACTCATTAGTGATATCAAATAAATTTTCATTAATTTATCAACATGTTCTTTTACTTATTTCAGGAATACCAAGTGAATCATAAAAAAATAAAATCCATATCCTAGTGTACAATATGTCATGACTGAATTCCAACCACCAAATCACTTGGATATATGAAATATGATATTATTATGTTTGAATATATCTTTCTTAGTTATAATGCACGATTTATATTTATCTTAAGGTACGATACATTGGAAAATAAATTTTATATTGTAATATAAGAAATAATATATGTGACATCATTTTCATTGATGGAAAATCAAGTTGTATGAAAATAGAGCATTATATTATAATTTTGATACATTATATACTTTTAAATATGACTAGATGCACAAGGTTTAGACTAATAAAGTCCATAAAAAATTATACTACACTAGAGGTATGGATTTTTTTCCTTCGCGTGTTAAAATATTTTAATTATGGGATAATAAATATATATGTGTTTCTACCATTTTGTTACAAAATAGAGCATCCAATCATAATAGGTGATATAAGATATATCATATATTATTATTGGACTATAAAAAAGAAATTTCTCACATGTAATGGTTTTTTCTTTTTGTGATAAATTCCCTTAGATATGAGTTACTATATATCTAAGGGTTTCTAAAATAATCTTACATATGGGTTACCCCATAGGTAATATCATTACCTTTTCAACATACATGAAATTTAAGGTGGCCCATCTATTCTAGTCAAAAAGTTTGACCAATAATTCCCCTGTTAGAGAAAATATAAAAAGAAAAAAAATGATAGAATATAATATTTATTTTAAATTTCTTATTATTTATGAATTTTTATAAAATATAACTATTAGTTAATAAATATAGGTTATTATACAAACCAAATTAAAGTTTATACGTTTGTATTTATATCACATTTTTATAAACAATATAATTTTTTTTATTTTTTATTCAATTTAAGTATTCATATATATGAATTTTTTATATAATTTAAATATTTATTTATAAATTAATATACTAAAAAAGTTTATACTTATTTATTTTTAAGAATGTAAAGTGGAATAAAACATGATACGTTTAAATTAGAATGAGATACTATCAGTATTGATTTAATATGTATATGATTTAAATTAAATGGTGGAAATTTATATGTCATGACTTATAATTAAAATATTAATTGTTTATTTTTAAAATTAAAATTGGGATTTAGAATGTGTTTATAGATTAAAAAATAAGGATAAATAAAATGATTTTTATATTTATTATTATTAATTATTCATAATATTTACTTTTAGTTGTTCAAATTAAGTCATTACTTTAGGAAATTATATAAACTACATCAAAACATGTATTAATAATTTATTTGATCAATGATTAAATAAAAATTAATATATGATATATTTATTATGTAAATTATTTACATAATATAAATTAAAATATAAAATTTTTATATATTCATGTAATGTTATATATAAAAAGTGAATTCAATATAATTAAAGGTATTAAAGTGTTCAGTGTATGAAATTATTATAAAGTGTTTATATCCACAATTTTGGAATGTGAATACGGTTAGCTCAAGTTTTAATGTGGTTCTTTTTATATTTATTTTGAATTGTTTATAAATTTTTATCTCATGTTTAAATGTTTTAATTATTTATTTATTTATGATTTAGTCCCAAAATTATTTATAGATAAACATTTTATAATATGAATTGTTTTTATGCTTGAGTTTTAATTTGTTAATGTCCTTCTGAGTTATCATACATATTTAAAATGTTACTTGCCTATCATGATAATTGATTTATATTTCTTGTACTAGGAATTTGGTTCATTTTGATTTATCATCTATAATTAATTAGTTTATTATGATTTCTACATATTATTATTTATAATTATATTGTAATTTATATCACTCTTGAGTGAAGTATCCTATGGCCAAGGGTATATGGGTTGGAATTCTCATTGTAATGGAGGCTTACACCTTATTCTAGGATAGTGGGGATTGACTATCTATGGGTTCAATATTAGTCATATGGAGATTATTTATATAATATAATTCTAATACATTACATGAAATAGTTTAATGTTATTTAAGAATGGGATGTATTTGGGTATGTGAAAATATAGATGGATTTGAATTTGGGTAAGTAACATCAATTAATAGTTGTGTAAAGATTTATACACTAATATGTGTTGAACATATTATTGTGGTGGAAGGAATGGGATTATAAACTAAATAAATAAAATTAATAATACATGTGAAGGGAATAACATGAGATAAGATGGTGAGATTAAACCCCTTTCAAAATTATAAGTGCAATATTACTTATAAAAATATAATTTCTATGACCATGATCATTGTACTATTTAAGTTCACTCCAATGTGGGGTTCTCCTAGATTATCTTGTGTAATGAAAGAACACAATTAGGTGTCCCTAATAGTTATATTTCATATAAATGGTGTTTTATTTAGGATACACTTATCATGGAAACCCTAAGTGTTAGGATAAGAGAAATATAGATGGTTTTATCGATAATATTGATTTGGGAAAAGAGTTATCTAACAAACCATACACAAATCATATCCAACTATATTGCAATGATACCCCCACCTAAATAACTCTATATTGAGAAGAATTCCAGAGAGGATCTTGATAAGTGATATATGGATCATAGATTAGTAATAAATATGATGAATTTAAATGGGGCCATCATTTTAGAGAGAATATTATCATTTGATGTCCTTGATTAAATTTTTTTAAAGAAGATACTAATCTAATAAAAAAATTATATATTAATATCACCATTATTATAATCAATCATAACTTTGTGTTTAATTAACTATATAGAAGTATAAGAATATTGTAAGAAACTGCTAAGATTTGGAATTTAATAAAAATTTACATGTAAGATAAATTCTATGTGATAGAGAAATACTTTCTAGAATAAAAAATATTAATGTTGTTCATTATATGAAACCAAACTCTTATGAGAATAATAAAGTGAGTCATATATCGTTTAAAAAGAATTGTAAGAAAAATAATAAATGTAATTTTAGTATCAACTCATAAACTTAATATTTTTGTGTCTGATGATGACTAGGTTAAACTAAAGATATCCACTAAGTCCTATTCTAGACATGAAATTCATTATATTTTAAAAAAATGAATTATTCTAATAATTTGAATGAATTAGAAAAAAGTGTAATCCATATTATCAATGTTTTTAGGATTGGTGAATTGGGAAATTATGACTAGGTTTCAGTGTTTTGTAAATTGTTGAAGTGGTTACAATTTTAAATAAAAAGGATAGAAGTTAATTGGACATTCCAATAATGTTTCATATAGAATCTATCCAAGGTCATTGAAATATAATGATTTTATCTATAATTATTAATAATAAATCCATATTATATAATTTTTTAGATGCTTGAAGTGGTTGAGAAATATCGTTGATTGTCCCTGTGAGGTGTCCATGTTATAGAAAAAAATTCATTTATTTTAAAGGGTATTTGATACCAAATTTATTATTTAAAAATGTTTTATGTATAATGGAGTTCGAAATCAATGGATGAATATATTGACCCAACTGTTTTCATTTATGTGATGGTGTAAAGTGCTTCTATATAATATATTTTAACTTCAAATAATTTTTCAAGATCATATGTTTTTTATAAAGGATGTGTATTGATATATCATTTAACTTATATGATAAGAGAGGATTATTAAAAATAAATTTCATATGAACAATATTAGATGAGACACTGGGATTATGAGACAACAGATACTATAAGAGGTTTGAATAGACGAAAAAGTTAATTTTTTTAATCTAAGATAAAAGTGATTATCCAGATGTTTATGAAAAACGTATAGAAGGTGTTCCTACCACAAATAAATTTATTATTTTAATACATTAAATCCTTATTTTTATATATTATTCACAATTTAATGAATACCATATATGATAAGGAAATAATGGTTTGTATGTTAAATATTTATATTCAGTGGAAATGAGTAGTTTTTTGTCCAGGCATAATACACTGAGGCACGTCAGGTAAGCGGTAAGGTGAAAATAACACCCCAATCTTGCCTCCAACTAGCTAAGGGATGATGAGTAGTGGAAATTAGGAATATCACATGAATAAGTGGTTTTATGTTAAATTAAATAGATCCAAATACACACATAAACACACATATCCATACACCAATGTAATAAACAAAGATATATGAATTATACAATAAATTAATTAATAAAATCTATCTTAGAGTAGAGTACAAAAAAATTACATCAAAAATGAAAAGGGGTAAATAAAACCCCACCAAAACTGAAAAAGAACCCAATCTACTAGAAAAATGAGAGACACTAAATAGAAGAAACACATGGATCCATCTAAGGTCCTTCTAAAACAAATAATCTTTACCCTCTATTGGTCTACCAATGACTCTATCAAATTTCCAATAATCTAAATAATACACGAAACATGTGTGAATAGCCCATGCATGGGTGATTATAAACATACCTAGTATAATCCCCCAAAAGCAGTAATAAAAAATATTCAAAGAGAGAGTAGTCATCTAATTTCCATTGAGGTGTGTCAATAAATGTATCAGACAAAAAACATAATATTAACCAAGATATTCTCAACAAGAAACCAAAATGAAGGGGTAAAATGGTTCTCTATCTCCACAACCAACTAAGAACAATAATTCTATCTGAATCTCTAGAGGTCCAATCTATGATTCCAAACACCATCCATAATATAATGAAAACCAGGGTGGAGGTTCTAATCCTTACCACTATGTGTCATAGTCAAGGGGAACTATCTATATGACACGAATATCATGTAACCAATTAAGAATTAGTGTGGTGGGATTTCACCTTTCCACCACACTCCAAAACCGAGGGAGAAATAATTTTATATGAGGACACAATGACCATTGAATCTCAAAGAAAGGTGGTGGTGGTGGTATCACTCTATAAATAGAGGAATTATAGCCTATGTAGTATGGTGGGGTATTGAATCAACAAGTACAATGATTATGGGGGTCCCATCCCTTTGTTTGATATGGGGTACATGTGAAAAAATATATATGATGAAGATATCAATCACACCCATTGGATAATCATCACTGAAGAAGTTTCCCTCTCATAAAAACCTGTGTCATATCATTGATGTGAAAATGAATCCCACCATCATGTCAACAAGAAAGACTACATATGATAGGCTACTTTAAAACCCAAATTTGAGTTTTTAATATGGAGATACAAAATAAAATGTCTATAGATAAAAGTAAATGATGTGTATAGGATATATATGGCATGTCTTGGCTACCTTGGCTATTCCTAGGTTTTCAAGCCCATTCCTATGTAATAATTTCATGAACTTGTACACGTGTCATGCCTGATAACCCTAGACCTATCAGATTAAATGCCCATGATCATTTACCTAGAAATGTTTGTGCCCCTATACTCCAGGGGTACTCACTAATTCACTAATCATGGGTCATACGGAGTGTGATATTTAAATCTACATGGAACACTAGATGATATAGGAAAGAGAATACATGTAGTGTATTCATTTAAACTACACACTATGAATAATAAAATTTATTTGAAATTATAGAATGTACACATGAATTTTCCCATTCACAACCTCTAACTTCAGGAGCACATGTATAACACTATAAATCCCGAACTATTTTTGACCATCATCCATATTCAGCGAGAAGTTAGATTCTTGTAGTTTATCAATAGAAAATATATCCTAAACACCATTAGATGTTTCACATAGTCTATATCATAGTGAATGAAGTTTCCATTCTGTTAATGGACAACCACTATTTTTAGTGGATAGATTACATCCCCTCATTTATTGAAATCTCCCATCACTGTTTTTCTCGAAATATTTTCTTAATTCGACTTACATATCTACAATTACTTGATGCAACATTTGGTTCCCATTTTCTTTTTGGCAACTCTGTTTCATCTCTAAAACCCAAAGTTGAACCAATAAACAAGATCCTTTATGTGAAATAATGAATTCACAATGATCAATCCTCCTAGGTATTATCAAATCATTTTCCAATTGATTACTAATGAAAAATTCTACATAATGGTTCTCCAGGACCTAGTATCCCATAGTTACTCAATAACTAGATGCAAAAACAATCCTTAATAAATTCCAATGTCATAAAAGAAAAAATAGAGTCATTAAATTCTTCTTAAATTTATGGATTTTCATCACAAAAAGTGAAATCATACTCAAAAGTTAGGATACCAAGATATCATATGGGATTCCCTCTCATATTATATCTCATGGAGGTTATTGTGCTACCAAAAAAGCATGCACCCATTTAGAAACACTTTACCATTGATTGTATTTTTCAATTGGCTCTCAAACTCCATCCAGACCCTCAAAAATCAATCATTTCCTTAAATTTCCATCATACCACAATCTACACTATGAAATGATTTATTCACATTTCTCCTCAACTATGACGTAAGGAATACATCACATTCCCGGTCTAACTACAATGGTAGGAATAAACATTATGTAACCTCTATAACCATATATAGTAATGGAAAAAAGTTCCTATGAACCTAGGATATATCCTTCTAACCCATCCAAGTCTACAGAATCCTTAATGATGTGTGGTAATTTTGAACAAAAGTTATCCTCATCAACATGCAAAGGCCTATTTCATTGGTCAACAATGGACTCCAGACTACTCTGAGAAATCCTCATTTTCTCCTATATCACAACCCATCCAAGAGGGGCCCATACTCTGACTACCCCAATCCCACCTTCCAAAGGCCAGGGGCTGGTGACTGGAACAAAGTATGAATATCCCACAAATGAGATACATTAGCCTAAAGTACCTATATGCCCACACACATCTCCAATCCAAAAATTATGAAATTTAAAAACACTATGTATAAATTGGATATAAACCACTATATCCCACACCAAGAGTACAATAGTGAATATAATGGTATTTTAATAGGACCAAAAAAATCCTACACAAAATAGTACATAACAAAAAGTCCAACCTTTGAGAAAATTGGTATGGGTATTGTAGTATAAACCATAGGAAGACACCTCATCTGTCTGGCATTGCTATGCACCACTTAGTTCTGGTCCACATAGGACTTCGTGAAAGGGTTGATCATCTATATAAGACATGACACATGTGGGAAAATCTTGTGTAGGGTTGAGTACAACAATAATCATCAGGAAACCTCAAAACCACAATGTAAATACCATGAAAAAAATACCACAAAGAAAATACCAAGAAGGAAATACCAGAAAAGAAAGTACCACAAAAGAAAATACTAGTCATCTCCACACATGTATATGTCTACAAAACATATAACCATATTATCATGATATACTTAGTCCAAGATGAAATGTCTAGATGTAATCTACAACCAATTTCCTACCTCCATATTTTTTCTTGAAGAACACTCATTCTGGGATAACTCACTCTTTCAGACATGATATAATCGGAGACAATCATGAAGAGGTACAACTAATTTTGGCCCTGAAAAAATGAGAATGTATTTGTCAATGAATATTATGATACACAGAGAGGTGATTGTATCTATAGAATACCACTATCCCTATATGATCAACCTGCAATGTAGGGGATCCTTCCCAAAGAATACCATTATCAATACTAATACAACATATAATGTAGGGGATCCTACCCAGTTATACTAAGGAATACCACCAACCCTACTAATGTAGCCCACTAGATGGAGGAACAATTCCATTATCTTGGAGTTCAATTCAATTCCACAAAAATCCACTACGTGTGATAGAGGATCACTCCTATCCCACACAGGGATACCACAAATCTATCTGGGACTCGACCTCTAATAGGGATTATAATCCAATAATGTGGATGTAATTCCATACTAAAACCTCAAAGGAAGGACCAAGAGAACTCTATCCACATATAATGTCCCAATTTATAAAATCACATGGTTATATCCACATCCTTCCCAATGTCATGGTCCAAACTCTGCAAAAATCTTGTCAAATGTACTTACCTCTTCAAAGTTATGGTTGTTTGAACATTTGATGGACAACTAGGGAGGTTGTGGATCGACTGCATGGTAGGTCCAATGAATGTTCAAGTCTACCTTCGTGGTCACTCAGTCCTCCCCAAGGCCAACTTCCCCATGGTCAATCCATGCAAATATACTACGGTCAAATTCACTGTAGAAGCTCGAGTTTTCATGGCGTTCGACCACCACATTCAACCGTGCATCTGCCCAGGGTCAACCCTGAGGTCCAAGCTGAGTCCAACCTTATCAACATGAAAAAACAACCCATTAGGTATGACCTATCCTACTAGACCCATTCTTCTAGCCTGACCTACTCTGCCTGGCCCCATCTTACTACGCTTGGGCCAGACTCGTCTACCATAGCTCAAACCGTCTCCACTGGCCCATCCCACTCGTGCGTGGTCCACCTCTGTCATCACACACGGATCACATGAACACATACTCTACACTATAGAATTTTTAACTACGTCTCACACTACTGCTACTATTGTCTTCTCCCACCGGCTCTTACAAAGCTACCTGCTGCATCCCATGGCCCGCCACAGCCGTGGTAGTCTTCTACAGCCGCCGCCTCTATTTTCCGTACAACCATCACCTCACCTCATCGGACTATTGCATCTCCTCTTCCAACTATCTCCCGCATCTCATGACCGTGGTCCCTTTCACAGACTACTAAGACACTTTTTATGTCTAAAAATCTAAAAAATTATAGGTCTGGGATCCTTGGGTATGATCTACATAGATCTGGCCTCAATTTTCTAGTTTCCTCCAATGGGGGGGGGGGGTCCGATCTCTGTCGGTGCCACCCATCATGAAGAATTATAGACATGGGCATCCAAAAAAAATATAATTCAAATAATGGGGGAGATAAAATCTCAAGAACACCCTAAGTAAATAACATATACCCTTGTTCATGTCAGCCTCTACCCAATTCTATTATAAGGAAAAACGAAGAGGAATTAAAGAAAATCTTCAGATAATCATGTTGATAATATTTCATTCCATAACAACGATCAAACCATAGATAAATTTGTTCATGGATTGACCCATGATGATTGTTTAAATCAAGAATGAGGAAAAATAAAAAAGAAACAACCACCCTACCTTGATTCGGATTAGTTGCTAATGATCGATGATTGATGTGACGTCGTCATTAGTGAGGTTCCTTCTAATTGGATATGAATTTATCATTGATCCATGATACATATCCCTTTTTTAGATAGATTTATCTCTCTAGGTATTATAGGAATTCATTGTTTATAGTTACAACCATGAATTTCTGACAAAATCGTAATAAAAAGAAAAGTCATTGTGAGCAATATTTTTTATAAAAATTATTTTATTTATAGGTTTATCCTTCGATACATTTTCTATAGATGACCTAAAATGAAAAAAGATATGTCATAATTTAGGTAAATATATTGTTGTGAGCTCAACAGTGGCCTCAACATTCTGATCCATGCACTCATTTAAGAGATATTCCACTTTTTTAAGAAAACTATGTGCACATGCTATTAAAAGTTTAATATATTTGAAGAATTTTGTTTGGGGAAAATTGGCCCTCGGAATCACATGAAATCTAAAATCCTGGTCTCAAAATTGATCCAAATAATTTTTAAAAATAATACATGTAAAATCTATGACATTACATTATACCAACCATGTTGATTTACGTCCAGAAAATCCAAATCAAATGCTCAAAAAACAGATGAGGGTACTACACAAAAATATGAACCTCCATCTCCCAAGTGCCATCTTAGATATTATTGTGCTTCCACTGGACATGCATCAACGAAATATACTACCCATGAAGGATCTTATCCTATTGATCCTCAGTATCCACTGGGTACTCTACAAAAGTTTCACCAACCTCGATGTCAAACTATCCCCAGTCGATGACATGTAATCAGTCATAAACATACCTCCTCAACTGTGATATGTGGAAGTTATCATGTACATGATCTAACTATGGTGGTAGAGAAAAATGGTAATATACCTCACCAACTCTAAATAGTATATGGAAAGGGCCGATGAACCATAGATATATCTTTCCATCCTGAACAAATCGACATAGTCCCTATTAATGTGAAACCCAAAGAAACACATAGTCTCCTTCATCGAACTCCAAATGCATCCAAATCCTATCAACATAAGATTTCTGACATCTCAGTGCAGTATTCCTCTACTTTAGAATGATCTATATAGTCTACGTAGTAGCTCATACAAACTCAGGGATTGTGTGTGTGGACTCTCCTAGGTCATTCCAGTAAAGTGGGGACCCATTGGGTCACCCGTATAAGGCCTCGAATAGTACCATACCAATGATGGAGAGCAAATTGTTTTTTGTATGAAAACTCCACTAGAGTTAGGTGATCCTCCCAACTAAGACCAAAATTTAATATGCATTCTTACAATATGTCCTTGAAACCATAAATGGTTCTCTCATTCTCATTGTCCATCTGAGGGTGAAGCGTTGTGCTTAAGAATAAATGGGTCCCAAAATACTCTTGAAATCCCTTCTAAAATAGGGATGTAATGTGATCATCATGATTTGAAACAATCATCAATGAAACTCTCTAGAGTCGAACTATCTCATGAAAATAGTGGAATCCCATGATCTCTACTGAACTGTGCTCTCATATATCTAGGAAATGGGATGACATGGTGAGTGATTCAATAATCACCTAGATGAAATCATGTCCCCTAGATGTATGTGGTAAACACATCACTAAGTCCATAGATATCTTATCCCAATTACCTTCCAACACCTCAAGGGGATGAGCTATACCTGATGGAACCTGGTGAAAATGCTTCACTTGTTGACAAGTGTGGAATCGAGAGACAAAATCTGCCACTCCATTATTCCTCCATGGACTCCAAACCTAACATCAGTAGTCTTGGTACATATTTTCTACACCTGGATTTACAAACAAAGGGGATGTATGAAACTCCCTCAGAACCTCCTCCCATAATTCCACCTGTACTAATGTGCGTCCTCGAAAAAGAACGACATGCTACCCCCATTTAAAATATCTATTAGAATCATGTCGTACACACATATCAAAAATAAACGGATAACATTAGTTGTCCCCAAGATGTGCCTCCCTAACTCACTATAAGAGTGGAGGTATTGTAACCATAAATTTTGATGTAAGCTACTCTATCTCCATCAATAAATGATATCTATGATGAGGCAAACTACACTGACATGTCGTTCAATGACTACAAACTATATATCCTTCTAAAAGCATCTACCACCACGTTACCCTTCACAGGAGTATAGAAAATCTCAATGTTTTAGTCCCAAAAGAGCACTATACATCACCTCATTCTTAAGATCAGATCTTTTTGAGAGAAGTTATACTTAATACTATTGTGATTAGAGTAGGCAATAAACTACTCACCCATCAGGTCGTGTCACCACATCTTTAGTGTGAGGACTACCACTCCCAACTCAAGAATAGGGGTCATGTAATTAATATAATGTGGTATCAACTGGAATGAACCATATGCAATCACTTATTTCCCCTACATCAGGACACAACCAATCCCAATCCCTGATTCATCAGAGAACTCTATGCACTCAATGCCTTCCACTAGTAACATCAGGATGGATGCTCTCATCAAACTCCTCCTTACCTTCAAAAAGCACAGTATGAACATCTCATTCCATGTGAAAGGATACCCATTTTGTGAAAAGATATCATGGGTGACGCCACTCTGGAGAAGTCCAGTACAAACCACTGATAGTATCACTCCAAGCAAAAGAAACTCCACACCTCTGTAGCACTCTCAGGTTGCTCCCATGAAAGTATCACCACAATCTGCACTGGTTCCACTTCAACTCCAACCACTTAGACTAAGTGTCCATTATAATGGACCTCTCAAATATAGAACAAAAACTATGAGAGATTTCAATAATGTTGGTGCTCAAAGAATGTGTCAAGGTCCATCCTCAAATGTCACACATTCTCCTTCTCGGACATCAAGTATACTAGGATGTCGTTGATGAAGACCACCACAAACTAGTCTATGTAAGGATAAAATATCTGATTAACGAGTCCCATGAACAGTTCTAGGGATTTAATCATACCAAATGGAATAAAAAAGTACTCATAGTGATCGTAACGACACCTGAAGGCTGTATGTGGTATATCTTCATCCCATACTCGCAACCGGTGATAGTCTATTCCAAGGACAATATTCGAGAACCATCACACCCCTTTTAACATATCAAAGAGTTCATCGATCCTTGGTAGTGGATAATTTTTCTTCACGTTCACATTGTTCAAGAACTGGTAGTCTACACATAACCTCAAGCTCCCATTTTTCTTATTGGAAAATAGAAGTGGCGACACCCAGAGTGAAACAGAGGTTCTCACAAATCTCATCCTCGGAAAGCCCTCCAACTGCAACCTTATCTCACGAATCTATATGGGAGACATCTGATAAGTAGGTGTAGATATAAGGGTTGTACCAGAGTGTTTATAAAATATAGATGTATATCTCTTTGTGGGGAGGTAAATCGGGAACATCTTCAAGAAAGACGTCATCATACTCTAGTACTACTAGAGGTAAAAGAGGACACATATCATCCACTACATTGAGGGTGAGGCAGGAAAATATATGAGTAATGAATTGTACCCTTCTATATGTGATCCCATCATACGATACCTACATTTCTTTTTCACTAATAATTGAAAACCTGGTTCCATATCTACAGACACACCACACTCTATGCCCCAAAAAATAAATATGAGAATGAACTGTGGATAACCTGTCCATAACAAGAATGAAATCATAAGGACTAGACTCCACTACAAAGATATACTAAAAAAAATCTTGCATCTATGAGTCAGTAAACACCATCAGAACCAATGTGTGATAGTATAATATCTACCTATATATGTCTAATATCATAATGTTTGAGTCCAACGTTCAACCAGGATATCTATGTCCTAGAAACAGATCATGTCAAGAAACAAATAAATTGCTCTTATGTCTATATAAACTGTAGCTAATGTAGAAATGACCGAAATTGTACCTCGTATCATCCTTAGAGCCTTGGTGTCATAATACTCCATCGCCTGCAACTGACCACACCACTAACCATAAGCTCCCTGAGCTTGGCATGGACTACCTAGTGGTGGTGGTGGTAATAGGTCGAACCTATGTCCACCTCATGCTACCCTTCTTGCTCCTCTTCCAAATCTTCCACTCTAAAGGCCTCATTACTTAAGTCTTTTCATCTTCCTTGGTGATCCCTCGACCATCCCCTGAGTTGTTCCATTTTGGGCCATAAAATCTCAAGTCAGATGTTCCTAACCACCACATGTGTAACACTATCTATCCTTAGGGCGATCTATGAACCCTTAGAAGCTCGATACCACTAACCCTGAGTCCTCAGGTCCTCTCTTGAAGTTTATGACCTTCTTGGGTCACTACAACTAACATCGCTTACCTACTACCGAGGTCTCAGCTACCTGATGCCCACTGTTAACTTCCACTACCATTGTCTGCTCTAGTATAAAACATTCCACTAGAAGGGATCGCTCAAGTACCCCATCATAAGTAGGAATTCCAAGGGATTCCATTGATACCCAGATTACCTAGTGTATGGAAAATTCTATGGTCCGAGCCCTGATGAAATAGTATCATAATATGTTAATGGAGCAACCAAAAAGTTTAGTAAACCTCAATGAATTGTATTCCATGGTCATACAACCCTACTGTTTATGTAGAAGATCCTTTATGCGAACTGATCACAATGTAGCTGGATAGTACTCCTCTATGAAGAGACACTTTAAGTATATCCTGGAGATAACTATCTCATCATGAGACTATGAAAAGCCCTGATGAAGACTCATGATAAGGATTTCCATCCGGTTGACATGTGTCCTCACAAGAAAGAAAACTTGGGTGACTTCCCCTATCCAGTCCTCATCCAACTGTGGGTATGAATCACCCCAAAACCTATGAGGTCACTACCTATGAAACTTGTGAAACACACTTAGTTTCTATGCATCCTTAGCTACTAGTGTTGGTAGGAGTTGCTAATTCATGGGTTGTGGTATAGCCTGTAAAACACATAGAGCTCTTATCCCTGGTGCTTGCCCTGGTACTGAATCCTCATCACTAGGTAGATCATCCTTGTGATCTTTTCGTGGAATCCCAAATGGCAATTTCCATGGAGGAATCCAGAAATAATAAAGATGTACCACAGTAAACTGATTATATCAAAGGATCTGACTCAAGAAAGACATGGAAAAAACAACATTGATATTTGATGCATATACCATTTTTTTCATACAGACATGGTTTTCATGTACCAACTCGAAAAGTAGGAAATCAGAGTCCTAGTGTATGGATACATCGGCCAATACACCAACACTTGAGTCCATGACTTGAAACCCAAACATGAATCAATTAACACTATTTCCCCAAACCAAACTCATAGACTCCCAGTCCAAATTTAGAACAAACCTGCACTATTAGTCCATTGACCGGGGTGGTCGACCACCATGGTTGATCTGTGCGATGGTGTCGTGGTAGACCACCATGGTTAACTATCCATGGTAGACCGTACGACCACCCAAGGTTGATTGAGGTCCATCCCGGGTCCAACCCACTCAGCCTGGCCTAACCTAGCTCGATGGGATCAACCTGGTCCACTAGGACCAATGCACTTGGCCCGAACTGATTCGCTCAACCAAGACCGCTCTGCCAAGGCCCATCTCGCACTGCCTTGAATCAACATATTTCTCTTGTCCTATTCCACTCATGCGTGGGCCGCCTTGACTATCACATGTGGTTTTCATGGATGGGTCATCTACTCCATTTGACCACTGCCATGGTCTACAACCACTAGATCCCCCAGGTCCCATGAGGAAGCACACCATGTCTTGTGGTCTGTTGTCTCCCCCGCAGTCTTCGGCAGCCACCACCTCCGGTCACTACCCTACTACTGCCTCACCTCACTGGACTACTGCCTCACCTCACCGGACTACGACACTAGTGGTCCATTATATGGAACACCAAGAAAAATTTGATGCATGAAATTCAAATCTTTCACATATTTGGTTTCCTTGGGTCTTGATCAATATAGATCTGACCTCTTTTGTTGGTTTTCATCCAATGTGGGGGTCCAGTCGCATTTGGAGCCTCCCAAAATGTTGAACAGTGGCCATGAGGGTTCAATGATGTAGAACATGAATAACATGGGAGAGAAAGTCATAATAAAACCACTAGGAATGAATTATAGTCTTTATTCCTGTTTGCCTTCATCCATTTCTATTACAACGATAAATGAGGATGGTTTATAAATAAATCTTCTGATAATCATGCAGATAATATCCCATCCCACAACAACGATCAAAAAACTAATCAATATACTCATGGATTGACCAACATTCATCCTGGATATCTAGAATGTGGAAAAATAAAAATTAAAAAGACACCCTACCTCGATTCTGACCAGTCACTACCGAAGGATGATCATTGCGTCATCGTCTTCAATTGGATTTTTTCGAATCAGATGTGCGTGGATCTTCAATCCACATTCTGTCACCGTTTATTCAAGATATTTATTTCTCCACATATCAAAGTAATTATAGGGTTACAGT
The DNA here is from genome assembly GCA_963277665.1 of Viscum album. Classification (NCBI taxonomy): domain Eukaryota; kingdom Viridiplantae; phylum Streptophyta; class Magnoliopsida; order Santalales; family Viscaceae; genus Viscum; species Viscum album. The sequence continues at coordinate 991,612,003 of OY728164.1, read as the reverse complement.
GATAACCTTCAATTCTATATAAAATCTGAATAAAATGAAAATTCATTGCATCAATTGATTTTTTAAAGATTATTTTATTTACAGTTTTTTCCTACAAGACTTTTTCTATAGGCGACCCATACCGACAAAATGTTTTTCTCTCCTAAGGTAAATCCACTACTTTGATATCAATAGTGGCCTCAATTTTTTGATCTGTGAACCTCTTTAAGAGTTATTTAATTTTTTTGTAAAATTATTCGCGCATGCTATTAAAACTTTTTTATTTTTCAAAAAATTGCTCATGGAAAATCAGGCCTCTGAATCACACATTTTCTCAAAGCCTAGTCTCAAAATAAATCTATATAATTTCTAAAAATAATACATGTAAAATAAAATTACATTAAAAACTATATAAAATATAACTTTAATAACAATTTTTTATCCAACTTTGTGTTTATAACCACTAATTCCATCTTGTTTCAATGAGTATAGTGGTGACCTATAGGGTTTCTAATAGAGGGCCTCAAAAGGTTCTACATATTTGGTAGTGTTTTAGCTACTATGAAAAGATCTATAGATGGTATATGATGCTCCCATAAATGGAAAATAATAAAAACAAATCCCATAGTAATCACTTTAGAACATGAATGTTTTGATTTTCAAATCCATAAATTCTGGAGCAGAAACACTATGCTCAAATAAATAGGGTCCCCTAAGCTAATAGAACCCTCTCCAAAATTTTGATATGATATGAGAATCATGATATAAAAATTAATTAAGTAAACTTCTTGAAGAGGAACTACCACCTAAATGTACATATATCCCATAATATCTAATAATCATAACTCATGGATGGGTAAGAAGTGGGACAACATGGTGGGTCAGTCTATGATCAATTAGATAGATTCGTGACCTCTCACTATCCCAGTAAGTCACATCCTGAAAACCACAGAGATACAATCCCATTTCAACTACATCGGGATACCTCATCCTTCACCTATATATAAGTGATGTAATAAGATAAAATTAAAAAACAAATACCAGATCCTTGGAAATCTGACATGTTTCCAAAGTATCATGCTATATCCTCACCTATGATAGATTTTATATAAATGGGAAGCATGAGGCCACCATAACACTTCCTCTCATAAAATTCATGGTGAATATTTCATCCATGAACAAGGATAAAGTGATTTTCACATTCAGAATATCCATGTGGTACATGTTTAACAGATATCTGGTCATGAAGGATAACATAATCGATATACCCATGTTGTACCTCCTTAACATGCTAAAGAAGGGGAGGGGTAAAAACCATCAACTGGATGAATGATTCACCCTATTTATCCATAAGTGAAAACTCTAAATAGGTTAACTAATCCATCACTAAACTCAAAAATAGTGTACAGGAAACCTTACCGTGTGCATCTACTACCATGACCACACCCTTGGGTGCCTCTAAACCTAGAAATAGCTCAACCGTTGTTGGGTTCACTATCACTCCCATGCCCGAGAATACCTATTACAAGAAGTATACCTATTGAATCTAAAAAAACAGTTTAAGAGCTTCCCATAAATCTAGTAGTCTTAGATCATGTGTGAAACCATTTTCAATTGTATAGAACGATCCACGTCTAATTCCAAATACAAAAGGATGTCATCAATGAAGTCCACCAAAAACAGATCCATGAGGGGTTGAAGGACCCATTTAATAAGTCTCAGAAACAGCACTATGGGATCGAAATTTCCAAAAGGTATCACCATAAATTCAATAGAACAATAGTTCCTTCAGAAATCCAACTTAGATATATCATTCTATTGAACCAGGAGCTTGTGATAACCCATCCTGAGGGAATTCTTTGAAAAATACTTCATCACTAACCACTATTCTAAGAAGTAATCAATTCTCAGTTTTGTTTAGTCATTCAGGGAATACACCTATATATTTTGAAATTAATCACCACCTAACCACTATCTCTCATTATTATTATAAGATAAAAACTAGGATAGCTATAGGAACACACTATATTTAACAAATATTCAACTCTATAGATTCTCTAACCACACCATCTGCTCTCAAAACTATATGGGGTAATCAGATGTTATAGTGGAGATATCTTTCCATCCATTAGTACATGACCATGAAGAAAATAAACTTTTGATGCATAAGAAATCCTGAAACATAATTAGCATGGATTTCCTCAAGATCCTACAACATCTCAAAAAATTGAAATATTAGATAATCCATTTCTCTAAGGTTCATACTACCCAAATGACATGAAATCATCTATATCCTCATGCACATGAGAACATACTTCTATGACTAGGTTCCCTTTATGAAAAAGAATGAATATTGAATCCCCGTATCTTAGATACTATGCAACAATTCTAGTAGTGGCACAACGAGAATGGATTTTAGAATACTAGTTTGTACTAATGAGAACATCAGAGGGAGTAACTTCATGCTATATAAATATTCTACATGAGACTCTATCTCCAGTAGATTAAAGTAATAATTTTGGAAGAAGTATATTATCACTAAAACTTCTGTAATGGATTGTTGAAAAACAATGTTCAATATAAACGTTTGCCTATAATTTCAAGATCATTAATATGGTATATATTTATTGAAATATTACCTGAGATTGTGTACTAAAACTATAACAAGATCATATATGACACATTTCATTCCTCAAAGTATAGTCGAAATATTTTCATCACAATATCCTACTACCTAAATCCATATATTCACATTAATTTCTATAACCCATAAATAGGGATCACTCTGACACCTTATCATATAAAAATTACCACAATCAAACATGTCAAAGGAACTCATCCACAAAACCTAGACAATATTTATTTTCATTGGCACTAACTCAACCGTATGATTTGAAATTGCACCCCAAGTAAATTCAATTGTTGGGGTATGTGTTCCCATTACATTCATGAAAAAATCCACATCACAGTAAACCAATATATAGATCCATCATAAATCAAATTATACCATGAAGAAGTCCATCTATTAGGACCACCATCTCCCCACAAAGAAAAACCCTAAATTTATCACCACTAACCAAACCATTACACACCTTTTAGGATTATGGAAAGTAAAAATCATTGAATATTTTATTGTATCTACCCCATTATAAAATAACCATATCATTGATATGGATGAAAAAACCACAATAATGCCTTCCTATTCTTCATAGAGGACTGGTTGTGAGCACGTCCATATGATCAGTTGGGGTTCACACTAAGCTGAAAAACTGGACAACTAACTTGATCCAATCCGCTACTGAATGAGGGTCTATATCACTAAAAAAATGATTGGTCTCTATTATTGGAACTCACATAATGTACTAAACTCAATTGCACCATCTTCTTGTCCTATTGAATCCATCCACTTCTCAACATTCAGAAAATCATCTATATAGACCACTAGAGGTGGGTATATAGAATCCTTATTAGGTGAAATAATTACTCTATGATCATATATGAAGGACACATCTAGGATATGTCATTGAACTATGGAATCATCATTCAAATTGTTTTCATCATGAAACTGTATCAGAATCCTTGTTGTCTTTTATCATGGTGGCATATTGAAAATTATTAAGGAATAAAATTTTCAAAGAGAATATATAGGGAGATAAATCAATAAGAACATAGAGACCCCATAACATCTTATATGATTCATATACCATATCTATTCGAAATAGTAGTTCCAACATGTGTTGAGTAAAAAAGTTGGTTATTAGGGTTTTTTATAATGGAAATTTCATCCACTGCACCATGGCAAGGCTCCCTATCATTAAATGAAACATCATAAACTTTAAATTATTCACTAGCTCCAAAACAAAACCACCGTACTATAAAATTTCTAAACTCTAGTTATAATATGAACTCCTTTGATACCAATAAACCATGAACCAATCCATTTTCACCATATAGGACAGTTGTAAGCCAAGAACAACACCCCATTCCCACCTACAATATGATAGGGGTAGGAAACTTGTGTCATGTAGACATATAACACACATGGTAGGCCTTATATTAAATTATACAAACACATTAATACAAATCCACACACTAGTGGAATAAGGAAAGATAAAAAAACCAATGAAGTAAATACATGAATAACATCTATCATACGTCAAGGTATAATAGAAGTATAAAAAAAGGGGGAATATACAATACCACTAAATCAAATAATGAACCAAACCATTTTAAAACATGGGTTAGATGACCAAAAGAAACCCTTGGATCCATTTGAGGTTTGTCTAGAACAAATTTCCAATTGATCCTAGTCCACCTAGGACTCCAACAAAAATCCTTTCATCTATATAAGACACAATATTTGTAAAACGTTTCCAGGAATTAGTGAGTATAAACATACCTATTATAAAACCCCAAAATCACCAAAAACAATGAATCAATGAGACAGTAGGTAGATCATCACAATAAAGTTATGTCAATCATAATGTGAGATAAAAACTATAATAATAAGACATATATTCGCAACAAAAAACCCAAAAAATTGAGAATGGGGATCTCAATCTCCACAACTACGTTAGAATGGAATATCTTAGCACACTTCCAAATTCCTATTCACTTATTTCAAACACCATACATTACCTTTCAACAATCTAGGTGGAGGGATTTCTCATCTTCACTTCTTTTTACAGTCGAGGGGGCACAATATCCTGGCCATGAATCTCATGTAATCTCTAAAGAACCCATTATAAGATCCCATTCCTCCCAACCATGATCCAAAATTGAGAGACTATTGAATCTATTAGAGGAAACTCTCCCTGTAGGTGCTCAATTATTGGGCTACATATCCATATATAGTGGAATCACACCATTTTTAGTATGGGGGAGTACCAAATTTACCATTACAATTATTATGAGCGGCCCCTTCCCTGGTGAAATAAGGGGTAACAACCCTAAAATATATCTAATGATGAAACCAAATCATTTACATTAATCATGTGTAATTGAAATAAGTTCCCCACTCGTAACAAATAATGTTTCATATTTGATTACAAATTAATGATGAACATCAAATCTAACATAGAAAACATCTTAGGATAGGATAATTTGGGGCCAAATCCATGTCTTGAACAAGGTAATACAAAAGGTAGAAGTCCCTTTAGAAATGTAAATTGTGTTTATAGGGTATACACAATAAGCCTTAGATTCCATGGGAATGATCATGTCTTTTGATCCATTCCCATGTACTTCATACTATGATTGTGTAATATAGAAGTGCCCATGTATACTAGCCATGTACGGGTACCCTGTCCATGTATCAGTACATGACCACGCCCATGTACCTTGTTTATTCTCATGTACAAGGGAATGTAATATGAGGGTACAAACCGAGTCTCCAGTCATGGGGAACACAATGTCTGGATATCCCACATGACGAGTTCTATTTAACTATTCATGGAACCCTATCCACCATGAAAATGGGACTACATGATGTGTGTTCCTCTAAAATACACACCACATACATCATAGTTTCTCAAATAACAATGCTTTACCCACCTATTCTCTAACACACTATTTCCACCTTTGAGACCACTGAGAATCACACTGTAAAGCCTAGATATTGTTTGACCCTGCTCCATGGCTAGTTGGTAGTTTGATTTAAGCTTATATTCACCAGAAACTATAATCATTAATATGTTTGATTCCACATAGCTTGGATACTAGAAACCACACTTCCCATTCCAACATGGGACCACCACTACAACTGGTGGACAGATTACAACCACTCACTACTCGAAATCACCCATCACCACTCCTTCAGAGAGGTACACTAAATCCATATGAAAAATCGACCATAATTTGATCCATCTTTGGGTTCCCATTTTTACTTCCACACCTCCATCACATCTATAAAACCCAAAGATAAACTCATTATCATGATCTATTTTACCAATGAATGAGCACAGAACAATCGGTCCTCCTGGGTATCCTATAATTTTTTTACCAACAGATTACCATTGAAGAACACCAAGAATAGAGAGATAATGGCACATAACAAAAGGCTAATATTATATCAATGGCCATTTTCATTGGTCTATCATCATAAGAAATCATGAAATAGAGTAATAGAAAAAACAATTGATGGGATATAAATAAAAAATTCTTAGATATCTGAATATAATGAAAATATTTTAAAACTAGATAAAGATAGATCCACAAATTAATTAGAGAAGGGATAAATTCATGTTCATTTAAATATTTAAGTGGGGTTACAACAACAAAATATACCCTACCTAATGTTTGGATCAAACGGTGATGAATAAAATTTGGGTATTTTTTCAATGGAGAGATCTAATAACACCTTTAATCATGATGATCCTTGTAGTACTCTAATCCCTAATTCATGTTCTCACAAAAATACTCCAATGAAGTTTCAATTCGAGCCCTCAACATTTCTCTTTATCATCTAAGTCCCTATAGAATTATATGGGTAACCTTAGGTTATTCTCCATATATAAGATTATATAGAGAAAAAATTAGTATTTCATGATGTTTTGAAAATTTAATTAATTAATTAACTCAACTCATTAAAGTCACCCACAATAAGACATTATTATTGAACTCAATGCCAACATGGATAATGTCATTTATAGGGTAAACCCCAATCCATTTTAAGAGGATTCTCATATTTTCAATCAAAGACACCATTCGGTATTTTTTACACTATTTTATTAAAAAAATGTATGAAAAATATATTATATTTAATAATGTTAATAAATTACAAATGAAGGTCTCCATTACACACAATCTCATGTTGACCCTGTGCTAGGATTAGAAAATATTTCAAATATTATTCCAATGTCTTACAAGTAATAATTAAAGTCATTACATGTTTAATAAAAAATAATTTTTTATATATTATCATGATTTTATAGAGAGAATATAACCTCTAAGAGTCCATTTAAAGTATGTTTTATCTTATAAAATTACAATGACAACAAATAAATGACTATTCAAATAAAGATAAAAATTTAATGTAACTTTATATCATAAAATTATAAGGTTATTTTTTATAAATATTAATGTAAAAATTTACATTAAGTACGAAAATTATTTCACTGGAACAATTTTATAGAATGTATTCCATAAATTATGAAGAGAGACATAGAAATAGTAATAATTAGACAAAAAAATAATTAGCATCGTATCATTTGATGTTGTGGAGTTAAGGGGTTTTTATATGTTCATGGAGTATAATATTAGAAATAATATTCACAAATCAAACCATTATTCATAGTATATTACTTCATATATACTAATCAATAAAGAGTGTAGTGGGAGGTTTTTATGATGATTTCACATAGAGATGTTGTAGTAATTTCACAGAGAAGAAATGTGTTTATCAAAACTGCTGAATGATCATTAAACATAAGGATGATTAAGTGGTATATCATATAATTTTATGTTAGGATGGTTCGTATATATGGTAATATTAGTTAATTTTCTAAATTAGTATAAGAATATAATATTTATATTTTTTACAGAAAATAATTTACACATCATCATTCTTTCACAGGGGATGCATATTTTCATGACGTGAAATGATAATTATTGAAAAAAATTAGAACATTCAATTTTCCTAATAAATGATCATCATTATGTATAATTGGTTTTGATGATATGTTATGATTTTAATTAGTAGAATATTATATTTAATAAAAATTTTATATATGGGATTCAACGAATAGAATCATGAGGTAATAAGTCAATACATAATACGTTGATTAAATATCCAATGTATATCACATGGAATGTCATACAGTAAATTATATACATTGTGGTTTTCCTTATTTTGAATCTTCATTACCTGATATTATTGAGATATATTGATTGAAAAACATCATTTTTTTATACTATTATTATGAATGTGTTGAGGGTTAATTAATCAGGGTTTAATTGGAAATATTTTTGATCACGTCAACGGTTGGAGATCAACATTAATGGATTTTTTCTACATCTATAAAGAGTAAATAAATTTGGGAAATTTATGAAAATATACTTATAAAATGCTTTTACATCCTTATTTTAGTGTCATGTGATGTTCTCTGCTACATGAATGATGGATATATAATGTTATCATATTCTAGATGAAATACATATGATGTCATCATTTACTTGCTAAGTCAATTTTGAAGAATATAAAAAGTATGAGGTAAACTATATGAACATGACATGTTCCACAGATTATAGTCACTTGATATTGAGATCAAAGGGATTATAAATACAAACATAGAGTGTATATGATACATCCAGTGGTAGAGATGTTTATATGAAGACATGGTAATGTTTTTCCAAGATCACACTAGACCACTTTCTAGATAGTGTGACACTGATGTTTTCCTGGTGTGAAATTTTTCTTAAAATGATGAAATGAACATTTCAAATTTGTTTTAAAAAATAAAAATACCCATGGGTTAAGAAAAAATGGGCTTAGAATAATGTTTTAATTTATAAGAGTGTCTCTATTCCAATATAATGAGTTTTTGATAAACTGTTCTAATCATCTTCTGAGGAATTCAAAATTATTTTTGAATATTTTGATAATTTCATTACAAGATTTTAGTTGAAATGTTAGTTTATTTGAAATGAACTATAATTATGATATATTATTGTATGATATCCCATGATCTATGACTATGATTTTCAAGTGATGCATATCCCCAATTATGATAAATATCCATATCGAAAGAGACATATAGATTTCATTGTCATATTCTATCCTACATTATAGTGGACTTAGGATATGGGATATGAGGTCATGTATTATTTGATATCTCTTGCATGTTTTCCATTTTTATGAATTGATGTTTTTATTCAATTATAGGATAAAAAATCATTTGGGATGTCTAAATGATAATATTCTCAATGGGTGTTCATTATGGATAATGCATGTTGAATACCATGAGATTGAATATGACCTTGAATGTCCCTCATTAAAAAATTTATTGAATATAAATTGATTTGATCATCCTGTGGGGTGGGTGTTACACTAGCATGCTATATTCATAACTATTTTTAGCCATGTTTACCATTAATCATTATAGAGAAGTTTCAAAAACACCATTAATGATTATGGTTCCTCTCATTTTGAACATTTTTTCTTAGGGCCAACATAATACCTAGGGATGTGAGAGTCTGTTAGCTATATCTAGGTGATCTTAATCCTAAATAATCATGAAATGATCAGAATATGGAGATTATTACGATAAAAGTGAACCTATTTATATTATCATGTTCTTCAATACATGTTTCTTAGTAGATGATAGATCGAGCCCTATTATGGGTTTCTTCCACAACTAAGTTTATTTTATTATCTTCAAAAAACCATGAATTTATTATATTAAATATGATACATTTATATTTACGGAATCACATATATTGAAAGTAATTCAGATTCAAAGATTAATTGGATTATGTAAAGATAAAATGATCCCAAGATGATTTTTGAAGAATGAATTGAATGTTTTGATTTTATTAATAGAATAAAATTTATGATGAAACACATTAACCAAGAAGTAAATATTGTGGTAAAATATTTATTAAATATTTTTATCCATTTTATAATTTTTTATTTTTACATTGGTCCTCCAAAATTCCACAGAGTTATTAAATTTTCAAATTTAATCGGTGATAATTACACCATCCATAGATAATATACTATATAAAACACTTTATAAGTTAATAATTTTTTTTATTAGAGTGAATTATTCATGAAGCCATTGACCATTCCATTTCTGATTATATAACTTATATAAACTACAAATATATCATATAACACACACACAAACACAAACACACAAAAATATTTTAAAATATAAGAGGGTAATTATTGTAGTCTCCCACCACACAACATTTATCTGTATGTATTTATTTTCTAAACATTCCATATTCCGAAATATTCTTATTCTTTCTCTTGGACCTCCCAATGTGGGTTGGTCCCTCTCACCATACTAGTCCTAAATCATGTTAGGGTTTTCATTTTTTTAAACACTACCATTTAGTTAGAACACTATCTTCTATTCCAATCCCACTTCATAAATGGTTATCATTAAAACATAATATAAAAATTAATAAAAAATTATTGAATAAAATAATTTATATCATCTTATATCCATTAATATTTTAACCCTTGAAATTATATTGAATAAAAATATTATAATTATCAACCCTATTTATTAGTACATACCACCTCTATTACTTATGATCCTTTCACTGCTTATTTCTCAGTACACATCACCTACCATGGGTTAAAATATCCATCTCTTATATTTGATTTTACCACAATCTTCTACAACAATTTTGATGGAGGTAGAGGATTTATCAAGGGTAGTGTGAAATTTACATATATAGTAACATTATAAAGAGGGAGGGTCCATTTGGTTATGGTTTAAATAAGGAATCGATATCTGACCAATGGAGTATCATCAACTGTAAATAAGAAAATTAAAATTACTATGAAGTTATTATTATAATGATATCATATTATCTTATAAAAATAAACTTAATATTTTAATAATAAATTAATTTCTCAACATTAATTTAGTTTATTGGTGAAGTATTAAAAACTATATTATATAAAAGGTCAGAACATTTCACCCTTCTTATTCTCCAGAAATATACACTCTCGAATTCCTTACATAGTTATGTATTAGATGTAAATAATTAAATATTTATAATAAAATAATGAAAACTATCCCTTTATTTTCCTTGATTCCAAAATAAAATTATGTTGGTGTTTAAATAAATACCATTCCCCAATAAATTCAAAAAAAATAAAATCAATTTGCGGTTTCATTTTTAAATTTATCTTTTTTACTATAAAAGATGAAATATGTTGCTTGAAATATTAAATAACTTAAATATTTAATTTAATATATGATCTAGAAACAAAAAACATTTCAACTAGTAAACCGTCCAACTAAAATATAGAAACCAAAATTAAAGATCAATAGAACCGAAATTATAATTTTCGATAGCCATTTAGGTGGTATAAATTACCACTTTTCCCTTACAATTTGAAAAAATCACAGTTTTTCTTCAAACATCCCATGTTGATTGATTGAATAAAACCAATAAGAATTTAATAAATATATAAATAAAATAATCTAAGGGAGTATAAATATTTCAAGATTATTATTAAAATCCTTTTTATTATTTGGAAAAAATCATGTCACTACATTCTTCCCACCATTATATATTTTATCTGTAAAAATAAAATCAAATAAGTGAAAAAATTATTGAGCTTGTTTCATTGTGCAGCACACCTAAGTAACCAAATAAAATAATAGAAAAAATATATTTCGTATTTGTTTAATGTAAACCCCTTATGTTCACTTTTTAATACATAATCATTGGAGCTTCAAAAAGAAAATATAAATCTTGAATTTTTCTACTTGCAACATTAATAATTGGGTGGTATTTTAACTCTCATATAATACATAGACATGAAAATTTGATTATAATTTCTAAGGGATGTGATTACCACATATCAAATTTTGTCAATATATAGTATAAATAAATCAATAGTTAATCCAAATATTAATAAAAATTCAACATTAATAGTTTTAATTGATTTGAAAGATCTTATCTATGTTATATTATTCTTGTTCATTTATGAGTAGAACATAAAATAATATTGGAGTTGTGTCTCATGATTCCATACTTCCAACACATTGGAACTTTTGATGCTTATTCAATAATGTTTTTTTACTGAACTCATGGTATAAAGTTAAACAATTTTGGGGTACCAAAGTCTCAAAATTTTAAAACTCATTCAACACTTCTCACATATATCATAACTAGAATTATCATCGACCCTAAAGAGGAAGTTCACACACTCCAACATTAATGAGAAACTATATGGTGGATCATGTGAAAGTATCCAACTCTGTCTAAAATATAATCAGTGTTATGTTTTTATTTCAATTACATTACATAACCATTTATGATAGACATTTTCTTCAAGTAGTGATTTATATAATGATAAAAATTTCTATTTAAATCATAAATGATGTATACTCAAATTATATGATTTCAATTCCGATATATTTTTATTACAAATCAAAATAAGTCAATAGGTGACACCATCACATGATCCTATCATGAAATATTTATCCATATTGTTATTTATTAAAAATATGATTTTTCATAATCTTGGTAAAATTGAATAAAAATAAAATCTTGTGAAATGGTATAAATTAATTAATAAGCATTTTTTAACAAGTAACTCATTCATTATTTATATCATCAACATAAGGAATCAAATATTATTAATAAAATATGTAGTTACATCTGCATATTAGGATTTATATTGATCTAATTAAGTTTTCCATATACCACCCACCTATCTAACTATGAAACAAAACCATTAGGAAAATAAGTTTTCTGGGCATAAATGTCCTCATAATCCAAAACAATCTATAAATATTATCTAGAAAAATCTTCTCTACATGAAACTAATATCTCTCTAACACATGAGTGGAATCATGAATTAAAACTCATATATATTATTATCCACATGGGCTATCTAAATATGTACTATAAGCTAAATCCTTGGTATATTTATTAGCAAAGGTTCTTTATTCTTTTATATCAGGATGCAAATTATATCATTGTGAAGATATACTATGGGTGGAACATTTATAGGCGTAGATGCTATCATATTTAGTTCTTAAATACACATAGTAGTTTTCACCCAACGATTTTTAATATTTATATAGAATTCATAATTCCCAATTGATTATTAATGAAAATCATTAGTAAGTTATAAATATAATATTGAAATTTCATAACTTTTCACACATAGAAAGCCCCCCATCAAGAAAATCACTCACATAAATCCTGATTTGATCACTTTATAATGCATGTACCAACCTAATTCAATTTTATAAATTGTTCTAAAAGAACTTGAGTGGATCAGCTACCATAACCTATAGATTATATCCATATCCATGTAGACTAAAGATAATTACCTAGAGAATTGTTTCCCTATTTTCCCTAACAAAAATATACATGTTACATACTCCAAATTATTTAATCAAGATAGTACCAATCTAAATGAACTTTTATTTAAAATAGTTCATTAGGTAACCAAAAAGGTTATATTTAAAGTAGACTCTACCTCCCCCATTGCACCATAAGTACACCAATTGTTGAATATTTGAAATAAATAGTGGGCTCTATTCACTCAAGAAACGTATAATGAAAAATAAAAATTACTCTAATTGATAATGATGTATTCATTAGATTTAGAAAATTAATTAAAAAGTCATGAGACAATATATGACACAACATTACTCAATAATAAAATAATACATAAATATCTTATACAATAATGAATATAATTAAATACCACTAATAAAGAATAATTTTTTTATAAATTCAAACCCAATGGGATACATCCATTAGTGAATAACAAATAATAATTCAAAAAAAACCAATGATCACCACCCGTACCACCTCTATATACTACAAAACCTTATTATCACATACTCGTATGTTTCAAAAATTAAGTTACATTAATCATCCATTGTAGTGCTGAGTATATGTTCCCAATAGTATATTTGACAAGATAAGAAACTCCAAAGTTGATCTCATATATGCATTGTAATTAAACAACATGAAATTATAATATATATTCAGGATCTCACATCTCAATACCCCTTAATAGTAATGAGGTTCAATCCTTAAATAAAAGGATGCCAAAACATCAATGTCTATTAAGATTATATTCATCTTTCTTGATCATTCTAATAGTCTGGAATATATTGACCATAATTCTAACTAATTAGTGTAAAAAATTATATATCGTACCATAAATATGATTATCCTAAATAATGATGTTTCAAAAGATAAATATATCAAAATATGGTTGTAATTACAAAATATTTCTTATAAATTAGGAATATAAAACAATTATTAATAAATAATCACTCACTATGTATTTCTTAATAGGGGTGGCTCACCCATTCCTTGTCAAAATATGTATTGATCTAGGGGATATATGACCCCATTTATGAGGGACCAACACTCTTCCAATGAAAATAATTTGGTGTCAAGGATTTATATCCCCGTATCTTATATATATACCTGTGTTATATCAATGTTTATGTCTTTTATAATACATCTTTGGCTTGTATCTCAAGTAGGGGACTGGAACCCCTCAAATGATATAGTCATTTGTTGTAATACATGAGTCCATTACTAATGTGGAAATTCTATGACTTAATTAGGAATAGATCAAAAAAGTGGATATGTAAACCCATTTTCTTACCCATGTCATATCTCACGAACTCTAAGACACTTATATTGAAATTAGGGTCATGAAATGAATGAATAGATTAAAAATGTTCCACTATAAAACTATAGATAAAATAATTAGAAATAATCCTGAGTCACACACTAACACATTAATTAATTCATGAAATGGATTGAAAAATACATCCTGTATTATCTAATTGTCTCTAAACCATGATAAAAATCATTTTCATCATCACTTAATTTTTTTTGACAGAAAGAACAAATATATCCCAATTTATGTGACAAAATTTCCATGTTATTATATATAATATCCTTAGTCCATTTTAGCATAATAGAAATTGATTAATTTTTCCATAACACATCTATTAGGGTTGATAAATGGAATTTGAGGTGTAGCATACCACCCCAAGTCCCATTGAATTGTGCCCCAAGACGGGGGGGCCACAATACCTCAAGCACATCTCCCCAAATTCCGGAGGATTCTTGCTAGAAGTGAGGGCCTCAGGTAAGTTTGTGGGGAGACTATTCCTTCATAGAATAAGGTATTACACAGTGGTAAATATTTATGTAATAAATAGGGGAGGCATAGAGAACAAGTATAGAGTAGAAGATGTAGATAAATGACCAAACATAATAAATAATAATTGTGGAAGATGAATAGGGATAATTAATACCATGATGATGTCAATGAATGATGCCAAAAGTAAATAAATAAATGTGAAAGGGTATAGAGTTTAAGAAAAGACTAGATGCTAAAAAAAATATAAAAAATACCAAAAACTGCCACACAACATCTCAAGCATAAGCTTGGTCCTCTACTCCCAAATCACCATCGAATATAGAAATCAAATTCTACATAGGAAGCAACACGCTTCCTATTATCCATTATTATGAGCATAAAGTCTACTATGGTACAAAATACACCTCGAGTAGGGTGTGAGATATAATTATAGTAGACCGAAACCCACAGTGTCTAAACCTTTCCATTTTGTTCTTTAGAAAAATAAAATTTCTCCATATATAATAAATTCAATAAATTTAAATAAATAAAAATAACTATAAGTTGGTCTGGGTTCCTAATGGGAAACCCATACCATACCACCTTCTTTGGCCTAATATGGAAGTCTAAATGAGATACATGATAAAGCAGAATATATATAGAAAGGACTAAGTAACATGTTAGACCAAATAAAAGGGCATACCACCCATGTTTGTGCTTTATCTTGGGGTCTAATATATATGTCAAAACTAGGCACACTAAAGACACAAGAGAGGTACAAAAAAGAATAAGGAAACTCTAAAAAGAATTAGTAAAAGCATATAAAGAATTTATACTAAAATTTTCAATTTCATAGGTGGAGTCCAAGCCTATCTATGTGGTATCTCTATGATACATCCATTTAGTTATATCCAATGCTATGAGACCATATAAGGTGGTCCTTTCAAGAGACTGAGTATCACTCGTGGTATGGTAACCATGATTCCATCCTGAGTATCACACATAAGGGAAAAAGTAGCATCTAAGGCTTTCCTTATACATCTTGCCAATGGGTCCACCCTCAGTTTCTCCTTCGGGAAACAATATCACCCAATAGTGTAATAAAATTTTTGTGGGATTCCTTTGCTGGAATGCCTAAAACATAACTTCCCCATCGTATCCTTTTGTAACATATTGAGTATAGAGAGGAAAATTATTAGTTATTAATACGGGACTCATGTTCTCTCTCTAGCATGATTTCATTTAAAACTATAAGTGAGGAATATATCATTGAGCAAGAATTCATGATTTTTTTCCCTTTAATTAACCATTAAATGGAAAAATCATTACTCATTTTCAAACATAACATAACACTTTATCTGTATAAGTAGAGGAAACTCCATTTAAGAATATCTAGGTGCGAGAAGACTTATACCTACAATTATTTAGGAAAAATAAAAACCAAAGTAAAACCCAAATTCCTGATTTATGATTCATACTAAATAATTTATTCAATTTAAAACATCAACCCAAATTATCACCCTTGTACGTGAAATGATAAATTAGAAATTCAAGGCCAAAGGTAAATAGGTCAATTATTTCGTTACACCCAAAGGGATGTCCAATGGCATGGAAACAACCTTGGAAAGTTTTCAACTCAATCAAGGGTCACAATGAACGTGGTCAAACAATTAAATTAAATTAAAATGAATTATTTATGATTTGTAGGTAGGAATCGAAGAGATGCCCAATGGTGCAATGTATTCTAAGAAACTAAATAGCGAGAAAAATATAGAAACCCTACATCATAGTTGTAATATACACCATTTCCCATGAAAACCATTGATTTCAACTATATCTTCATTGTGATTCTATTGAAGTTGAAATCAGAGGAGAAATATGAGGTGAAGAAATTATCTGGAGGAAGAGGGATAGGTGAACCAGGGGGAGAGGGAGGCACATTAGAGGAAGGGGAGGTATGATGGAGGAGAGGAAAGATGAATAAAAAGGAAAATAAGAAGGGTGAAAGAAAAAAAAAGTGAAAAAAGGAAAAAAAGGAAAAAAAGGAAAATGAAATAAAATAAAAATAAAAATAAAAAGAAGGGGAGGAGAAATGAAAATAAAAAAAATTAAAAATAGTTTTAGTTCATTATTATTATTTTAAATCTTTTCCTAACTCTTTTTTATTTTATCACTTATTTTTATTCATTTTTCATCACTTTTTATTTATTTATATTTATTTTTATTAATTTTGATCTTTTTAATTACTTTTAAATGTGAAATACTACACTAAGGCATGGTGTGATATTTTTAATACTCCCACATAACCATTAAAAATTGTCTATCATGATGGAATATGCCCTTGTCCACTTTAAAAAATTAGAAAAAAATTAAATGGTCCACACCTTGGTTAAAGTTGAGATGTTACAACCACCCCACCTTAAGACAACTCATCCCCATTTTTCCCTTCCGGGGGTAGTGGAATGCAATTTGAGAAAGGTTTTGTCCAATTTTCATATACTTCAGTCTTCTTCTCCTTGGTTTCATCCTAAATTAGTCTATTCTACCATAGCATCCATACTAGAGGAACTGACTTTCCATGGAGAAACTTTGTGCTATGAACAATGATACGAATCACACACTCCCCGAAAGATGCATCCCCATCAATATCGACGTTGTAAAGGTTAAATGAATTAGATGGGTTTGGATGATACATTTGATGTTGATAATCATGGAATAAATCATCCATGGTGTGGTACATATGAGGTAACAACAAATTATGGGATATCATCCCGACACTCTCCACTATATTGAATAGTCAGACATATCTCGATATTAAATTCCCCTGTCCATAGATTCTTTTATGACCCAACCTCGACGAAACACGTAGAAATACCTGATATACCACCTCAAACTCTAGGGAATACGATGATGATCAATATAAGGATTCTTTTTGGACTAAGCTGTAGTAATATGATTCTAAATTAGCTGGACATGCTCAGAAGTCTCCTGATTGAGATGAGGACCCAGAAAAGATGAATCACTAGTTTTGAGCTATAATAGAGGTGAATGACATGGTCCACCATAGAGGGAATCATATGTATCCATTTGAATTGTTTCCTAAACAATTTTATTATAGGTAAAATCCACAAGAGGAATATTTTTCTCCAATGAACCACCAAAATCAAGGATACATGCCCAAAAAATATCTTATAACACCCATATGGTCTGCTTATACTACCCACCAATCTGAGAGTGATATGCAGTACTCAAAATAACCTATGTACCCAGTGCCTTTTGCATCCCTTTTCAGAACCATGATGTGAAATGGGCTTTTTACCCTCACAACATAGAATATGGAACCTCATGAAGTCTAATCGTCTCCCGAAGATATATCCTCCATAACTCATCAATAGATAATGTTTCTTGGATAAGTAGGAAGTGTAAAAATTTGGTTAACATGTCGGCAATCATCCATACTAAATAACTTCCACAAAGAGGTCTTTGATTTCCTATACCAAAATCCTTGGTGATGTCATTATATTTTCAAATAAGAATTACTAGAGACTTTTGGAGTCTAGCACGTCACTAGTAATCTACCTTCACCTACTAAGAGGTAGAGAATAATGTGATAAAACTTTCTATCTGCTTCTTCTTACCTCTCCACCAGTAATGACGATGCATATCCTTGCACATCTTGTAATGTCTAGAATGAACTACCAAAATAGAGTGATGAGATTCCCTAAATTACACTTCCCGAATATTAGAAGCCACCCATACATGACCACGGTAGAGAAGAGTTCCATTTCTATAAATAACCCAACCATGAGGTGGGTTCTCTCCTATGATTGTCTCCCTCAAAACGATACCTTTAGATTATATTTTTTTGCATGAATACTCTCTTTAGAAAATAGGGCATCACTACAAGAGGTGCTAAAAATGATTTTCCATGATTCTTATGAACCTTTAGATGCATCTCAGTAATCAAATCCATCATCTTCCACTTGATAATGGTTTCCTATATGTCTTGTGTCTACATTTTTCTGCTCAAAGAATCTGCCAAGAAATTAATTTTTCTTGGGGTTTAAGAAAGATCAACATTTAAAAACTACAAGGTATTCAACCCACCTATGATGCAGGAAATTTAATTCTCACTATGTGGTTATATATTTAAATATTTAATGATCCATGTAATGAAAAAACCTCTCACCCACCAAGTAGTGTCTCCAATAGTGGAGAGAATGGACCACATATTCTAATTCAAGGTCATTATTAGGATAGTTTTTCTCATGAGGCCTCATTTGATGGGATCCATAATCCACGATATGATCACCATGCATCAGAACTACACAGAGTACAACTCCAGAAGCATCACAGTAAAACGTAACACTTTTACCTAGCTTAGGAATAATCATGATCAGAGCTGACATGAGTCTCCCATTTTACTCCAAAAAATATTTTTCACACATTTATAACAAGGTGAACTTTACAACCTTCTTAGTAAAATCCATATGAGGCACAACAAACCGATTGAAGTCCAGGATGAAACTTTTATAATATCCAAAATGACCTATGACACTGCATATGTCAAATAAATTATTGGGATTCTCCCAAGAAACCACTATAGTGACCTTCTCATGGTTGACTGATATGCCTACTTCTGATATAATATGTCCCAATAAGTGAACCTTATTGATCCAAAGTGGCATTTACTTAGCATCACATATAACTGTTTCTCCATCAGTCTAATCATCATGATATAAAAATGGTTTTCATGGTCTTTTGTAGAGCACGAATACACCAAGATGTAGTCTAGTAAGACTACCACAAAGGAATCAAAGTACGGGTAGAAAAACTGATTCATCATATCCATGAAAACTATAGGCATGTTCATGAGACATAATAATATAACTAAAAAATCACACTAGCCGTACATGATCCTAAATATTTTACTTGGTATTTCTAATATTCACACACACTCAAATACCTAATGATAGCCGGACCTCAGATCAATATTAGATAAAATATTTCCCCTTGGATCTAGTCAAAGAGGTCGTCTATATGAGGAAAAAGATTTCGATTCTTTATTGTAAGATGGTTCAGTTAGCGGTAATCTACACACATTATGAGGGTATTATCTTCCTTCGTCACAAATATTATGTGCGAACCCTATGAAGATGTGTTGGTACTGATTAAACCCTTCACATAAAAATCATCAATCTTCTTCTTGAGTTATTGGAGCTCTATATGTGCCATCCTATAAGAAGGAATAGACTCCGGTGCCACACCTCGCACTACATATACGGTGAATTCAACCGATCTTATCAAAGAAAATACAAATAAATCATCAGGTAAGTCATCCCTAAATAAATATAAAATATGAGGAAAGTCCACAAACTTTAGTCCCTAATCGATCATAAATTTACTTTCTACTTGGGCTTTTACTTTATCCATCCCAGAACACTTGGGCCCAGCTCGATCTACCTGGATATCCTATTATCACTCGTTTATATACATGCCTCCCCCAGGTTTTTTGAAGGATAATATATACTGATATCTATCCACATAGGCGTGATAAAAAATGAAGTAGTCCATTCCAAGAATGGCATCAGTTCTTGTCATCTCGAGGATGAAGAAATTATAAAGGAAACATTACCCACCTATATCAAGGGGTCAATACTGGAACTTGAATAAGACCTCTATTGTGACACTCAAATGTGTTTCAATAGAGATAACACAATAGATTTAATTTATGTAAAGACCTAAACTCTCAACATTCATAACATACATGAAAGAGTGTGATGCACGTGTGTTAAAAGGCATATAATAAAGTAAAGTTTATAAGAATAGTAACACTAACCATAGATGGATTTGGAAACAACTATACTTGTTTTGGATACAATATAGACATATTTTCTGATCCTTAGACCTAATATTACTCTTAACTATCTTGAGAAGGTCCACACTGCTAAAACTAGTGTTCTAGAACTTGAATTCCCCCACCATGACCTCTACCTGATCGGTTTGTAAAAAATGAACTCCCAACCTGAGTTGGATCCATAAATCCCATACATGATATAAGATCTATTGAAGATCCTCTTACCCAAGATGCTTATGGAAAATAATGTTAAAAACATTAAAGGTGGCCCATCTTTCCACAAAATCAGCACTCTAGCAGGTTCATCATGCACTGGGGCTTCTTATGGACGCCCCTACCGTATTGATGAAATATGATAGTACTATCAGCACACGTCATTTGGATATCATAAATCCCATGTGCACCCTCATAAAGAAACTTTTTACTACATGATAAACCATCAACCCACCTTATAGATGAACCAACTTGGCTCACTGGATCAGCATCTATGAAATTTATTTCCATAAATTGGGACCGATTTATGACCTCTATAATGGTCACCAAATGAAATATGTTCACCTACGGTTGGATATCATATCCAAGTTTGTCCTCAACAAGCCTCACATTCATATATGATTCATCGTACATATATGGAGAAGATGTTGGAGCTTATTGAAATGAGTAGAATACTCAAACACTCTCATGGATCACAACTGAAGATGTAAGAACTCATTGGCATGATATGCTCTTAGAGCCTATTGGAAGAAGTGATCATAGAAATCTATCTGTCAGTGTTACCTAACCATGTATCGAGTTTACTTTTAACAAGAAATTACATCCCACTAATTCTTAGAAGAGTCACAAAGTATATAGACAACAAGTTTGACCCTCCACTCTAAAAGAATCTGAGGATGGTTGAAGATGGAATTCATAGCGTCTATCTGTGACTGCGTAGCATGAGGACCACCATCCCCTGAGAAGGTGGGAGGATTATGCTCTAGAGATTCCCATGTATGCTCTTCTATAGTTAGGGTAGGCTTGGGAACACACTAATCTAGATAAATAAACCTGAGAAGACTATCACTAAATTGAGTGTTGACACCCAATGGTAGATCAAGAGGAGGTTCCACACAAGGCAGTAAAGGTGGCTCTATAAGAGGAACTAAATATGGTTCCAGACCCACAATATCTAGATTGTTCTCATCGCCACTATCCAGATGTAGGACACAATGATTTTGATGTATAATTTCTCTACAAATTCCTAATGCACACCTTAGATGATATTCTATGGAAGATGATATAAGGAAGTAAAGGAGCAGTACGAAAAAGGAAGGTGCAAGGCCTCCATGAACATGGTATAGATGGTAAGTAAATAAAATGAAGAGGTTTTGTACATGGGCTTCCTTTAATTTTTACACAAAACACAACCCACTACATGAGTCGACTCTAGATAGAAAGAGAAGTTGTCTTAGAAGGATCAAAAAGACATGACCTACCACCCATTTCCCAGATAAGTAAAGTCAAAGTCTAACATTTCCACTTAAGGTGGAAAATTCATCTTGACAGGTGGTACACACATTATATTTATAACAATAAAATAATTTAAGATATTACAACTAAACACAACATCACTCACATAAAATCTGGAAGACGCACGCTCAAAGTAGATACAACAAGCAAATATGAATGTCATTCTAATCACTATGGTGCCTAATATGATGCATGTAAATGAAATTACGTCATTTCATTGGGAAGAAATTGTTAAAAATCATCATCTCAATAAAAACAGTAGCATTAAACGCATAAAACAAGTTCACCACCCAAATGTGAATTCGTGTCGACAATAAATGGTATAATCAATAACATAAATCCCAAACATAATAAATTTGGGTTTCCCCCATACATGGGTTTGCTATGTACAAGCTCAGAGAAAAATAAAAATTCATATATAGTAGTCCACTATCTAATGAAAATTAAAATACCAAAAGAAAAACCCTCTTATGATTTAACGTTGTAGCATCTCACCTGAGTGCTTTGGAAATAGGCCCTAAGACAGTGGGACACAAGACCTCAATCACATCTCCCCAAATGAAAGAGGCTACTGAATAACATCAAGGGTATTGGATGAGTCCATGGGGAGACTATTACCTAATAGGATACTGTATTACACATTGGTAAAGAATATATTTATGAAGTAGCATAAGTGTAAATAAAAATAAGATAGTAGGAGAAGAAGATAAATGACCCAACAGAATAGAAATAACTGTGGAAGATGAATATTAATAACATATACCATGATGATGTCAACATATGATGCCAAAAGTAAATAAATAAAATTTAAGGGTTACAGGGTAAAAGAATAGACTTCGTGATAAAAAAACTTCAAAAGACCAAAACCTACCACATGGCATATCGAGCACAAGCTCGGTGCTCTACCCCCAAACCTCCATCCTGGATGGAAAAAACCAATCAGACATCAGAAGAAGCACACTTATCATTATCCATAACATCAATCACCAATTCTACTCAGTTACCAAATGCAGCCCTAGCAGGGTGTTAGATATAATCTCAGTAGGTGGGCACCAATAGTGTCTAAACCATTCAATTTCATGCTGTAGACAAATAATCGTGTTCTATATGTAATAAATGCCATAATTTAAATAAATAATAATAACATTAAGTTGGTCCTGGTTTCTAAGAGGACACCCATCCCATACAATCCATGTTTGATAAAGTTGTAAGTCTAAATGAGATCCCTGATAATGAAGAATTTATATAAGAAGGACTAATTAACATGGAAGACCAATGAAAAATCCGTACCACCAAGCTTGTTCTTTGTCTTGGGGTCCAATCCACATGTCAAAACTATGTTCACTAAAGGCACAATATAGGTATCAAAAATCACAAAGAAACTCTATGAAGTACCCATAAAATCATCGCATGAATTTATATTAAGATTTGCAATTTCAGAAGAAGATTATGAGCCCATACTTGAGGTATCACTACGGTACATCCATTCAGTTATATGCAATGCCACAAGCCAATCCATGGAAAACAATTTGATAGTACTAGTATTTATTGTAATATGGTAACCATGAGTTAGTTTAAGGTATCACACATAAGGTACCCTTTATCATCTGAGGCTTGGTGTATCCATCTATACAATTGGTCCATCCCAATATTCCCCTTAGCGAACCCATATCACCCAACAGTAAAATAAAATTCATAGAGGATCCCTATCCTGGCGATCCTAAAACATCGCTTCCCTAGTGCATCATGTTGTAACCTATTGAGAATGGAGAGTCCAATTGTGGGTTCTTAATATAGGACCTGAATTATCTCCTAGACTTAATTTCACATGAAACTACAAGAGAGGAATATATCATAGAGAAATAATTCATGATTACATCCATTTAATTAACCATTAAATTCAAAAAATTATAACTCAATGTTAAAAAAATAAGGACATTCTTTAATGTAAATAGAGGTAACGATATTTAATAATAGCTGGGAAAGAGATGAATTGTAACAAAAAAATATTTTGGGAAAATAAAATCCAAAAGAAAACCCAAATTCATGATTTATGATTCATCCTAAAAAATGTATTCCATTTAAAACCTCAACCCAAATTAATTCACATTCACATGAAATGATAAATTAAAAATTCAAGGCCAATGGTAAATAAGGATATTAGATAGGCACTCCAAATAGGTTTCCAATATAATTAGAAAAAACAAGGAAAATGTTCTCCTCAATCTAGGGTCAAAAAGATCGATGAAAAATAATTAAATTAAATTAAATTAATTATTAAGGTCATGTCGGTAGGCACCGACGAGTAGAAAATTGGTGTTATGTGAATGAAGCATCTAAACAATGGTAAAGAATATATACACCCTCCACCATAGACATAGCATACCCCAAATTCTTCCAAAATATTTAATTTGATCAATAGCTTCACTATGCTTTTGACTACGTTGAAATAAGAGGATAAATTGGAGGTGTAGTGATGATATGAAGAAGGAGGATGTAGTGGTGCACCTGGGGGGAGATGGATTTGCGTTAGTGGAAGGGGTATGTGTGCTAGAGAAGTTAAAAGGTGGATGAAAAGTTAAAAAAATGTAAATAAAAATAATGACAAAAGAAAATAGGGGAAATGAAGGAAAATACAATAAGATAAAATTAAAAATTGATTGAATGGACAGAGAAAATAAAATTAAAGGTTGAAAGAAAAAAGGGTTTATTACATTTTAATATATTTCAATTTTATATTGACCCATTTTTATTTTATCATTTACTTTTATTACTTTTTCATCTCTTTTAATTTCTCTAAATTATTTTTATGTCTCTCAATCCTGTTAACTCCCTTTAATAACAAAATACTTTGCAAGGGCATGATGTTTTATTTTTAAAAATCTCATGAAACCATGAAGAATTTTCTACTACTAAAGGCCTATTTCAAGACGCATGGGTGTGTTACTAGGGTCTCTTTAAGGAATTATGAAAGAATAAAATTGGACACACCTTGGTCAAATATGGTACATTACATGGGGTGTGAATTTCCTTTTACAAATTATAATAAAAAATATATCGATTCTATGAAAGATATTATAATATTAGTTAATAAATAAATAATATCAAAGTTAATTATAGTATAAATTAAAATAATGAAAATAAAAAATAAAAAAAATAATATTGGAGTTCAACAAGTTCAAAAAATGTCCCATATATCCCATACCCTCAAGAAGTCTTGAGAAGATATATAACCCATTGGGTTTAAAAATATTTAAAAATTGTAGAATCACCATGATTTTGAATATAAAAATAAAGAAATGAATAACTTATTATTTAAACAGGGATAAAAAACAAAATTAATTCCTCTATTTTGAACAAATAATAATGAAAATATTGATGATAAAGATGGAGAGAAGTGATTATTTCCTTTTTGGAAAATAAATTACAATTTCATCTATAGTATCACTAAAAATTGGAATGTAAATAATGTGTAAGAGAGATATAAATTTATAGTGAGAGAGATAGGGATCCAATTTCTTATATAATAAATAATAAAGGTTCAATAATAATAAAGGTAAATAGAAAATATAAAAAATGGAACAAATATATTTGACTCCTATTGAAGAAATTCCTTGAAGATCAGATCACTGGATGGTTCTCTTTGATGCTAAAAAATCCCATGCTCAATGTTAACTTTGATATTATTTGGGGAAGGACAAAACTTATTTCTTTAGAAGGAGTAAGAAGTCATTAATGATCTATGTTCATTTCCCATGTTGTTCACTATAATTGGATGTTGTTATATTGCACCCTTGTCCAATTTTATAGACATCATATGGTTAAAGGGTCTAAGGAGATGATAAAATAAATTAAAGTTCCTAACCATATAATTTTCTTAAACCACTAATAAACCATCAAAAGACCTAGAATACTATCACCAAAAAGGTTCTCGATTCCTCAGTCTATCTAGTGTGAAAGGTAGTAGTTCCAATATTACAAGGTTCTCCCCCATATAGTGGGTGTAGTGGTGCTAGATATAGTTTCTGATAGATAATGTACCAGATAGATGATGATCTAATACCAAATATCAGATACTTCATAACAGCACGTGACACTTATGAAGTTATTTAAACTGACTTTTAGTCCGTCTTACAAATTGTTTCCTTTAAATCATTATTAATAAAAAATCTTTCAAAAACTGGAAACAACATGGAATAAGTTAGAAAAAATTAATGTTCTTATGATCATTAGAAAAAATAAACTTTGATTTTTAATAATCTAACCCTTTTTTATGATAATAAAGACATGATATTCTGATAATTATAAAGAAGAGGTAAAATATAATAATAAATTAGTTACTACATAAATGTGGAACAAATCCCCCCCTTTATAACACTTTGAAGAAAATATCTCCCCTTTAGGAAACAATATTTCAAACCAAAATTATTTTATATTTTTCCTCAATAAAAAATAAATTTCTAAATTTTATATTATCAATAAATAATTTAAAAAGTGTTATGGTTTGTTAGATATGATATGATAAAGAATAGAATATAAAAATATACCTTTATAAAAAGTTTATCTCCCATTTACGAAAATCGAGACATATTATAGAGTGTGGATTTGGATATGCACATACTTCATAATATAAAGATATAAAAAATAAATCCTAAGATTACATTTAGATGTTTAAAATTTGGATAATTATCAAGAAAGGAAAAATACAATAATAAAATAACTCTTATTAAAAATAATATTTTCAATGAAAAGGAATTTTGATATTTGAATAAAGATATTCCAGATTTTTTTAAAAATATCGGTAATGAATTTATAAATATCAATCCAAGAGAATTACATGTTAAAAAAATATTTTAAGAAGATATATTCAACAAAAAACATGACAAATCATTGAATTTATGCTTAAATAATATAGAGGATAAAATGATAAGATTACTAAAAAATCATTCTCTATATAAAACAAGTAAAGAAATAAATTTAAAATTCATAATGGATAATATATTAACCTATTTTTTCATTATCAAATGGAAAACATATGATATATCAATGAAGTTCAATGGAGAGGACCTATAAGATATAAAAATTATTTCCTTTTCATACCCTTTAGGTTCTGGTAGTGTTACCACAAGTTGATTTCATCACGAGAAAACTTTGAGGTCAACAATCTTGGAAATCACATATTTAATACCAGAACTAATTTATATTTATAGATAATAGTATAATAAATATATATAGACTTGGTCCTATAATATCTTGTTTTTTTCAATCACATTTATATAATAGATACACTTGTTTATTACAATATATTCCATATTTTGTGGAAACTTGTATCACACAAGTAATTATTTTTGAAGAGATTTAATTTTTTATAGAAATACCAAGACTATTATTAATGCTATTAACTCTTTGAGAACCAAATTATATATTCAGTTTTTTTTAACCACATTTTATATTTTAAGGATAGATTTTTTTATCATTGATTTAATTTTTTAAAACATAATAATTTGGTTTATTTATAAATTTAAAAATCAAATCATACTTTTCTTTTAATAGAAAATGATTTTCATCAACTACTTTATTTATTTGAAATTAATGTTTTTAAGATAATAAATAAAATTTATGAAACCTTTTCCATGTCCTTTATAAGAATTTTTAATCTATTGGAAGGTTTTATGAACTAAATAATAGGAAGAAGATGAATAATGAGAGGTTTTGTGTGTTTTCGAAGTACTAACATCAATACATTTATCGAGAAGTGATATGATGAATTTCACACATAACTTACTTACATAGGTGAATTAATAATTTTCATTCCTTGTAAAACATTTATATAATTTATAACCCTCTTATTGTCTATTAAATAGTTTTTTATATTGGGAAATATGGTCTTATATGTCATTTTTTTTACATTCATAGATCGTACCTTCTGAAACATCAATTATATAATTCTTTTTTTAAAGTACAAATGATTTATTCTTTTTGATGAGTTTTACACCATTTTTATAAATAATTAAGTTTCATGGTTTTTCTTTCACAAGAATAAAAATCTTGTATTAATTGAAATTCTATGTTCTTATTTGATTTCTTTGTCATCTATCTCTTCTTTAACTACTCGGTGCTTCATCATAATCTCATATTACATCATTGATCTAATTATTTCATCAAATTGTTAAATTTTTTATGTCTTTGGGATCTTGGATTATAGTTAATTTGGAATTTAATGAACTAGGTAAGTGCGATAAGATTTTTTTCACGAGATTTGTTATAGAAAATTAATCATTAAGAGACTTTCTACCGTTGGAAATGTCACTGAAATGATTAAAATTTTGAGTAATAGATTCATTTTCATTCATTGAGAAGTTTTTTAAATATTTATGATATATATACATCCTAGTCAATTTAACGTTACTTGTACCTTCCCCACTAATATCCAATAATTTAAAATTTTCACTAGTGATTTTATAATTATATAATATCGAAATATCATGTTTATCTAATCCAAAATTAAATTTATTCATAGTATTGTTATTATGTTCAAAATTACTATGATCTTTGGGAGTCAATTTTTCTTCAAATTCATTGGTTGGAACATACTCATGCGTTATCATTTTATAAAAGTGATTACAAATAATACTAAGAATTGTAGACATATGATTTTTTAAATAAGAGTATTTTGTACCATAAAAGAGAGGAGCATGTGTTTAAGAATAATTTCAATTTTACAATTGAGATTTAAAAGTCAAGTAAGGTTTTAAAATAAAAAATTGATAATAAGATCATCTATAAAACAAATATTCTCCAATATACCAATTTATGGTATCAACAAGTAAAAAAGATATTAAAAAGATGATTTTTATCTAAATTCATTGAATCCCATACATACCAATTGTTGGTATGGAAGTAAATATATTTTAAAAAGGATATTTTGAGAATAAAAAAATTAATAAAAAATGATTTTTTATAAGAAAGAAAATCCCTCATTGGATACCCAATGTTGGGATGGGGAAATTCAGGGGGTTAATTTCCATTCAAAAAGTTAAAGAGAATAATTAAATAAATAATATGAATGATATTTTTATATAAATCATGAAATCAATAATATCAAAGTTAAGCATAGAATAAATTAAAATGTGGAAAGTGAAAAAGGTAAACACAATTTGATACCCTAGTTTGAAAATAAAATAAGAAGGCCCCACAAATATCCTCTCTTCATGAAGTATTAAGAGGGTACATAAACATATAGTTTCAATAGTATCTAAGAACCAATGAAAACCCATTTATTTTAATAAAAAATGAGACAGTCTGCCCATGGTTTTAATTAAAAAAGAACCATAAACAATCCATTAATTTTTAACAGAGAAGCTGGAATACATTGATCAGAAGGAGGGATGAAAGTGATGTATTTCATATTTAAAAATATATTACAATTCCATCTCAACCCTCACTAAAAAATTGAGAGAGAATTAAGGGGATAGGGAGAGATAGATTAAAATTGAGAGAGTGAGATAGATCCAAGGCATTATACTATGAAGATGAAATGATCAAGAATAGAAGATTGAATGCACAGAAAGACTGAATTGAACAAAGAGATTCGATGGAGATTGATGAAAGTAGTTGAAGGAAAATCCATTGAATTGTTCCCTTTGATGTTCACAATTCTAATGATTAATGAATACTTTGATCTTTTCTGGAAAATGATTAAACATTAACGCTCACGAAGGATTTAGGTGTCATTGAAGATCAAAGAGAATATCAATTGATGTGAAATACAATTAGATAACATTAAATTCCCCTATTTTCTTTTTTTTATATTCTATATCGGGTTCTAGGGTCTACATAATCTAGCCAAGACATTAATGAGTCAAACCAATGATCTTTGACCAACCACTAATAGAACATTTGTAATGTACAAACATGAGATACACTAAAATGGTAGCTGATCTAGTTCTCCACAGGACCCCATGTGCACCTCCCTATATGCCATTGGATACTAACTAGATATGATAGTCTCATAGAGATATAGTGGGGATAATATACCTTTTGTATCAAAAATAAATATAGTAGAGAAATAATAAATAAAGAAAATAGAATAATAACAACAACTTGTCATTAATAATAAATAAAGAATTAATCATGCTTAAAAATCATCAACATAAATATAGACATGTATAGATAGTACATGATGAGATTGAATAAATTAGTAAACAAATAAAAGAAATAGAATCTATCTTTAGTAGTATCGTGATAAAAAGATCAGTCCTCTTCTCCTATGTTGTATACTAGTCCCAATGTATAACACCTTGTAATTAGAGTCCATGAACCTGATCTTGTACATGTGAGGTGTGTCGGTGTACCTAACAGTGGAAAAATAGGGTGTGAGATATACTCAGTATTACAACACTAATAGTGTCAATAAATAATCCATTATATTCAAATAGTATATAGTAGTGTGTAGATATAACATTAATAAAGTTTTAAAGAGTATTGATGCAATCAAGTCTATAAGAACATTATACAATGAGAAATCTACAAATGATGGATAATTGTAAACATAGAAAGAAAAATATGGCACGCACCAACATATCAAGTATCGAGTAAGGATGACCTATGTTGAATAGTTATGTATCATACCTATGAGGGTAAGGCTACAATTCCATTGACCAATGTGTCCTCTTCATGCCCATGGATCAAATCCATAACAAACTCAGTGAAATATATAACTATAAGGCCATGGTCATTGATCTATCACCAATGAGACCTATATATATATATATATATATGAATGTATGCACAAATTCTAGGTTCCATACATTAATACGCCTAATTAGTTATGTACTATATGAAATAATACCTAGGGGTCATAGGAGTTATACCTTGATCCCCTAGTTAGTTCCAAACCATTATGAATGTTGTGGCATACCATCATAAGAATTTGGCACCATACCAAAATTTCCAACATCGAGAAATTATTAATAAAAGTAAAGTTCTATGATAGTGTCTTTACCAAATTAAATATATCAATATGAAAAAGGTGCATGATAAGAAACTATCTATCACATTCCACATTTTAATTTAAATTTGACCCATAAATCACTTTAATAAGATTTAATAGAAGGGACAAGGTGGAATATTCATCCCCAATGAACTCATTTAATCCACAAAATTTATTCTTCATTTAATACACATACAAGATATGAGATTAAGATATATGTTAATATACAAGATGTTCCATTAAATGACTACATAATTAGATTAATTCATGGTATTTTATTTCTCATTACACAATTTCAATTTAATTTTTTCCATTAAATCATTCAAATATAATGTAACTGTTATAAACATGTTAGTCAACCATTAACATTACATTTAATTGTATTTAGACCGCATTAATAAGAGGTGATATCAACACACTCCATGGGTTGGTGAAAACATGGTCAATATCACAAGATCCCTTGAAGGGTAGTTGAAGTTTCTATTGAGAACCTCCAACCCTGTGTGTGGGTGTAACATAAGATTTAAATCATGTTATAGGCATCCACTTTAGGGGTCCATTAACATATGTAGAAATTCCTATAAGGTCCAATGTGTGGAAAAATCGAGTAAGATATAAAACACTTGAACTTTTAAGGATAATATATAGAGTACGAACCTAATTATTTGGATAGTCCACCCATGAAAAATTGATATTTGATTCAAGACAAAATGGAATAATATGGAATAAGTGTCAGACTCCTTGAAAAAATGTCCAATTATCTCATATATATTTATCATTCTATAGTAAACATAATAAAAGAAGAGATATATGTGGAGTGGTAGAATTACAGATGGCTGTCCAATGGGACTGATGACAAGAGATTTAGAGTTTTAATGGAGGATATTCATCCATTACTAAGATAAGGCCAAAGGATAGACCCCACACAAGGTGGATACATTGCGTGTAGAGCGAAGAAAGTAGGAGGTTAACTTAAGAAGGAAAGGGAAATGGTCTTTCCCATCCATTTAAATAGTTTCATAGTTCTTCCACATGGTTAGGAAATCTATTCCCCAGCTATGAGAAAAGAATAGGCTATCAAAACCACCTCACACCACACATGCACATGGTTTGATGAATCGCGCATGGACTGTGTACGCCCTCTACCTACATGGGTCCCCCATGAATTTTTTTAGTGAAATTTTTTGAAAAATAGTGAACCATCCATTTTGGTCACCCTGGCCCTTTTCAAAATGAATTCTGACATCATGGGCACCTTAAATGGTTTATAAAAATCAATCCCCTTAATGAAAGGGAAATTGTGATTTTTTTTAATAATCGCATTATACTTCCAGAAACCCAATGTACCTCTAGGAACAACTTTAAACATGTGGTACTAAAACCACTAACACTCGATCCAATGTTCAAAAGCACTACCTAACCATAAAATAATGATTACATGTTCTATTATAACCAAATAACTGATCAAGATATATATATATATATATATATATATATATATATAACATCAATCATCCCATGGTATATCCCAATATAGCTTCTAAAATTAAACTGCCAATTATGGGTCATGACACTCCTACCATCAAAATTTACTACTAATGGATGCCAATGATTTTTTATGACCCTTTAAAAACAAATATAAAATTACACCTAAGGAAACTACCCTATTTATTTTATATAATAAAAATGATTAAACTATAATTTGGAAGTCTCAAAATCATTTCAATGGATTTTACTTGAAAACCCCAAGATGATAATTTAAGCTACACCCGCCTCATCCTGATTGTGTGACTAATGGTATTTCCTCACTAAATACACCCATGTAATATAGTCAAAATAAGTTGAACCACCTCCGGTCAACTACCTCCTAAATATTATCATATCTTATAGTAGACAGATCACATAAAATAATTTTGGAACCCTTATTTAAAGGAATACTGAGATAGTTAAAAGCATGATCATCAAATCCCATACCTAATATCTGATGACATATCCTAGAAGAATAATCTCATAAGATAATTTTTTTTCATGATTTAACACCAACATTGAATTTTATTGATCCCTAATCCATTGATCGTTATAAGACTCTGTAGGGATAACTACAACGTATTAAATTTCAGCCAAACCAAAAAATATTCAATCATTGAATATCCTAAGGATTCCAATAGAAACGTTATATATTAAAAACCACATGACTTCTAAAATTTCCATCACAAAATTGGTCAAAAGGTCCCACAACCTTTCTCTCATGAGGTTCACCCCCTGTGACATATGTCATAGTCCCTACCATAGGATTAATATTTTTATTATATTATTGACTGGAAAACTAGTCACCCTAGCCCATGACTTGTCCTCACTGGATGTAAGAACTAGAATGACTCATATCCCACTTATGTCAAGTGCCAACTTAACCATCAACGATCAACCAATCCAGTTTCAATAGACTAGTTACCATAGATAAACATGAACTTGAATCATAATGTGGGTTAAAATCATTCAATGGATAATTTAGTTATATTTATAATTTTGGTTATCTTAATGCCGATACTTGAGAGAAAATTTCATGGATTATTTTCTTTCAAAACATAATGACCATTTAAACAGGAATCGTTTTGGATAGTCAAGTCACTCTCAGTGTACTCAGGGTGATTTCAAGATAAGGGGAATTCCCTCCCCTTAAATAGAAGGACAATGTGATTTTATCGTTATGCATGCATAGTTCCCTTCAAGACACACTCGTATCCTCTATGCCACAGAATATTTTTAAATGTCTTACATCATGTCTCCTGACCATGCATGTCAAGGTCTATTCATGTTCATCCCTTACCTAAAAAACAGCCTTTGAATTTACCATATGATCTAGGTCACCATTCCCACAAGAACCACATTAGATAACATCATTGACACTTAATCAGGGGATAACCAACTCTCAAATCTAAATAGTTTTGGAACATAGTAGTCTTGAGGGAATCCTACCAAAGGAATTTGGTCTAAACCACATACAACCCTGTTCAATATCTACTCACAATACCATGAGTTGATTGTTGACAAGGTCAAATAGACTATGCTACCTAACATGTTATTATTTGAATACATTTATAATATCATTGGAACTTCCCTCTAAAATTGGGCATCTCCCATGTTCCCTGACTTGTAGAACAATCACTAGCCTCATGATATCATGGTTGAGAAGAATTTATGAACAATGAAAGAATTGGTCACCTAGGTTAGGAATCCAAAAAATTATAGCAAATATATCCAGTTTCAATAAATAAGCAACCACGGTTCTTTTCAAAAGAAAGAGAATTACAATGAATAAAACAAAAGACTCAGGCACCTACCATGAATCAATATAAAAAATAGTCTAAAACGAATACCACCATATAAATACAAATGAATAAATATACCAAACTCTTCTTCATGTTTTCTTTAATTAAATAACATCATTGACCTACTAGGGTCTAATTTAATATGAAAAAATCTATGTATATCCACTTTTCCATAAGGTATCTATCATGAGAACCAAAAAACACTATGGTATCTATTAAATAGTTTGAAATGATCCTATAAGCACTCTTTTAAAAGAGGTTAAACTGAAAAGTAAAGGAATCATTGACCTATGACGGTCAGATGTTGTCCTTATAGTTATAATTCCATCACTTCCCAAACATCAATCTACCATTCCCGAATCATTTAAAATAATATAAAATTGGATTTATCATTGAATGTTTGAAACACTAACATATAAAATACTGTTTTGGCACTCAACCATATCCATATATTAGAATACCCCATAAAATATCAACTTACCATACAACTATCTATCCATGCAGGGTATCCTTTCATTACCATGAGTAATACTCAATAAAACCCACTCCCAAACAATACATCTCTCCTAAACAATTAAAGGAAGCATTTAACATTGTTTTAAGCTCGAAAATAAAATCCTTAACAGGGTTATCTCCTTACTTAAACAAGGCATCAATCCTAAAGGTAGGCCATGCTAGAAAATATCACTAGGACTTAATATCTAAACTCTATGTCTAATGCATCCTAGAATAAAGTAAATAGAGTTCCACGTGGATGATCATATTCCAATTCAAGGAAATTATTATAGAAACATTTAAAATAGACCCCTACATGGGGTTCCATACAACAAGAACCTCCAAATAATTTTTTGAAGTTAAATGATTCTAAATAATTTTATCATTTTAAGCAGTACATATATGAGGGTATCAACTAACAGTTGTTAAGGAAAAATATATGAAGAATTTTCTTCAGCTGACATAATGAAACATTAATAAAATTAATGTTATAATTTCCCTTTTAACAATTTATTTTATTTAAGGGTTTTCAACGGTGGATCGTTTAAAGAAAATATTAATTTCTAATCTTTATAAGAAAACAATCATTGATTTTTAAACACCACATTGATTAATCTATGCCTTGAAATAATATATCCCAATATTATACAAAAAGGATTTTATTAAATAAAGGAACTATTCAAGTAATATTCGAGCATATGATTATATGTAACACTATATAAGAGAATAAAAAAACATTATATTTCCATTCGATTTTCATTACATAACACCATGGGATTGAAGTACTAAGAATGAAAGAAATTATTGTTGACCTACATGGGTCTCATCATTTTATCCTTAGTTCAATTGAGTGCATCCCATAATAGTTAATATTATTGAAATTTTAAACAACATTAATGGGTTTATCTCACATAAAAATGTAGTGATTGACCTAATTGGGTCGAATCCAATTCATATCATAAGAAACATACACTAACTGAACTACTAGGGTCAAATTGTTCTTTTATGAATTTAGTCATATGGGTCATCATTCCTCTATCATAGAGGTACGTGACCCATTAAGTTTAATTGTTCCCTATTATTTAAAAGAATAATTTTTTGTATAAATTTTAATTTCAAAATTTATATACATATTCATACATCATGGTTTTGCTAGATGAATTACCATTCCCAAAATATAAATGTACTTTCCTTTATAAGTTAGATTTTTAATTCATTTAATAGTGATCATGTTTTTCACACCTGTTTCTAGAATGCACAACAAGTCTATATAGAATTGATTGATTTTACGGGTTTCCATTTACCAATTTATAATGTTACCACACACTCTATAGTTTTCTATTGGTACCCATTTAATTACATAAATAAATGTTTTATCCCATGAATCCATTAGTCCATGGCTCAAACATATCCAAATCATGTGGTCAAATAGAATCCCACCATCAAACTATATTGGAAAAAACCATTTAGGTTGATCAAAACACCTTATATAACTACCCATGTTTCATAATTATGAGCAGAAATATTTTGCTGGTGGATAAATACAACAAATCAATCAAGGATGGATACAAATAATCATTTTGAAAGATTACACATCATTGTATAAAAGAAATTATGATAAATAAATACCGGTGTAGTATTTACAAATAATCATGCATCAAGAAACCTACAATGATATCTATATGGAATTTAATATTAGTGACATGTGAATATATATATTTCTAAGATGATGTATGAAAAAATAATTCTTTTCCATCTCAGGGTAAGGGTGAAAATTCATAATTAAATGAATCTATTAGCAGTGGAAGTACAAAAATAACCCAATGTGAATTAATATTAAAATTCAATATAGAAAAATAGTCCCACAATTGGAAAATTAATATTTACCTCATGCATGGGTTGGCCAGACCTAGACCCATGTTCTTCACCATGTTTCGAAACATTCTTACTCTCCAATCAATGATCCCAAAATAATAAGATGAAGGAAAAGGTGTTGGAACACAATTATTTTTGAGGTACACATTCTTTTTATTTTCATTAATTCTAAATTAAAATGATTAATTATGAAATTATATGATTGTATTTTAAGGGTTTGGAGGTAGAGGGGGTGTCCAGGGTTGGTTCAGATCCTAGAAATAGCTTTTTGGTGAAAAGGCCTGGTACATGGTTTGTAGAAACCATATGGGGAAAGATGCATTGTTACATGTAACTATGTGTGGATGGACATTGAAGTTACATAGGTATCACGATTAGAAAAAATATGATACTTGGTACACACAGTCATGCCAAAATGTATTCAATTTTGATAGAGGAGTTATTCAAAGTTTGCACACTGTTAGTCAAATCGTGCATACAAACTATGCATAGTGCACCTTCCTACAAAAAAGGGATCATGTTTGGTGCATGGTTTGGTTAATATTGCATCCATGAATTATTAGTGAAATTATGAAATAACCCTCAATTAAATATTATATCATACCCTATTGTTTATTTCTCCCCCATCAAAATAAATCCACCTTTTAGAATCCCACTTTGGCGAATAATGTTGGAAGTGGGAGATATTCTTTATCCAAGATCGGAATCAAGAATAATATCTCACATTGGATCTATATCCATAGGAAATATTATTATTTTTAGTCATTCATCATTTGGTTTGGTATCATATATTATATTTAGGTTGAAGTTAATATGTCATATTTATCAGTTCCTCAGCAGTTCGTTGATTTTCTTCTAATATGAGTTGAATCAGGAGATGATAATGGAAGAGATATCTACTACATACCTATTATATGAGGTATCATGATTTTTAATAAAATTTGAAGTGTTTATATATATTATGTTGTCCAACGTTCCCAATTCTCAGAGCGACACCGTTTAAATGGAATTTAATCTAGGAAGTCAAATTATTGGCATAACCTATGCAATTAATGAAGTTCATTGACAAATGTAAATGGTTAAAAACATTGAATTTTAACCATCCCATTGATGTTTTATTTAGTTAATTGGCCCACCAAGGGTGGATATCAAATTTGGATTCCATATGGTGTTCCATTTTAACCCCTTCCATGGGATGTCATTTTTGAATTAAATTATAATTCATGAAGATGAATTGGATGGTGAATTGGTTTCTAATTTTAATTGTAATTAAAATTGTAAAATTAATTAAATAATTAAAAAATAATTTAATCCATATCTTAGAACATTTCCATGTATTTTGTCATTAATTATTTGATGCTTGTTATAATAAAATTTTCAAGTGAGTTAAATATATTTAAGCCTTCTATGCATAGCCGTTGAATTGACACACCTTCTGAGGGATGTTTTAAATGGAATGAACAAGATGATGAAAATTTTATACTCAATTGTTATTTATTGAATGAATTCTTATACTCTTTTGGTGACACATGGGTTCCTATATGAATGCCACTAATGGGCTTATTCATGTTAGAACATGCTTATGCTCGAGTGATACGTGGACTCCTTATACGGTCGGAAAAGGAAGAAATCGTGGGTGATTTCTATTATATACAGGGGTGATACTTGGAATCATTATGGACTACAAAATATGGAATCAAAGGGTAGTTGATCAAATATGAATGGTTGATACTTTAGGCACCCTTACTGGACCTCCAAGGATGGACTTGAGTAGCTATGATGTTATACCACACCTAGAGCGATACCTGGGTTCTTGTGGGGATCATATTATATGGGACTATAGAGTGTTGGTTTATAATATACCTAAAGTGATACATAGATTCCTAATGAGGAATCCTATGGATGAGATCCAGTTCTTAAAATAATTAAGATTGAAATGGGTTATATGACACATCTGCCAAGCCAAAGCAGAATCTTAGATTCCGTATTTGTCTTACACTTTATGGATGGCCTCTTTTGGCATCCTTTGAGCATATCACTATGGGGGAATCTAGGCTACTCTCCAGGTCCTAATACATTAAAATGAAATGAAAATATTAAATTAAAATAATTTTATTATCAAATTAAAAAGTCCTAACTACTAATTCAGAGAATTACTTTATAAATGCAATTGAAGAAATGAATTGTTTGTAAAATTATAACATGACCATTATAGACGGTTTACATTCTATACATACATTACATACTCTAGTACTGTGTAAAAAATATAATTTTATTATATTCACCGACATTATGAAACCAAACTGTGGGTGGTTTAGAGTTGGGATTTATTCTCAATACAACTTCACGATGCCTTGGGGAAACTACTAGATTAAATGATTACATGTATAGATAAAAAATGTTTCTTAATATAGGCTCTTGATTATAGCTTAGGATTAGGGGAGCATGTGATTGAGATAAATATCATGAATCTAGATGGATAGTTATTTCCATTTTTTACTTTTGATACATGTATTGAATTGAACTTCCATGTATAAATATTTTGCATATTTTTTTGGAGACATGTATCATCATCTATAAATGGGATTCCTTCTGCAATGGTTTATATATTCCTACCTTGAACATTTATATCTATCTAATTGATTTATTACTTTCTCTAATTATTTAATATTATAATTATGTTATTCCAAACTCCAGTAACATGCCACAGTCTCCCCAAAGATACACCTCAGTCTGTCACTTCTATTTGGAAGCCTTCTCCAATTGGGGAGATGCGCTTGAGGACTTGTGGCAAACCATGATTGGGGAACCATTTTGTTCCATCCGAGTCTAGGAAGTTATGAGTTGGTATCAAAGAAGGTACTTTAATGGTTTTTTATTATTTGAAATAATAGATAGAGATATGAAGGAATTGGAATTTTTTAATGAGCTGCGGATGTGCATAGCTAAACGACTTATATAAAAAATACAAATTTCCTTGAATGAAATTTTTATTTTTTATTATGACTGGTAAAATTTATTTTATTCCACCATCATGTGATGAAATCGAATTAGGATATTATTATTGATATGATTTGGGGTTATATTTTGTTTCAACTTGATGAAATGAGGGTATTCCATATCATGTATCATATTAGGAACTTTAAACTAAGATCATGATATTTATTATTCCATAAATTTTTTGATGTATTACATGTTGATTATATTCTGATAGGTTTTATAATAGTCATACCTACTTCTGTGATAAGTATATAAAATGTATTATGGTGTGGATTTGGTGGGAACCATATTTTGGTTCATGAGGTGTATACACCCTTATGGATTAAAATTTGGAGATCCATTTTGTTCAACCATTTAAAAAAAATGTGATATTAATATCAAAATGAAATGGAATAATAGATGTTTTTATAAAATAACATGATCCATACCCAACCTTAATAGTGAAAAAATGCATCATATCTTTCTTCTATATGATCTGTACTTCACAAAGACCTGAATCATGGAGAAGACCAAGTGGTGTGGTCTTATATTGGAATTCTTGTACATATACTATTTCTATATCTTCACTTTTGACCTAAAAACTATGATAATGATAATGAATTGTGGCGTGTGGTTGGAATTATAGAGGCATGCTACCACGAAGAACTCTATTCGAAAACCTGGGGCGGTGACAACCACACTAAAGAGGTGGTATACCATGGGATACATATGGATCCTCATTTAGTGCTAACAAGGGAACCCATAGTTGTACTAGACATAGGTTCTAAGGTACCTTTCTGTGAGGAATTTATGTGACTCATGTAGACTTTTTAGGGAGCACTTTGACCAACCCCAACTATGGTAGAGCTGAAATGTGAGTTCTGATAGCAACTTCCACTCACGTTTTTTGGGAATGCTGGACTGCAGGCTATGGAGTCCTGGATAAATGGAATCTTATCTATCTTTGACCACTTAGAGACACATCCATAGAGGATGGAAAAGATCACTACGTATATGCTGTATGAATCCACCAATAGATGGTGGGCTGTTATTAGTCAAATGGATTAACCTCAAGATATATATTGGACGTATTTTCATATGGAATTTTATGAATAATAATATCTTGAGATGGTGAGGGATGATAGATCATGAGAGTTTGTGAAACTAAAGTAGGATACTATATCAGTTATAGATTATTTGGCTCATTTTACTCTACTCTACTGCTGAAACTCTATTTTGATGGGTGAAGAGTTAACAAAATCTAGATGACATGAGGATGGAATTAGGTATGACATCCAATCACATGTGAATTTATTTCACTGGACTTCTAATTATGGAATAATGAATTAGGCACTTATTATAGAGCATAACCTGATAGATTCCATGGTTGCGAGCCAGGGTGGTTCGACTTGTAGATATGGTACTAAATTATCCATTAGTAGGAATCATCATCTGGTGATTCCACATGGTAAAATTAGTATCCATATAACATAATCAGTTAGTTAGGTGAGGAGCTACATGTGAGTCATGCTAGGATATAAAAGCCCTCAACATAAGAGGGACCCATTCGAGTGTCAATTATCCTGCAAGATGGTCCATATAAAATTATTTTTCATAAATTTTAACTCCAATTCCAATGATAGAGAGTCTTCACCTAATCCACTTTTAAGATTAGGGTCAACGACTTCTCATCCGACTAGGAGCTAGGGTACCACTGTCCGATCAGGCCAAGGTAGAGGTCTTGACCACGGTAGTCAGACCCCAGTTTGGTGGAAACAGTAGAGCATATATGCTCAAGGTAGCCAAGAAGTATCATAGGGTCATGAATCAGACTATATATAAACATTAAATATGACCCTTGAAGAGAAGAATACATAACCTTATACTATGAGAGGTACTATTATAGTAGTCTATACATTAACATCTTCTATTATTGATTTGAGGGTTTCTCATAGCTTTCTATATATTCCCATTATGGAGATCTTTGGGATAAATGTTTATACTTTTATAGTGTTATGATGTTTTATTCTCTATTGGTGATTATAATGGAGGATGAAAAATAGTGTTGGGAGTTCCCCCTTGATATATAATGTTGTCACTTCATATGGGACCTATTTTTACTCTAGATGATTGATTTTGAAATTATTATAAGGATGGACTGGTTGGTTCCCTTTTTTATTTCATTGATTTCTATCATCATTGGGAGACCTTTACATCACTATAGGGTGTATAGTTTATTCAAAATTGTGAATTGGATGTCTAGGAAATCCCAACGGGACCTAAGCATCATGGGCAAGGTGGAATAATAACCCACATTTTGATTTTATATCTAGATGATCAAGGAACATATTAAATTTATTTCCCTCATGTGTTTGATCATTTTAGTGATGTTTTACAAGATGATTTTGTTTATTTTTAGCAGTGAAAGAGGTGGAGTTATCTATCAAGCTATTTCCAAGAGCATCACTAGTATTCATTCCTCCTTACTGGATGGCTAATACAATGATGCATGAGCTCAATAGGAACCTATAGGATTTAAAGGAAAATGGTTTTGTCTAACATTGTAATTATTCATGGGTTTCACTAGTCCTTTTCGAAAAAATGTAGTTAATAACCTCATTATATGGCTGGATTACAAATAATTGAACCAAATGTGGGTTAAGAACTAATATCCTCTTCCATAGATAGATGATCTCTTTGACTAGCTCGGAGGAGATAGTATTTTCTCAAAAATTGATCTGATATCTCATTAACACCAGGTGTATGTTTGAAATTCATACATACCTTGAAAAACATTCTGAAGAAGGTATGTTTTATATGAGAATTTGGTTATTCCATTCGGTCTCATGAATGCGCCAATGGAATTCATGGAACTGATGATCCAAGACATTAATTCTTTTCTACATTCATTCGTTGTGATTTTTATGGAAGATATCTTGTTGTATTCTAAAAATTAACATGAGAATTCCAAAAAATATTGAGATCATATTGAGAACATTGAGAGAGAATCATGTATATGAGAAGCTTACAAAGTTACACTTCTAGATGGATCCGATTCACTTCCTAGGTCATATTATTTCAGTGACATGATTATCAGTTGATCCAAATAATTTGCGAGATGTAGTTTCCTAGGAACAACACAAGAATATATTTGAGGTATGTATTTTCTGGGGGGTAGCTGGATACTTTATAAATTTCATCTAGGACTTCTCTCAATTAATAACAATGTTTAATGGATTGACTATGAAACATATGATGTTTGTATGGTAAGATTCCCGCAAGACAATACTTTCAGATATAAAAGGGAGATTTAATTCAATTCCCATACTTGTTTTCCCTGATCCATGAAGGAGTTAAAAATTTTAATGTAATGCATTAGGTATCAATCTATGAGTAGTTTATATTCATTGGGATAAAGTCATGGCATACAGGTTTCAGTAGTTGATGAATCATGAGTGAAATTACGCAATGCATGATATCGAGTTAGCTATTGTTGTTCATGCAATGCACTGTTTGAGAAATTACATACTTGGAGGGTGTTTTTTGGTGTTCTAGAACCAAAAAATCCCCATGTACATATTTACAC
This sequence comes from Viscum album, assembly GCA_963277665.1. Classification (NCBI taxonomy): domain Eukaryota; kingdom Viridiplantae; phylum Streptophyta; class Magnoliopsida; order Santalales; family Viscaceae; genus Viscum; species Viscum album. The sequence continues at coordinate 991,568,587 of OY728164.1, read as the reverse complement.
AGATTGATACAAATATGAGGCCATAAAGGTGGGTAGAATATATAAATTTTTATGATTTTTTTATTACCACACGTCTGGTAAAATAATTATAGTGGCCTATGCACTGAGTAAGAGGACTTATATAAAATAATTTCAGTAGTATATTAGTGTGTGGTCGCTCATGGACTTTTTCTCTGAGAATAAATTTGAGGTTCTAGACTATTAGAGGAAAATTTTTCTATCATCCTTATTTATTACCACTACAATTTTGGATAGAGTGAAGATGAGTTAGATATTAGATTCTAAGTGCTTAGTCTAGTGGTAGAGTGTCACAGATGGGGAACGTCCTCTTGGGTAGACTGTAAGTGAGGATGAGATTATACATAATGATGGTCATGCATGGGTTTCAATAGACTTGAACAAGAAGATAAGGTGAGAATTCCATCATTCCGCTTAGGCAGTTCTTCTCATTGTCACCAATATGTATTGTAATGTACATCATCAATATTTGTGGATGAGGACAAAAAAGATGTAGATTATTTTGTAATAAAAACTTCCACTAATAAGTAGGTGAAGGGGGAACACCAATGACCTATCAGACTTTTATATTAGCTACCCATTATTGAGTGGAAATGGAAGGATCTTATGATTGATTTTGTGATAGGTTTACCAATGCCCCCTTGAGGTAATGATTCCTCATGAATTGTTTTTGAAATGAAAAAAAATGTTTCCCATTTTATAACTATCAAGGAGACCATTTTAGTTGATGATCATGGAAGGTTGTATATCCATGAGATAGTCATAATTCATGGGGCACACATAATATCATTTTATATTGGGACACTCAGTTTAGATCATGGTTGTAGAATGGAATTCCAATGGAATAGGGTACAAAAGTACTTCTATGTACAACACACAACCAACAAATAGATATCCATTCATAGTGAACAATACATGTTCTTTAGGACACACAACAAACATACTTCCATGATTTTTGTGGCTCTTAGGATTGGAATAAACCCATGGTATAATTATCCAATAAATATATCTTTTAGGATACAATTCAAATGGTTCCTTATGAGGATTTTTACGGTTAGACATGCTGACCAACCCTGTGTTGGTTAGAGGTAGGAGAGCTAGATATGATTGGACGTCATCTTGTTTATGAAACAACAGTGAAGGTGAAGTTGATCATGAAGTAGATGACCAGTAGTCAGTCTCCACAAAAATCATACACTGATCACCGCAGATGACCTCTAGAGTTTGAGGCTAGGGATTATGTACTTGTACTTGTTTCACAAAGGCTTGGTTGATGAAGGATGATGAAAAGGGTATGATTTCATCAGGGTATGTCGAGCTATTAAAGATTATAGAGAGAGTCAAGCTGGTAGCCTATCAGTTGTAGTTACCTTAGAGGTACTGATCAATGCATGACATCATCCATGTATCGCAGCTACAACATTAATATACTAACATGTATCATTGTTTTATTCCCTAGAAGTTTGAGTTAAAGGTATATGCATCATTTGAAGAGAATATGATACATATTGTGGATTGAACCATGAATGTTGTACGAGGTCAGTCAATTTATCTAGTAATAGAACTATGGTAGCACCACCTTGTACAGAATGAGATATGTAAATGTCAGTCTGATGTACAATCACAGTGGTCAGAGTTATTCGATGAAATTCTTTTATACCAATGAGAGGTAAAGTTAGTGAAAAAATTCTTTAAGGGGGGATGAATATAATAACATGGCTCTACCATGAGGCACAAAATCATTTTTTAATTTTTGTTTATTCTAATACTAAATAATTAATTATGGTCAAATATTAATTTCTTTTGAGGTCATAGATGTAGAGGAGGTGTATGGGGATGGTTTGGAGCTCAGAACCAAGCATTTGGGAGAAAAAGGGATGGTGGATGGTTAGTAAAAACCAAGTGGGGTTTTACACATAGTAACATTTAACCATGTGAGGATAGAGAGTGAATTATGACATGCCTCACCGTTAAAAATACCATGCTAATTTGGGAACATAGTCATGATAATATATTTTCAATTTTGAAAGATGATTTTTTCATGGTTTGTGCATAGTTATTCAAACTGTGCGGTGTGCTACTTCCAACAGAAAAGGGTGCATGGTTGGTGCAGGGTTTGGCCAACCATGTTGTCAATCCACGCAGAACTACATTTTGGGTGAATTTAAGAAATCTCACTTAATTGAATATTATATCAGTCCCTATTTTATATTTTTCCTCCCGCATATAAATTTTTATATTTGGAATCCATTTTTAGAGACTATCCTATGAAGTAATATATCTTCTTTATCCATTATTAGAATCAAGAACCAATCTATCTCATAACATTTTTCTCAATAAGTTATAAATTCATTTTTAGTAATTCATTGTTTGGGTTTTTATTGGTTGTGCTATTAAAGTGAAATATAATAATCCCTATTTATAGGTTCTTATTAAATCCTTCAATTTTTTCCGAATATGCGTTGAATTTGGAGTTGATACTAGATAGATATCCACTATAGACCTACGATTTCTGGTCTCATGCTTTTCTTTAAATGTCAAAATGTGTATATATATTTAATTGTTCTGCACTCCAAATTTTCAGAGTGATTCCCATGAAATGGTTTGCTATCCATGAAGTGATTTGATAAGCATACACAATTCCGCTAATGTGGCCCCTTAATAAATGATAATGGTTAAGAACATTTAATTGGAACCACCCCTTGTTTTGTTTTTCAAAGTTGATTAAAATAACATGGGTGGATAATGAATTTGGATGCCTTAGGGTGTTTCTTTTTTACCACGTTCATTGGGATTAAATTTTTTATTTGAATTATAATTCAAATTGATGCATTAAATTTTGAATTAGTATGAAATAAAACTTTTAATACAAATTGTAAAATGAATTTATTCATGAAAAGGGAATAAATATATATCCCAAGACCCTTTTCATGTATTGGTTGAATAATCATGAGATTCTTGTTATAATGAAATTTCCATGTGATTTAAATAGAGGCAAGCCATCTAAGATTAGAAATTGAATTGATTAACCTTATGAGGAAAGTTTTAAATGAAATATGTAAGATGATGAACTTTATATTGTTAAATTTTATTAATTAAATGAAGGCTTATATGTCATGGGTGGCACATGGGTTCTTATATGAACACTATGGATGGACTCATATTGCTTCTTCCTTGCTTATGATTGAGTGATACATGTAATCTTATATGTTCTAAGAAGGACAATATCATGGGGGATTATTTTTATATGCATGAGTTAAATATGGATTTCTGATGGACTACCAAAAATGGACTTGGAGAGATGTTGATCATATATTACATGGGTGATACTTGGGCTCCCCAACTAAACAGCTAATGATAAAATCGAGTGGATATGATGTTATCCAATACCTAGAGAGATGCCTAGGTTCTTATGAGGATCTCTATGGATGAGTGGGTTGGGTATTGGTTTATATTATATGAGAAAAAAATACTTGTATTCTAAATGTGGAATTACATGGATGGTCTTAGGTTCTAAAATTAATAATGAATGGAATGGTTTATATGACACATTTCCAAATCAAAATTACAATATTTTATTTTGTATTTTTCTTACTATTTATAGATAAAATTTTTAGGCATACATTGACCATATTACTATGGGGGATATTAGGCTATGTACAATGTCCTTAGACTTATTAGTTAAATGAGGATGTTTAATTAATGGAATTCGATTATAAAATGATGCATGACTGATTGTAAAATTGGAGACATAATTCCAAATTTTAATTAATTAAATGAATTGATAATATAATTAGAACCTTTAATTTATAGGATTTTTATGATCTATACATACTTTAGACACCCTATTACTATCCATAAACTATGATTGTTATATTAGCACTGATTTGATGGAACTATACCTTAGGTGTTTGCCTACTATGATTTATTCACACACACTATTCGGAATAACATTGGCACATGAAGAGATTATATGTTTGTAGGTATGGATAAGGGAACGCTCCCTGATACAAGTTTATGATTTCTTCAATGGATCTGGGGATCATGGAACAAAGCTGATGCTCGTGATTGTAGGAGGATAATTTTTGTCCTTTTTTACATTAGATATATTTATTTTACCTTGAAAACAAGTACACCTATTTTGGTTATTTTTTATGGAAATGTATCATAATCAATATATGGTATGCCTTTTATTATGATTTATACATTTCTATACTAACCATTTACATCTATCTGATTGATTGACTACTTCTACTACTTTTCTGATAGTGTGATTCTATTGTGCTACACCCTGGTAAGATGGAATAGTATCCCCATAGACTCACCCTAGGCCCTCACTGCTAGTCATAACCCTCATGAATTTTGGGGGATTCTATTGAGGCCTTGTGACCAACTGGGTATGGGGAACCATTCAGTGTCATTGAGTATGAGACATTACAAAAGGAATCCTATGATACCCATTTGTAATGTCCTGACCAGAGAGCTACTAAAATGGGGACCCATTTCTATTTTCTAAAATAACATATGATCTATTACCAATACATAAAAGGATGCAAACTATCAGTGATGGTATGATGGAGGTACAGTGGGGAGACTATACCATTAAGTAAAAAATAAATATTTCATAGAAATAGTAAAAAAGGGAAATGAAAAAATAATAAAAACTTATTGTAAATAATAAAAACTTATTGTAAATAATAAATGAATGAGAAATCATGCTTGAAATGATAATAAAAAAGTAAAAGTAGGTAATTATAGTATATATTGATACTAAAAAAATAATAAAATGAATAAATGACATCGTGTCTTTCTCTAATAGCATGAAGATCACAGGATTGATCATTTTCATCTATACGATATCCATGTCCTAAATGATAATAGAATGAAAGAGTAATCCATGAACTAGATCCTTCAAAAATAAGGTTTATCTAGGTACCAAATAGTGGCACAAATAGAGTGAGAGACATACTTTGTAAGCCATAAACAATTATTTCTATAATAAATCTATTATGTGATAATAGGGTGTTGTAGTGTGCAGATATAACATGAATTAAGCAATAAATACCAGTGATAAAATATGGTCAATAAGAACATTCTATAATGATCTTTCTATAAATGATTGATAATTGTAAATTTATAAAAACGCCAACTATGTCCAATGATGTCATATTCACTATCAAGAAAGTATGACCCACATTGAATAGTCATGTGTCAAAACTACACGGGTTGGGACCTGGGGCCGTTGACCAATGTGTACTTTTTGAGTCTATAGATCTCATCCATTGAAAATTTAGTGAAATATAAACCTCCTAATGCTAGGTACCAAGGAATATAACTTGGGTTAACTATATACAATGATATTAATGTATATGGAAGTCATAGGTACAATACCTTAATTTCCCTCATTGGTTAAATATTTCAAGTAATCATACTTAGGGGTCATATGTGTCATACCTAAATCCCATATTCGGTGCCATACCATTTGGAAAAAGGTTACATTCCTTCATAAGAATTTAGATAAATACCAAGATTTCTGACATCATGAAAGTAATAATAATTAGTAATGGGCTATTTTTTTTGTCTATACACAATTACAAATATTAATATGAAATAGGTACAAGCTAAGAGAATATCCATCACATTCAATTTTTCATTTAAATCTATCCATTTAATAATTTTAATAAAATTTAATATCATGGAAATAGAGGAATATCTATCTCTAATTATCTCATTTAATTCACCACATTCAATTATTAATTTAATCCACATACAATAGATGAGAATGTAGTCCATCTTAATGACCATGATGTTCAAATAAATACCTTCTTAATTAATATATGTCATAGGATTGTCCATTTCATTCTAAAATTCCCATTTAATCCAATTTATTAATCCATTCACTTATAATTACAAGGTTCTAGACAAGTTATTAAATATTTAACATTGAATTTAACTATATTTGGATTTCTTTAATAATAGACGAGCATAAAAAACTACAAGGGTTGTTGAAAACATAATCAGTATAAAAATAATAATATAATGGTTTTTTTAAATTTAGGTTTAATACCTAAATCCATATGTATGGGTGAAATATAATGTTTAAATCGTAGTCTAAACATCCAATTTATGGTCCTATTAATTAAAGCATGAAATCATATATGGAATACCATGTGGTATAATAGTTCAAGATATAAAACACATTAAATTTTAGGGAAAATATATGGTACTCCAAACTCATGATTAGGGTGGTCCACCTATCCACAATCTGGCCCCTATTGGATTCAAAATGGATGAAAATAGAAGAATTATATAAAAATATTAAGATAGAGTGAATTAGATCCCACACATATAGTATTACATATGTAAAGATAATTAAATAATAGAAGAAATATGATTCATAGTCTTACAAATGGATATCTAATGAGACTGATATTGAGAGATTTGGAGTTTGTATGGAGGAGATCCATCCATTCCTTGGATGAGGATAAATAAGATTCCCCATATGCGGGGGATTATCTGTGTGGAGGGAGGAGATTAGAGGTGGGACACATAAGATGAAGTACATGAAAATGTTCTTTTATATATATTTAAAGAGTAAAAAAATTATTTTCATAGTTATAAAATCCATTCACTAACCATGTAGTTTGAATTTTCCAAGTAATACACCTTTCATGTCCCATGTGCATGGTTTGAAAAAATATGTGTGGACCTTTCACAACCTCGGCCTAAAGGGGAACCCCCTTGCATGACTTCAGCCTATGGTTTTGAACAACCGTGCATCAGATAAGGGATTCAACTTAACCATTTTTCTCAAGATGTAAGGATTTATAAGATCCTTTTATAGTTTATAAAAACAATGTTCCTTAAGGAAATGGGGGAACATGGTTGACCTGTATGTTTAAATTAACCATATGTAAACCATGCACCTCCAAGTGTTTCCTCTTAAAACTATGTTTTTGGAACATAACACATCCAAAACTCATCCAAACTCTTGTGAAAACTTTCAATACTTATAAATCATCCACAAACAACACTTTTAAGTGTTACAAATATTAAAATTTTGTTTCTAATAATAAATCCATGTTTCTCCCATCTGCCAAATGGAATGTTCAAAATCATTCAATAATAAAAACCATTTTGAAAACATGAAACCTTACATCATAGAAGGATACATAACACCACCATCAGCTAGCCTATGTGTATATATATGGATTAAAATCAACTAGATATTACACCAGGTACCCAGTGGCCTCCACTAGCGAGCTGGTGGAGTCATATTGGAGATGTTTCTTCTTGATTTTATTTAGCTAGATGGTGCACTCGTATAAGCTAACTGAGGTGTCACTGCTTCCCATAACTTAGGTAAAGTAAATTATACTAAATTCAATCCATTTTAAGTCATAGTTTCCATACATCAATTAAAAAACAACATTGAAACCATAAAGACACTAGAAACTACCTGAATTATGTAAAAAATTAAAGTGATTATGATCATTAAAACAATTACACTATGATATAAAATAGCATCAAGAGTGCCTCCCCAAATACAAAATGTTTCTTTTGAGTGTGATGGGTCTAATCCATACCATAAGGATATAGTAATATATTTATGATAATCATACATACAAAATAAATAATTACAATACAATAAATAAAACCTCAATATATAATATAAAATAAATCAATAATACAAACCATTTTGAAAACATATCTCATTTTTTTTCAATCATGAGACCCTGCTCAACTTCTGTATGTCATTAATGAACTAAATTTCCATTTTTATTTCATTCATACACATTATTTGACCAAAAATGAAATAATTAAATCTGAAACACCATATAAAACAATTGCATAGAAATTTTCTCGAAACCTGCTTCCATCTCTTCCAAATCTTCCACACTAAATCCAGTCATCTAACCCTTTCTCTAACCTACCACCAAAACATTATGGATACAATTTTACCATGGTGAATTTTTTTTGAGTATGAAATCTAATAGTATACCACCAACGGTTCTACTAATATAGTTAATAATATAATGGTGGGTGTATGTAAACCATAATTATCTTTAGAGATATCATATAAAAATTATATAATATAAGGATGATTAACATAACCACTATGAAGGGGTTGACACAAAAAATCTAGAAACGGTGTATAAAAACAAAAATATTTTTTTTAATACTTAACTTGTGTTAAGAAAAATCTAGCCATCATGTAATAATAATTCTACCATAACACCTTACATAAAATACTTTCTATAGTGAAATAATAGCAGATCTATCGTAGAAGTAGATTTGTATATGAATTTCATCAGAACATTATTATGATGATATCAATGAAAAATAAGTATGCAATATAGTGTATTAAACACAACAATGTTATATCCACTAATGATATAGAATAATTCTTAGATCATATCCAAGATATTCTATTAGTCTATCAAATAGTGTAAATAAGGATTCCAGATGGAATCCCTATCTTGATGCTAGTATTCACATTGGTGGAATATAAGAATTCCTAGACAGAATAACATACTCTATAAATATCTATCCATTCGGATAATAACATCTAACTAGTGAATTATAAAACATTTTATAAAAGAAATAAAATTCCATGTGTATGGATCAAGGGACAACACACTCAGAGGAAGAACATCCAAGTAATAAATCATGACATTCCACCTACTCCAGTTTCTAATACACACCATAGGAGAATCATTGATAGAAAATACTATTGTATGAACACAGTACAAATAATAAAAAACAAAAAAACATATTTAACTATATTTTATACACTCATTAAACTAATTCTATATTTAATCTAGAATACAACACTCTATATTCCTCCCAATAGTGACTCACAGTGACATTCTTAGCCATAACTAGTTTATCCAATTATAACTATAACCTCTCATAAACCCTATTCATATAGGCCATATCCATCACATAAATTTGAATCCTAGACCTTAATAAGATGAACCATCCTTCCAAAATATTACATAGGGTAAGAAATTTCATTTATCTTAATATATCATACCTAGAATATCTCTTACTCTCCATCCCATCAACAACTTCAATGTTAGATTTCTAAGCCCATAGTCCTTAAAAAACAAAACATCCACTAATTTTATCCTTAAACCCATTTTTAATCTAATAAATTCTCCAAAACCAAAGGTAAACTTATAATTGAACCAATCATTGATGGTTTACCCACTCTAGTATCCACTCACTAACTCATTGGTACCCACCCTAGGACACTCATAATTTTACATAAGATAAAACACATAATATAGGTCCATTAAACTAAATTAGTTTATAGAATCCGTTGATAATTTATTTCACAATGATACTAGAATCCCTTATAATTGAATGGAACTTCCCTTCCAATATAAATGGTCCCTATATATTCTATCTATTTTTTCCAAACAAGGTTAATACCCTAGGGTAGATTGAATTAGGGTATTTTAATTTCTTCCAAAGACAACACAAATGAACTTATTAAACTGTTAATAAGAAAATAACACTCTATTTATCATGAAAGACATGATTTAATAATGAATTAAAGAGGGTCACATTTAATTTATTCATGGACAACCTTTATCGGGATAATCAATGGATAATATAAAAGACATGTTATAATATATGAAAATCACTAAATACACTACATGTTTGGAATGTTTAGAGAGGAATCACTAATCAAATTATTTAAAACCTATTATTATTTTATAACTCACTTACCTCTAAACATATGTTTATTAACCGTTCAATTATAATATTTATAATATTTAATAAATAAGCTCTATTTATAATGTAATTTGTTTCTCATGAATCACTTCTTTCATCAAAATGATGATTTCTACACTGACCTAGAAATTTTGGGAAATTCTGTTATGGTATGTGTAAATAATTATTGTGAACAATTGAGGTTCACAAAATGAATGTTATCATAATTATTTTTTCCCCTCAGGTTTTTTCTATTATAAATTTTTTTATTAATTAATTCATTCAAGAATTATATTCATGGGAATATTAAAAAAAATAGATCACATATCCCCCCTCTATGACTTGCTCTATCTAACAAATCATGAGATTATTTATTTGTTTATAGGGTAAATATATTTAAAAAAGATAAATCATGAAACCCAATATGATAATGACAAATTAATCTCCCCGAATTTGTGAATGTTACCCAAGTTCAAGAAACATTAGTTCCAAGATCATTTTTCAGGTTTTTATGATGAATATTCCTTTGATCGTGATTTCCTCTCAATTTTGTAAAATAAAATTCAAAATCCCTAGAGGATTTACTTCAAAAATAATTCATCATCATGTCAACTCTATAATTTTTTCAACATGTTTTTTCTGAAACTACTACCCAATATCATTGAAAATTTTACTTGATGGATTTTCTCCCATCAATCCCCCCTTTGGATTTATTAAACACACATCAAATTCACTGAACACCTTTTTGACTGACCATTTTCTCTTCATATTGAAAAAATATACACTATCTAAAATTTCAGATAGTGAACAAGGATTACATTAACTTTAACACTAATACCAAATGACTTAATCTTGTATTGGAAAATAAGGCTATAATTTAAAGGTCACCAGTTAATCAAATCATTCCACTCTTGATCACCACTTGGTACCTGAGATCCACTCTCACTAAAGATTTAATTCACTTCCTAATGGAACATTGAAGAAATCTATACCTTTATTATATTTCTTAAGATACTCATCCCTTTAAATGACCATTTCTCAAAGAACCCTAAGGTCACACCATTTTGGGTTGAAAGTTGAAGGAATAGAAGGAACATAAAATATTATTTTGGTGTGGTTGTATTGAATCAACACTTATTTATATATATAGAGTCAAATATAACCTATGAAATAGATTATGGTTTTATAATAAATCTTTATTTAAGACCTCTTTCATGATATCCACGACATGATGTTAGGTAGTAACAGACACCAATTTCATAAACCAATGCATAAATTTAAACTTTATGAAGTGATACATGATTTTAGGATTCTTCATCTTTACAAGATATATGAGATTTATTATATAGTTGATAGTACATGAATTTTCATAGTTTATTCCATTATTTTAATTGAATAAAAATACCATATCCTGAAACTATTATGTCATCTAGAATACATAATTTAAAACATGAGTGGTTTCAATATATTAAACCTGTACTAAAATTAGTTAAATGGAATATTTTTTATTTTTTATTCCTAAAACACATATGTCAACAAGATAAAAGGAACTTCTTGACATTGAATTTCTCTCATCAACTGAACAATCCCAATTTGAATTTTTATATCCCAATAACTATTGATAGAATTTTTTATTATAAAGGAATAAAAAATCCACTATGCATTTTACATATCATAATATTCTTTTTTTACTAGTTTAAAATGGATTTCCATTTGTTTACTTGGATATATTGAGTCTTGATAGGTGGGGTTTTTCCCGGTTTTATCAATGTTATGTAAAAATATCTTCTAATGATGAACCATATTTTTTTATGTTAGCCTCTTATCCATTAAAATCCCTTGAAAAATTCATTTTAGTAATATCCTATATTTTTCCATATAATCCTACATTTAAAATATTTATAGAACCACATTATCATATTTCAATAGTGAGATGAATGTCCCATGATTTCAATATATCACCTCTAAACCACGAAAATGGCCAAATCTCTAATCATTTACTTTTTTAGCTAACACCTAAAAAATTCTTCAAATTTCATTATTTGTGCATGAATCGATCCATATAAAAAATTATATTGAAAATATATCCTAGTATCTGCATCCTTTGATCAAATAGATTTTTGATATAGATATTCTGATCATATTCACCATGTTGAAAAAAAATATTCACCATGTACTAATCTATTTTGTGATTTCATGCCGTTGGTTCTTGTTTCATCCCATACAATTATTTCTTTAGCTCAAAACCATTTTTCTCATATTCATTCATAGAAATACCATAAGACTAGTTAATGTAATCCTATTATTAAAATAATAAATTAAAAAATTATTATTTGATATCTATCTAGAAAACCATGAATAAACTTTATATCCAAATGTTCATGAATAATAATATTTTTCCAACCTAAAAATAGTGAAACATTATTCATCTATATTGATTATTTTAATCTGGGAGTATCCCTTTAATTAAATTCATTTTTTGTTTCAACTTAACATGCAAGTTTCATTTTATTTATTTTAGTAAACCCATTTAGTCTCCATGAAGTTTCTATTCATTAGCATAAAAATAATATATCTTGTATGATTTTTCTCAATTTTTTTAATATCAGCTTTCATCTCCTAGATCCAATTATCATATTTGGTATCCTTTTTAATGTATTATGGATATAAAAAACATTAATGTGATGATTTCGATATAGTCTTCATTTTCCTCATTTCCACATTCACTATCTAGGCATGAACGTCAATTTTATCAACAAGTTTAGCTCTAATATTTTGATTCTATGAAGTTACCAATCTAAATGTATTCCAGAAAACATTAGTGACCACTTTAGAATCTGGATCAACCTGTTTTTATCCTCATAGGATTCTAAATTTTTCATCACATTTTTAAAGAATCATTCACTATTTTTTCTAAATATGCTACTCATTTCCTACTGTTATGATGTCATTTCATTCTTCATCATTTCCATGAAATATATTGAAACACTTAAATATCTTTTCTTGGATGATTATCTATGGAAAATTCATTTATATATATAATATTATAACTTCATTTGTTTCTCCTTTTTTAGAATTAAGAACGTACTTACTAATATTTAAAAGTATTTCATTTTCAGTTTTTTTCCTATACCAAATATCATATAGATTATTTTCTTCTACAAGACAAATATACCATATTTGTTATATAGTTTTATGTCAATACATCCTCCTTTCAAAACTTACCAAGTAATTATTTCTCAAAACGAATCATTATATACATATTGTTTATGATAAGTGTTCCCTTATCAACTTCACAATTTCGTGGAGGTGTTATGACTGTCGATACAATGTTCATTATTCTATTCTTTTCAATATATCGTTATAGTTTTATAATTGTAAACTTCATTTATTTATTTATTCAAAACTTTTAAATCTTCTTCCGAATTATTTTCAACCCTTCCCTCGATACTGAGTAATGAATTTGAACACCTTAAACTTTGGGATGATAAACATAAACCATTCCATCATGTTGTAGTCCTTAATAAATAACATATAGTACTTATTCACATAAATTATTCTTAATGATATCACTCTACGCATATCTGCATGAAACTCTTCAAGGAAACATGCTGATTTATTTTCTTTCATCATGTATGTATTTTGAATAATATTCATTTTTAGAGAAACATTTCACAAGTGTGTATAATCATGAAACAATCTAGGGATATTATGAGCTCCATAAATCCTCACTAGTTCATTCAAAGACTATTAACTCAAGTGATCAATACTATTATTCCATGGTATATTTTAAATTTTATTAGATAGAATTAAAATATATTCTTCTCCACTAATGTATTAGAGATTTCTTGTAATGTGAAACCATTTCGTCACAACTATTCCATCATTATAATAGTTGATACAAATATTTTTGGTGGAATTTCCTATATGAGCATAGTCACATAGTTGAATTACACATAAAATGTTGTGACAGAGACCATAAACAAAAAAGAAATCTCAGTTTTTCTCTTATTTCCCTTAAACTTGGAATTTATTAATATAATAATCTTCAACCCTTTAATATTTTCAAATCATACAACACATTATTTATCATTATTGTCACCTATGACTAGATTATTATTCCTTATCATATGGGAAGTACATACACTATCAAGAATCGATAGACTATCATGATCTAATTATTTGAGAACAATATCTCTAACCACTTTCTTCTAAGAACATTTTTTAATCTATGGCTCGACATCACTCCTGGTGATCTTAGGTATATTGGATCCTACTTTGAATATGATAGAGTAACATCATCTTGTAAATAAATTTAGTTCTTTTCTCATCCCACATGATGAATCCTCAAAATTTTGTGTATCACTAGATTGGGTGTTAATATAGACATTCCTCTATATTTTAGATGAGTAATACATATACATATTTATAGATCCACCACACAATAAATAATGGAAATGAAAATAATACCTCAAATATTGATTTCTTGTTGTAAGATTTTGTTTATATCATTGATTCAATATCTCGTAGCTATGGGAAATGTATATTGAGTGATTATAGTATTACCAAAATAATAAAAAATGTTCTATTGTGTAATAATATGTGTAATCAATATGGATTTAATAGATATTTCAGAATTTTGAGTGTTCTAATTCTGAGTCACACCCAAATCCACCCTCAACATTGTAGTGGGTTCTTATAGCTTGGGATCAACCAAATATTTTATTTTATTATATTAAATTCCTATACATACTTTTTCTTTTTTATATGTCTATTTGTTTGTAGAAAATTCTATAATTTGGTTTTTGACCTCCATTATTCTCCTTTAATTTTTTCAATGGTTCGTTCGACATGATTTCTATATCTTATAATAGGAGTCGAGCATCTCATTTTATCTTTAACTTTTTAGAATATAAAAATGAATTATCACTCATTATCTTTAATATGGCTGACTATATACATCACCATCATAGGTAAAAAAAGGTAATATAGGTCATTTATTCAATCCTGATCATATAATCAACAACCTTCTCGAAGGTTTGGATATTTTTAATTTTTCCTCCAAATCAGAGTCATGTTCTTTATACTATTGCTTATAGAGTTTTGTGTCATGAACCACTCCAATGGATTTCATCATTTTAGATCCCAAAATAAATATCTAATAAAAAATCCTCTAACTATTATATGAGATGAACTCCCACTTTAACCTATTATTATTGATCATTATTCATTCCTATGTTTAAAACATATCTATAGTAACCAAATTAATATCCTCTTCGAGGAATTTACGGTCTTCAATTTCTAATGCTTCATCTTCATCTATGATATTATCCTCCAATGAAATTATATTCTTAATCAAAAAGAATTTGTGTTTAGTAATAAACATTCATTCAAAATATTCAATTATCATCCTGAAACCTCTTGGGATACATTAATTTGTGGTTCCCAGCCTTTTCACAATGAAAGTAAACATGTTATAGTTTCCATTTGAATTTTACATTCCACCTTTTAATATTTATGTAAAGTAATTCAATAACATCTTTAAACTCACAATACACCATATAATTCTCTAGATTAATCTTATTAAATTCCATGAATTCCACGTCTTTTGATTTCCTTTTTTCAAGAACTTCATTATCAATTCTCATCATCTCATATACAATAAGTGTATTATGAAGACCATTTAATGTCATCACCTTTGAATATTTATACTCAAGAATTTTTAAATGAAACTTATGTAGAAATATTTTAAATATTTAAGGATATTTAAATAATATATAGATTTTCCATGTCCATTAGCATCCTCTATAATATAATTTATGTGATCAAAGAATGCATAAAATGATTTATTTCAGTTTATCCTCAGGTCCTCGTACTCCTTCCGTAGAACCTTAAAATTAAATTCATTTACGTTTGATTCAAATTAATAGATATTAATAGGCTTTTATTATATTATGTGTGGGGATTTTGAATACATCCACATTATATATATTGTGTTAGTTAAAGCTACATCTAAACATTTATTCCCTTAGTGTCAAAAAACAACTCTTTATTATCTCATTTTCATAGAGACCCACTATTTATAATGAATGTGTTTCCTAGAATTAAATAATTATAAACATCCATGCCTAAAGGATTAATGTAGTTATACATTAAATTATCCCTACATCTAAATATATTTCCAATGATGATCATAATATTTTTGTAATGTACTATTTTCAGACGTCCACATGGATGAAAATTTTAACTGACTCAATCCTTAGACTCTGATACCATTATTTGGACTCAAATAAGGTAAATACCCTAAGGGGGGATCATCGTTTGCCAATTTCTTCAAAAAAAACCCTCAAAAAATATCATGTTCCACTATATAATGGAAGAAAATCTCTATTATGACATATTTAAAGAAATAATTTACATTTAATAGTGACACATAGTTTTTTTTCTTTTCTCAAAAATTAAACTAATCCAAGAAGAATAAAAGGGTGATGTTACTATATAACAGGATCAATAAGGGAACATATTTTTACAATTACTGGAGTAGACTCATTATCCACTTAATTGATATCTATCCTTAATTTGGGAATTCACTACTCTCTGAACTAAAATTTAATCTCTATTCCTTTAGAAGTTTTCTCATATGTACTAAATCAACTCCATTGAAACCACTATAATTTTTGTTATAATGATCATTTTTCATAAAAAATATAACTTCCTATTTAATATATAAATTATAGGAAATTCATTTAAGGTTATCAAAACCCCTATTGTGAAAACTGATTTTTTCTTAAATCATGTTTATCAAAATACTTGTCTTTACAATTTCCATTCTACATGAATCAGTTGGTCATTTTGATTTCTTCACAAAAAAATATTTTCTCTGTATGTTTTATGAAAAAATACTGTATTTACCTATCCTCTACAACATATTCTCTGTCAAAAATGATTATATTAGTGATCCATTAATCGGAAATTTTTATCAAGAGAACAAAAAACAGGAAACCCATTACAAATCCTAGAAATTTGATGCCTTGAGTTTTTGAGAATTACCTAATCTTGAAAAGATTTATGTCAATGATCATTAACCATGTTTTCAAAATAAATCATCCATTTTTATAAAATTACATAATATATTCACAAGTAAACATCATTAATATCTAGTGTATATACCTCATAAATATTTCATGTTCATTTCTCCTCTTGAACATTGATAACATTATTCCTTAAAAAAACCTCAAATTTAAAAAAAATCAACTTGATGTATTTTTTTAACTGTACTTCCAGAATTTATTATCTTCGAGTTTGGGTTTTTATCTCCCAAGTAGGAAAATTCATGAATGAACGTAATATTTCACAAAAAAATGAGATATATGACATCAAATATAAGGGAACAACCACCTCACCAAAAAACTAAACTCCCTTCTGGATATTCTCTTCCCAACCTTTCCAAGATCACCCTGATAACCATTCACTTAAATAAACCACTACCTCAAGAAAAAATATAATTAAATTAGTTTTCAGTTTATATAATTACTTTCCTTTTGTCATTAAATTTATTATAAACTAAAAAATAGAATAAATCGTCCAGTGGCACAAATTTTGAAACCAATGGATTTTTAAAAGTCCATGAAATTCCCTCAATACACTCATTAGAGAAATAAAAGTTATTCACAACCCAGTAAATTATAAACTTCGAACAAATAGATAAAATCTGTAGGATAATAGTTAACTCCTTCCAAATAAGAATAAAAAACTATAGAATTGAAGAAACATCCAAAATGTAGATATTTTTATCTTTGAAAAAATGGAATGACTAGAATGTTTTGTTAGTGTAAAAATCACATGGATCACCTAACCTCAAGAGGAAAACATGATCAAATGATTATTGGAGGGTCATGTGAATGGATAAAGCTCTGAGTATAATTTTATTTTGATCATGTGTAGGCCCTTTGACAAACCATTATGTTATTATAAAGGTGTATAGACATGTGATTATGGTCATGTAAAGGATTTAAGATTAATTCATCCAATCATGTGACTTTTCAATCAATAAATTCTTGATACTCGCTGAACACCCCTTACAAAATAATGGTGAAAAAGGATGAGGATTCATGCAATGGAGAGTTATATTTATATTCATGCTATGTACTTATATGATTCTAAATACCTCATGGAGCCCACTAGAGACATGTTGACCTTGCCAAGCAAGATGGTGCTGGCATGTCACCTTAATCATGTGAAGGTCCTCATTTATTTCTATTCAATATTATGATATCACTATGGATTTACATAAAGGTAATGAGATTTTCTATGAATATTCTTACACCACTACAAGATCCAACATTGATCACTTGACACATCATAGGCAAGAATGGTTACCATTAGTGACAATTCCCACATATCATCCATATATCTTTTATTGATCATGAAATTAGATGATAGAGAACCAATATAAAAAGGAATAGAGCCTTGAAAATATAGAATAATATAAATAAAAATCTAAAGAATATCAAAGAGGGAGGATACAATGATTCCTATTAGAATGGGGCTATGAACCTAGTGTGATCACCATTGATCACACAATGTCCTTTTGATGAGTCATATTGTTCTCATGATGACCCATCAATATTCCAGGTTGATCTCATAAGAATTCCCTAACAAGCCATCTTGTTGTCATGGAAGGCCTATAACAAGCCATCTTGATCTCGTAAAAGTCCTCAAACTAGTCTTATTCGAATATAGGAGAACACTTACATATAAGTCTTGATATCATTAATGATATCATCCATGAAAGATCAAGGGTTAAAAGGCCATTTTACATGTTAACATTATTATACAAAATTACATTGATAGGTCAAGGCCCAATAAACATGGTGATGGAAGAGTACTAGCATGGTTCAGGTTTATCATGAAACACCTTGGAAAACCTAAGGAAGGATCAAGTGAACCCCATTATGTGGTACTCCCTTCACTAAATCCAACTAATATATCTGATAAATGTGCCACACATGGCAATAAACAACCAATGTGGTGAGGCTTATAAATCGTTCCCTCACTAGAAAAAATAGACCCAACAATGAATACAACCACAAGAGCATAAATGAGTGGAATAAATTTAAGAGACTTTAAAATTATTCCACCGAGTAATATATAGGGAATTTCTTCAGGAATCACATGACATGAATATATTCTTCATGTGATCATCTTATTTATCATGTAATGAAATTATGTTGTCTCATCCATATCATGTGAAGTAGTCTCTATAGGTCAACTTTGGTTTTCAAAATCTAAATAGTATAATTCGTAATAAACCATGAGGCTCATATTCAATTTAGAAAAAAATATAAGATACTTATGTGAAGGAAAAAGTGCTAATTTTCATGTGAAGTCATCATGTGCTTTTCATGACCAATCCAGATCATGTGACAACACTAGGACATGTCACCCAAATCTTGAAAAGTCATCTAGAAAATACAAACAAGACTTGTGATGTCCTCTAGACATGTCACCCATGTCTTTATAATACTTATGGTAATGTCAAATACATATTGTGAAGTCCTATAAAAATTACAACTAAGTAATGTGATTCCCTCTAGTCACATCACCTAGGTCACACAACACCCTCTATACCTGTCATTTAGATCATGCAATGTCCTCCATACATGAAATCTAGATCATGAGATGTCCCATGGATGAGTTTTTTAGATCATTATTTTTCGTTGGACTTATCCTCTTGGTGTCTAAGACATTTCCATACATACTCATAAATTTCAGTCATACACCTCGGGACATAAAAAACTTAGATAGTATACATATCAGAGAATTACCAAAATGGAACTATGGGAACTTTGATTCGAGTCCAAATGGGACACATAGGTCTCCTTCCTAAGGGCTGAGATCAAATGGGAATATACCTCAGTTTAAGTCACTCCATGTATCATAAAATCAAACCCACCTGACCAAAAATATATTATGGGTTCATATTTCTTCCACTTTCATCATCAGCTTGAGAAAAAAAGAACTATGATTAATATAATTCATTATGTAAGGAAGATATATATGATTTTTTCCTAAGGCTGAGCACCACATCGAACACCCCATTAGAGTCACCCAAATTAATAAGTCCAAAATGCACATGTGATGACACTAATAACTTTCCATCCCTGGTTATCACACCAAGAATGGAAGATGTAGGCAAAGGGATTTGTTATTTGCATATCATTCATATCATAAAATTTCCCCAGATAGGAAAACCTCAATGTGTAAGACCCATTTAGTGACTTGATATGGCTACCCTCACACAAGGTAATCTACCTTAGTGTTTGTCCCAAAGGTTTAAACAAAATGGTAAAACCTAGGGAAATAACCCCCATGGGAAATATTATATATCACCTCCCATCAGTGGGATAAAAACAAATCCAACTATGATTAATCTAATTCTTATTATTATATGGTGACATATGATGCCTTCTTTAGGATCTATCTCAATACAGGGTACCCATGTGCCCTCATATATATCCTTTTTGAATGAATTTAAATTATAGTGTTCAAACAAACTAATTTTTGTTATTATAAACATGATTCATATGATTCCTCATAAAGGTTTAATAACATCCCAAAAATATCAATCACCTCCTTGGATATAAGTAAACTCCAGAGTTCCTGGTTAAATGGTATTAAAATATTAGTAGCTACCAATTTCTATGAAATGAAGGGAAACTCAAGAATAGCATAGATACATATATTTGGTCACATTAATGGAACCCCATTAACACATATACATATTCAACAATCAGTCATTTCATTAGGGTAACTAATTTGACATCAGGAATAAGAAGAGAATCCATAACATTTATTAAATATATAAGAGAGTCCAAAAATTAGTAATAACTGCTCCCAAAATGATACGATGAGCCTGACCTCCCATCCTCTCAACCAATGTGATTTTATAATAATTGTTGGGACTGAATCCCCAAATGTATTCCTTCTATAGGAAAAATTTGTGTACCTTTTCTATTGACATGGGAGCCATTGCAATTTTATAAGAAATGAACAAAGTGAACTAGGTGTAGGTGATTCTGAAACCATACTTGATCCCGCCATAATCAACCATTAAGAATGAAGAAAAAATTATCTACGTAGTGTGAATATACGTAATGATAGAATAATTTAATCATTACAGGAATCAAGAACCTTGTCTCATAACCCTATAACACCATGCATTCTTTGACTGAAAAAATGGTGAACCTAACGTGAATCTATAAAATAAAAAAACGATCAACTGACCATGTGTTATTCCATATCATTTTATCATCTCCTATATAAATTAAAATGACATGATTTATATAAAATCCAAAATAAATTGGTTTCCTATAAAATAAGTGATTTCCCGCATTGATATGTCCATGTGGGAGAAACGGAAAAACTATGAATAAGAAAAAAAAATTGTTTTACCTATGAATTTGTGATTGAGAATGTATCATAATTTTTTTGATGAAAAGATATGGGACCTTGTTCCTTATTATATTCATGACTACATATACCTATCTCACAATCAACACCCCAAAGTGAGATCATGACTTCATCTAGTGATTGTAAGGTAACATCAGCTACTACAACAACCCCTATGGGTCACAATACATCCTCACCCAACCGATACATTTAGATTTGGATGGTATTTACAATGGATTAGGAATACCATCCAAATTGTAAATTATTTACCTTAGAGGCTACACTCAATGGTCATAAGATGCTAAATATGATGAGTCCATCTTTTTTAGGGAAATCCATAGGGAAACCAGTGGTACTTTTTCCATAAAAATCTCTTCGGATGATTTTGATTGGAGAATGAAAATAAACACCTTCTATATTGGAGGATGTTTGATCAAGGAGTCAAATATAGCTCCATTTAGTTTTAGGATCCACTAATGAGGGATCTTATCAACCGCTAGGACCAATATAATTCCACTTGTTCTTCTTTTCCAACCATTGAGGGAACTAAAAAACAAATTTAAACTACATATTCTCATATATAGATATCAAGGTAGACTCATATGAAATATAAATATTTGGTTAAATGCAGTTGGCTCATATCCCTACTTCAATTGATGAATACTATCTACATATTATGAAGATATCAAGTGAGCATGCTCATGTCCTTGCTCATTCAGATCAAGCCTACAGGCATAATCCTACAACAAGCAGGGTAAACATATATGTTCCTTTGTGAATGATGGTCATTAGGTTATTCCAATGGAATAAGGATGAAAGTTGTGGGATTATATCCTCTCTCAAGTCAAAGATATATGAAAGTACATATTAGAGATACAAAATGTGTAGGACTACATTTCTATAAACACTTTCTAATGCATCATCACATTGTAGAAAAAAATGAATAACCTCATGGGAGTATTTTGACACAGGTACAGATAAAGGGAAACACACATATTCCTATCCCAAAATCCATATAATCATATCACAATGAACAGTATAAATAGGTGTCTACTCTGGAGAAAGAACACATTTTTTCCCTTATAGGAGGATTATTGGCATATTTTGATAAGGAAAGAGACACAAGAATAGTCTCATATTCTCATTCAAATAGGGGATCAACAATTGAGATAAGAATGTTCATAATGATAATATAACATTCCTATAAAAAAATTATAGTGACATACTCCGAAGGAATAGTACCATTATCATATCCCTTTTCTGAATGGAGCATACAACGAGACAGAAACACATTCCTCGATGTATGATCAACTTATTGTCAAATAATACAAGTAAAATTCTCCAAATAAATATGACCAAACTCATATTCCTATTTTAATTAGGTATTACCATGTGAGAGGGAAAACGTCTTTGGAAAGGCTCATATTCCTGTCATTGAAGCTACTCAACATACTCCAACATCTCACAGAAGACATTCTTGTATCCCTACATCCACTAATGAATGACTTTGTGAGCACCCATCAGTGGATATACAAGAGGAGTATCATAACCCTTATCCTATTCTAGAGTTCATTCAAGATATTATGGAGTGGAATTAGTTTTTGAAATACGATTATATACCTCGATCAGTAAGGGTTAAGTGGAATAATATAAAATCCACAAACAAAATTCTTACATTCGAACTGATCAAATAGAATCTCATCAGAAAACTCCATCATTTTCCTAGAAAAGTAATCATATTCACACATCACCAGATGGTTATAAACATATTTTTATAACCATTATGTAGTAGGATCACATCCCTACTGAACCCCAAAAGAGGGTCAACATATTCTGGCAATAATAAAAAATTAGCGTCATAACCATAGTTTAATAAATTCATGTGTCCTTAAAGATATTCTATGCATATCTGAAACACCTCAAGGGTCCTTCAACACTTTTACTATATCAAAAGGTTGAAATTAACTTGATAATACTTCTAATGGTATTGTGTAGATTGATCACATGAACTTTACTCCAAACATAATCCATGGTAAGCCTCCAGATGTTGAAATATCCCTTGGATAAGGAAATAAAATAATTCATGTGACACATTCATATATATAGGTTCTCAAATAACAGACAACTTTATAAAAAGAGTCTCTCAAAACATTGGTTCCAATTGATTATATTTCCCTATCTACTATGATCATCACTTCCCCATGGTTAGCAGGAAACACAGAGAAGTAACATATGTTGTATGACTAGGGGGAGGGTTGAAAGTTTGATGAGGAGGAGTGAAACATTGATATATGAGGTAATTTTATTATAAAAAACCACTCAATAGTATTCTGGACACTTTTACTTCCCACTATGAGATCCAAAATAATATAGATAAGGACTTAATTCCCTACCTAATTCAAAATATGTGGGAAAATCATTAGTGATTGAAGCCTAGACACCTCTTGTATCTAAGACACGAGGGTCACCATTAAACTATAAAAAATACTATATTAGAAAATGGGAATATATACTATCTCCGCAGTCCAAAACCGAAATCTATAAAAGCACATCATAAATCTCAAATATGGCTTCCTCCATTTTACCATAACTCTTTAACAACTAATCTTAAAATCATCATCATGTGTTAATATCTGAGGATATGGAAAGTATAGATTATTTCACTTAACCACACCCATAGAACTGAAAAAACCCTAGATATGTGATATTTTATGTCATATACTCTAGTTAAATAAGTGGGAAAGGTAATTCACATGCCAATTGGTCAACATAAGGAAATGACTATGCATTATAGATACAAAGACGTCTTGAATTGAGGGAGAGGTCTATAAAAAACCATTAAGCTGGGGACCTCAGAAAAATGTAATTTCATTTCAAATAAAAATGAAAAAGATGTTGAAAACTAGAATACTTCCCATTGAAAATGATCCCTATCATGGGATTCCATTGAACCTAGCTCATTCATCAGAACAATTTCCCCAAATCAAACGATTCACAATAGTAACTACCCTCACATCCATCATGGAGTGGAACCAACCCATAAGGTTGGGTAAATATTTACCACCCCCTCCACCACTCATATTTCCAATCCCTTATTTAATTACATACATATTAGTGGTAGATTCAAATCTACCCCATCCCATATGGGTGGGTGATTTTTTATCTCAATCACTATCATCAGATTTATCACACCCCATGAGGTTCCTAGAAAAATTAGTGGATATTCTAGATAATCCACTTTCCTCAAGTATGGTGGAATTTATATCTCAATTATCATTTCATGATTTATAAAATCCTTGACCAGAATCATCAATAACTAAACAATAGGATAAAAAAGTGCTAATAGAAGATGTAAATAGATCCCATCCCACATGGATTGGGGGGGGGGGATTTCCCCATTATCATCACCTTGTAAGGATTCTATATTTTATAGGTTGGGAGGTAAATATTTATTCTCATAATCCTATCATAGGTTGTATAAATACATTGTTTAAATAAATGACATTGATGTTACCCTCTAATGAGGAGAATGTAGAGCAGAATCAACCTATGGTGTCTAGTGTAATGGGATGACTAACATTTCCCAATCTGCCTTAGGAAATGTTATCACTGACAACAAAATAGATTATGTGCATGAAGAAAAAAATGTCGAGGAAAATTATATGAAAAAATACAATGAGTGGAGGATAATTTGGATGACCAAATTGAGGATTCATGTACGCAGAATTAGAGGAGGATCCAGAGGAGTTCGAGATAGAAGTTGATGCATCATAGATTTATCGAGGGGTGAAATTCCATAATAAATCTAAGTAATTATCTCATTAACTGAATATTATTAGGATGAAGATATCTTGGGACATATCATACCCCTCTATGTTTTTGGAAATCAAGACAATATCAACACCTGAAGGGATCATATTGACAGTGGTTCCAAGATGAACATCATCTTGATTCACACAATTTGTTATTTGGGATATAGAGAAGGTAATTTATCTCTTACAAATCTATTAATTCAATTGTATTATTAGAAAATAAAAAATCTCCTTGAGAAGATAATTACCAATGCTCAGTTTGGGGTTCTCACATTTGGCACTAAGTTCATGGTTATCTTGAAAGACACTGCATATCATGTTATTCTTAGAAGGACTAGGCTTTATAACAATGTAACAGTACCTTAAAAATTTCATCAGCATTTGAAAAACCCAACCAATGGTAAGGTTAATTTACTACAGAGTCCCAACACACCCTTAATGTCCTTAAAAACTGTACATGAAGAGGCTTGTTTCTTCAAAAGGGAGGAAAAAAATACAATGGTGAATTATTATATGTAGGTTGCATCTCCCCAATGGCTTAGGGACCTCCCTTATAAATCCATAGAGTATGGTCAAATACAATTATGTGATACTATAAAACTAATTGTTGATGTGGACTTAATAAAACATATCTATACTCCTCCAATCCCTAGTGATAACATAAAAGAAGATAGTTAGCTTCCAAATCTCTATGAGATTATGCGGATAGTTCAGGGTGATAATGTTTTTTCCTATGGCCTATATTAACTCTATTATGATAGAGATTCCCTGTTTTACCTACCTTGTTAATAATTTACTCCACAGACTCATAGATGTTGGAATTAAGGGATGACATCATAAATGCCCATACGAATTTAATGAAAGGTGTCTCCACCACCATCAATGAGATCAATCTAGTAAATAATTAAATAAAAGAGTAACCACATACCACATTTATTAGTGATGCCATTAATTTTTAGGATAATGAGATGTATATCAAATTTTTAAAGTAGCATCGATACGTTTTCACTATGAATTATAAAAAAAATTGTAGGATAAAAACTGGTATGGTTACACAACATCATATATAACTTGAAGACCATTAATGATTAAAGAAAGCAGTTAGTAAAATAACCCCCTCATATAATATTATAGTATAATAATATGTAAAAAATTTATTAAAGAAAATATTTTACGAGAAGTGATGTACCCAAGATGAATCACCAACATCGCCCTTTTAAAGAAAATGAATGGGTGTATTTGAAGAATGTGAAATCAATAGAGACCCAAATTTTCATGTTGATTCTATATGGATTAATTAACACTTGAGGTTAAATATAAAATGTGTTGTGTATAATGTTATATCTATGGAGACCCTAATCTATGAAAAAGTTGCCAAATCTCAACATAAATGTGATCACTTCACAAACCTTTAAAAAACTTCAACATTTTATGACAATATAGTTTGGAGATGAACCCACTAATGTATGCTTTTGGGGTATCATATGGGAAATTACTTTTATTTGTGGTATGCCACCTTAGCATTGATATAGACTTAGAAAAGACTAATTAAATCATATAAATACCACCTTTAGGAATCTTAATGAAATAAAGATATCCAAGGGGACCTTGCTTAAATTTTGCATTTCATTACTAACATTGCAGAAAAAGCCCCCTTTAATAAGTTAACATTCAATGGATTCACCTACCAATGGGATGAGTACTAACAAGAATCCTTTGAGAGGCACAAAAAATTAATTATTCACCCATCAGTATTGAATCCACCAGTGGAAGGAAACATTGTCATCTTATATGTGCCCATTAAGGTACTGATTCCAATATAAGTATAGTTTCCCTCTCATTGAGTAGCTTTAAATAGATAATTCATAGACATTGATAAATTTAAAATGAATTTGGATGATTTGGAACGGATCAATGAGAAAAGGTTTCACATACTATATACCATTGAAGTCCATCAGAATCAGATCACATGCCCCTTCAATAAAAAATCAATCCATCATTCATTAAATTAATAGGAAATGGTATTGGCTCTTGGAACCCAAATTATACGATGAAACAAAACATCAAAGTTGGAAACATTATAGTAAGGTCCGTAAATCATCCATAGGGTCTATTACAAATGATCTTTCTCACTATCCATGATGGATGGGGATCAGGTCATTCCCCCAAAAATGTTAGGTTTCTCAAAAAGTAATTTTTTTAATTTTCATCAATAAATTTTCAACTCGGTTATGTGATGAAAAACATCACGAGTGTTATTAGACATATGAACTAAAACTAAAATAATCTATTCATCCTTACCACATGGTTTTAAATTTCACGGAAAATAGTACTTAAAAGATGACCCACAATACATGTGCAAGATACATGAAAATTTGAAATGAAGTTCCCTTGTCTATGTGTTGGAGTTAGATCCACATAAGAAATCAATCCATTCCAGAATTGCGCATAGATTTATTGCAACTATAATAGGTTACATAGTGAAATAAAAATCCCACATCTCGAGTTGAGTCGTAATTTATCCACTATGTTCATAAGACATCAAAATGCGTGATAAATTCTTTAACACATTGCAGTAAAATTTAATCTTACCCTGTGTACTAAAAATATAATGACATGGGTGACCATATCAGGAAGAATCAAATTAAAAATAGGTTATTTATCTCAAGCTATGATTTCTTGAATTCGTATACATCATTTTTAGGGGTTAGTGGATTCTTTTTCACATTGAGGAACCTTTTTTATTGCCACATGATGTCAAACATCATGGTTTCGATGAAATATATATGGATTGATTCCCATTATAATGAGATATGTAGAGGTATCTCAATCTAATATCATAGACCATCCACCATATGGTTAAAAATTCTATTTCTCATTCATTCAATCAATTCTATGTGGTTAAAGAAACCTTTTCTTGTCCTTTTTTCTCACATAGAGCATAGATCATGTGGGATTGGGGATTTTGGTAAAGGCTTCCCCAGATGACAGAGTGTAATTTTTTTACATCAGGGACACCTTTTCTTTAAAAGGAATAACTTAAAAGGAAAATATTTAGATTTTGATGAATAATGATAACCTGTATGGTTGATGTCTATAGCGTGTCATAAAACTGTGTATTAAAATGGACCTCAGTTGAGAGGACCGTTATCCATGGTGTTGGTTTCCTACCACTCCTCAATTTAATAACTATGTGTGGATTGATTCGTGTAATCACAAGATATGCAGAGAAATATTGTTCTACAATCTTGGGTCTAGTTGTAACAATAAAATGTAATAATTCACACCTCTGAGTATGGGACCAACCTATACAGAGAGTTTCATATCCATGAACTATTTGTGGCTTGATTCTTGTTATCATAGGATATGTAGTGATACTCAAATATACAATGATGTGTCCATCCACAATGATCAACATGATCAATTCTCCCCCACTTTATATTGGTCAAACCATGAAAGATTGTATCCCATTTAGGAAATACATGTGGTTTAATTCATGTTATCACATGAAATGTATTGATAGCTAGATATCTAATCATTGGTCTGGATGAAATAGTCAATATGTAAAATACCACCTTTCCAAATGGGTTAGACCTATATAGAGAGTTTATCATTCAAGAACTACTTGTGGCATGATTCCTGTTATCACATGATATGTAGTAACACTTGTATATTTAATATTAATTCTAATAAAAACAATCAATAGGCACAATTACACCTATTCCATATGGGTCAGAACTTCATGGTTAGTTTTCCATTTAATAAATACATGTGGATTGACACATATTATCACATGAAATGTAGTGACGCCCGAATCTCCAATCATGGGTCCAACTATATCAATCCACAGAAACTATGCCCCCTATATCTATGGGTTATAAATATATGGAGAGTTTCCCTTCCATGAAATATGTTCTCAATTTTTCCAGTTATCATATGATACAGAGTGAAACACAAATTTCAAATCATAGGTTGAACCACAATAATAAATGGGGATAATTCCTCGCTTTTTGCATGTGTAAGACCTACGTGGAGACATTCCCATTCAAGAACTATGTGTGGATTGAGTCATTTTACCACATGATACATAGTGATTCATGGATCAGCAATTAATTGTCCAGTCGCAATAATACATGGCACCAATTCCCCTTCTATATAAGGTTCAGACCTACGTGAAGTGTTTCCCAAGAAATAAATACATGTGAAATGATTCTTATTAAAATTGGATACATAGTGACACCTATATCTCTAATTCTGGGTACAGATGCAACAATCCATGGGAATAATGCCCCCTCTATGTGTGGGTTAGAACTGCGTGGAGAGTTTCTTATTCAGGAACCATGAGTGGCTTGATTCCTATTATCATAAGATATATAGTGAAGTTTAGATATTCAATCCTAGATCAAGACACAATATTAAAAAATGTGTGTCCCCTCATGATGTATGAGTGAGACCTACATTAGGAGATTTATTTCATATACTACGTATTGCATGATTCCTATTATCACAGGATATATAGTGATGCCCAGATCTCTAATCACAGATATAGATAAAAAAATAAACATTAATATATCCCCTATATACATATGGGTAAGACCTGTATAGAGTGTTTTCCATTCAAGAAATATATGTTGGTTAATTCCTATGATCACATGATACAGAGTGATGCTCAAATATCCAATCGCGGTTTTATTCATAATATTAATTATAAAAATTCTTTCCTAACTACATATGGGCTGGACCTATGTAGTGATATATCTATGAACCGCTCTCGCATAGATCATTCGAATTCCATATTGTCCCTTTCTTCACATAGTGAACCAGAATTATCTGGGCTTAGAGAACCTATAATTCTGCTCAAGATGACATGACATAGAAGCACTTTTGATCGAGAATGATTTCCTAGTCACAGAATACTATAATTCACAACTAGATCATAGCCAAATGACATTAAAATGCACAAAAAATGGCCTCCATATTGATCATATCTTCCCCATTTATGATTGTGTACCCAAGAAGAAATTTTTTTATTCTTTCACATCAGAATGTGTTCAATAAATGCTGATGTTGCCTTTAGGGTACTCATTTGAAACTCACATTCTCTATGAACCGACTTCATATTTTTGACATTTGAGTCAACACCCCACGTTCCTCAAGTTTATACCCTTCTCTTGTAACCCAATCAAACATGGGATTCCTTGATATTGGATCATCCTAGTATAAACTTATAATATGTATTGGTTTATCCAAATGGACCCTTTTGTCTTAGGAAGACCCCCTATAAATCAAGGGGTTATTGTCCTGACGGTATAGAATATTATAATCTTCCGACATGACCAATGGTTAACCATTACCCACTAGTTCCCATATACAATTAACTTAGATATTCTTTGGTTAGGATTTACACTTTTCGTGACCCACTATTCCACCAGATTCAAATACTCTCTTTATTACACATATATCCCCTGTATCTATTTTTAATGAAAGATATTGACATCATTTCCTTGTACACTTCCAAAGTGAGGTATGAATCTTCTATGGAGACCCAATTGCTCTGAGTAAGTCACCCCTCTACCCTACATATGAGTAAAATCTATACAGGATGATAACCTTAAAAGAAATTATTTTGGAAGGATTTGTGACCTTAAAATAACCATAGGTAAATATAGGGAAAAATAGAAATAAAAATTTAATATACCTATTTTTAAATATGGTCATGTCATATAAACTCTTTCTTCCCAAATATGAGTCAGATCTACATATGGATTTTTCCCCACAATTTAACTCTACACAACAAGGGATCAGACATATGGATACCCACCAACCAGCTTGTTCATGTATAAAATTTTACTTCTATGCAAAAATTCCCCCAACCTGTGCAATGTACCCCCATGAACATCATCAACAATTTCACATAATTTCCCACATCATTACAAAATGAAATTATACATTGAACAAAATTTCCTTATCAGATGATCTTAAATTGAATAAACGATATGTCCTAAGTACATAATGCTAAAATGTGCATACCATTCCCATTATCATTCCATATCAACAAGCCACAAGATCCTAACCACGGTTATCCAGAGCATGAGTTTCTTTCATTATATTTTAAGCACCTAAACCATAAATCACCCTTAATGTGATGAGTTTCTTAGATCACAAAAAACATTCAATTTCCCTTGGAAAAAGATTCCTAGATTCTAGGGACCCTTTGTATGACTATGCATGTCTACCCCTGGTTCTTTTATAGGAGATTATTTGCATCATCCAATTGTTTCGTAGCCTTTAATAATGGGAATTACATTCGATGTATGCCCTGATGTCACCATGAAAAAACTCATCACCATAGGATGTTTTGGTTAATCCCTGACATGATTGTATCTTATTTTAACTCATGACCTAATAACATAGAGTTATGATTTCAGGAATTTCCATCTCCTACTCAAATGGATGTTGGAGTACCCTTTCACATGGGAATCCTAATTATGATATTTGATATAATTAACATAATAAGAACAAATAAATCATGAATATATACTAAATGAACATTAGTTAAAGATGTATGACCTTAATCATCATCATTTTATGGACTAGATAAAAATTCCCCAAAATCCAGGGAAAGAGACATAAAACTATTCATTATAAAAACCTAGAAAGGGAGTCCATAGATAAATTGATGTCCTTTATTGATTAAATCTTCATCTATTTTTTAGGAAAAATTTAGAGTATACATAAACAAGTTAAAAATATCAAACGTCCTACTTTATTTTCTATAGTATAATTCGGACCACGATCATTAAACCCCCTTGTCTAGTTACAAATTAGAGTAATGATTTGTCACATCTCTTTTCTATGTTAATATGTTCAATAGGTAGTCACACAACTTATATGTTTATTGAGACCTTCATGAATCTTAATTTTTTTATAAACAACCTTCACATTTAATAATTATTAGCTAACATAACTATTTTCTTGAGTTTATAGGATTCTCATGGGAATCCATGGACTTTGGGATTTTTTTATTATGGATCTTCCATGTTGAAAACTTGTTACGTGGAATAGTTCATCAATATAGAACCTTTGGTTCTAGGGATCCCCCTTAAATCTAGTAGTTAATGTCATGATTGTATGGAACATTATGGGCACCCTCTATTACCAATGGTGGACATAAAACCATTCATTCCCAAACCTAGTTAACATAAATATTTCTAGAAATTGATTTAAAATGATAATAACCAGACTATTAAAGTGGATTATACATCATAAATGTTACATGAAAACATATTATACCCTTTTAAATAGCAATAATGAGACACTCATTTCCTGAATCTTTTGATGACCCACATCATATGACTCGAAATCACATGTCTTTAGGCCTGAGCCTCCCAACTAAACGATAAAATACACTAGGGTACTATAACCATCCTTGGATTTCTTTTCCCCATACTCCACTTCATATTATATATGTTTTATTATTCAAAAATCTTCTGTGTCCCTTGGAAAAGAATGGGGATGCACTTTAATTGTTCATGCATGAAATCACTATAGGCTCATGCATAAGGCCCCATGACCTACCATCTAAAGTCATATACTCATTGAAAAAAATTATCTCTAATCCTCATGAGTCCTAATAACACCATGAATGAATTCAAAACCTTAGGGTGTTTTCGGTCATCACTAGTGCATCTTCTCCATTTCATATTCATTGATTTTAAAAATTTGGGTCATATTCCTCACAACACATAGTCCAAATATCTAGGTGGACATGACTTCCATAATATTTTATCATCCACTAATCTGGAGTCATGAAATCCTCCATGTCACTTGTAAAAGAGTAGGTACCCACATTACTTGACTGTACATGTAAGATATATGGTCTCATAGATAAGAGATCTTACCTACCAACTAGATTCATATCGTCCTTGTAGGTAAGGTACTCCAATCATTGTGATCCCCAAAAACACTATGGAAGAACTCAACACCTTAGGTGGTTTTGGGTGATCCTCGATTTTTCTACCCCATTCCCCTCATGGGATCCTATAGAACCATAGAATAACATAGCACATTAGGGCGTTTTGGGTCATTCCTTGTGTGTCTGACCCATTTTATTTCCATCCGAAGTCCTAAAAACAAGAAAATAATTGAAACACATATCAAGTCCTACCATAAAGACTCTAAACTTCACATCATTTTATGTCCAATTATCAAGACTCTAGACTTTACATCATCTCATGTCTTATTACAAAGAAACTTAATTAATTTTTTTTACATCTTTATCATATTATGTTAAATTGGGGAGAAGCTGTCCTTACCCCATGAGATTAATCTTTAGGAAGATCATTACTTCGTGAACCATATATTAACTCCATCAAATGGTATAAGCTAGAAGACCCTATTCTAAAACAATTAAAAGTTCATGGTGTAAGACCATAAACTATAGTTGAAAAAGGTCTAAGATAAAAGAGCCTAACCAATTGTAAAACAATGTAATAGTTTTCAAGACCATAAAACAACCAATTGAAAGATACACGGTGCTCACCAGGTTGAGAAATTGAAAACAGAATACATGGAAAAAGTTGAGTATATTCCAACTTGACATGCACTTTGTGTTATCCAAGAAATATAGAACCCTCATAGAATGGAAACGACATAAAACATGGCAGTTTAAAAAATCATGAGAGGGTGGCCTGAGAAATAGATGGGTCCACGCATTCCATGGTTTCCCCTATATTAATATTAGAAAAAGGATAGAAAAATGTAAATAAAAATATGAAAATCATGTGAAAAACATTAAATATCCTAAGAAAAAATCAGTTATTCTCCCTATGTCCTTGGAAATTGAAAAAATAGAACATTCCCCATCCTAGATATATATTTTACTTAACTATCCTTGTAAATCAACGAATTTCCAAAAAAAATGGAGTAGGTACATCAACGATGAATCTCATGTTAGTGGGTATTCATGAGAATATATCAGGAGAAATCTATTGGGATTTAAACATTAAAATCCAGGCATTTTAGTTTACTTGGTATTATTAAAATTATGGGTATCATTTATGATACATGTAAATTTATATCATGAAAAATTAATCAAAAAATGGCTGAATGTGTCATGACCTGCCTCCCCGAGTTATGAACCTTATCATCTGACCCCATGGGTCTCCTGTAATACCTTGGTTGCCTTCCCAGCACACCATAGGCTATTACTCACTATGGTCTCTTATCAGACTAATAAATGTCCCCACAGACACATGTTCTTTCAGTGTGTTTTGTCCTCACTCACACACACCCTGGGAAACATATAGCATCCCACCTTTTTATAACATAAACTTTCATTACATTACACAAAACTGAGGATCTTTAAGGTTTAGTGTCTTGGAAACCAGGAACATAATACATGAAAACAACATAAAACATTCTTCTTAAACACTTGAAAGACTTCTCCATACGTTCATCCTAGGTTCATTACTACATCTCATAACCTGGGGACATACATTCAAAGAAAGGGTGAGCAAAAGGCCCAGTAAGGGAAACAAGATGAACATTTTTCATGTGAACTTGAGATACTTCAATAAGGTCATGAAAAGAACTTTAATGCATGAGAATGAAATCATGAGGCATTTCATAATAAAAATAACATTTTTCATAACTTGAAGATGTGGCTGCAACATTTAATATTGACAATCGTTTCGTTTCACCAAGGTCCATCCCCAAGGTGTCATTAAAAATTACCAAGGTTATTCACCAAGGCGTCGTTAAAAATGGTCATCTCTAGAGATTAAGACTTTACCCAATGCATTGGAGCGCTATCAGGGCGCACCCTTAAATTTGCCTTTATTATCATGTGATCCACATATATCATCATCAAACATTTCATAAAGAACCCATGTAGCACAAACTAAATGGGTTTCATTTCGTAATCATAACGTTTTAAAAACTGCTTTAAAGACATGATCTTTACATCACTTTAAAACCCACAGAAAAGGAAGGTGGGTCTCATGTATGTAGATACCATAATTTAAAATAGAATATTTTGGTATTTATGTGAATACCCCTTTAGAAGAAAGAGGTTTGAGTATTAACTTAATAATATAAAAGAACTTTAGAAAAAGAGAGAGACATTTTGAGATGGAAATTCTGCAGCATAACGGCTATGTTACGAGGTTTTAGAAGACATTAAAAAGAGAGGGAAAATGGGTCAAACATTCATAAATGACCCATAAAATAGTAGATGGACAGAATAAGAAGGATACATGATCATGGTTATTAAATTTCAAGGACATACCATTTGAAATGAAAAACATGGAAGAAAGAAAAAAATTAGATTTCTCTTATGAATGTTCGGCAGCCTAACGACGTTACTTAAACTTCAAACACAATGATTTGAAAAGATCAAATAGGGTCTCTCATCATGTGAAAATAAGAGTTCAGTATGATAGATATAGAGATAATGCCCCAACATAATTAAAAAGGATCTTGAAAGACTTGACATGAAAGTAGAACTTTGAAAAGAATGAGAAGGGTGAAAGAATCCCCTAAAAATTCGGCAGCCTAACGGCGCCACTTAAAACATCAAAATACTGAATTGAAGAGATAAAATGGGGTCTCTCATCATATGAAAATAAGAGTACAGTATGATAGATATAGAGATAATACCCCAACATAACAAAAAAGGAACTTGAAAGAATTGACATGAAAGTAGAACTTCAAAACGAGAAGGGTGATGAACCACATAAAATTCGGAAGCCTAACGGCGCCACTTAAAAGTTCAAAATACTGAATTGAAGAGATAAAATGGGGTCTCTAATCATATGATCATAAAATATCAGTATGATAAATTTAGATATCATACCACAACAAAAAAAAGGAACTTTGAAGACTTTACATGAAAATAGATCTTGAAAAATGAGAAGGGAGAAAGAGTCCGTTACAAAAATTTCGGCAGCCTAACGACGCCACTTAAAACATCATAAAACGAAATAATGAGAGTAAGAGGGGATTTATCATTATATGAACATAAAAAGGGAAGTAAGAGTATTATAAAAGAACATCCTCCATCATATGAACATGTAGCATAAAAGGAATGACATAAAAGAGATTACTTGAAATGAAAGAGAGAGGTCGGATCCCTTACCTTAAAACGTGACTCTTGAAACTAAAAGTTTTGGCCCATGAGGGATTGGGGGCACCTTGGGAGGACTCCTTGGGAGGTAAGGAGACCAGAACTTCGTTGGGGGAGAGTTGGGAGTGAAAGCCAAAGGAGGAATGGGTGGGTATTTATAGAGAAAGTGAGGGGACAAGGCATTAATGGCCAAGGGACACCTCATTAGTGGTGTTGGAAAAACCATGGGCTTGCCCATGGTATTTGCCCATGGTATTGGCCACTTGGGACACCTCATAACTTATCTTACTATTCACAATTCGACAATATTGAATATATACTTAATACATCATTTAATGATGACATTAGACACCCGTAACTTAAAAACTGTATTTTCACTATTCATCGAAAATTCAACTTTCTCAGAATAATCCCAAAATATCACCTTAACCAAATATCAACGCTCTGATTACAAATATGAAATCCATTTTATAAAAATAATTTTCTAAATATTTTTAATTTAATTTTTAAATAAAAACTCTATTCACCGAAAATTCATTTTTTCAGAAAAAATCCCAAAAATTACCATAGCATAATATCGGTGCTCTGAGTTCAAAAATGAAATCCGTTTTATAAAAATAATTTTCTAAATATTTTTAATTGAATTTTTCATTAAAAAAAACACTATTCACCTGAAAAACTAATACTTGAATAATAATTTATGAAACCGTTATATAACCATTTTATTGAATCACATTACTTAATCAAGGTGCCTAGATTATATTAATACTTTCTTTAAGAAAGATTACTAATCCATTTGGTCACATTACTAATCCTAAGCGTAAAATCACTATTCATAATTTACTATTCATCAAAAATCATGTTGATCTTATTAGACTCGAAATTTCATAGTGAACATAATTGTAGAAGACCATTTTTTAAAAATCATTACACATTTTTATTTATTTAAGGTTTACATAATCATTTTTAAAATATCCTTTCTCTAAAATTTATCAAAAATATGCATACTATATGTATATGAACATTTGAAAATTCATAAACTTCATCATAAGAAGAAATCCAAATTTTTATTTAAAAGATATGATTACACAAGGCAATCACGGTCTCCTTACATAGACCCTTATCACACCAGTATAGGACCTAAGTGTAAGGTGTGCTAAGGTGAGAGAATCCGGGGGAGGCTCGGCCAACATCGCACGAGTCGTAATTTCTATTTGTTTGAACTTCTTGAGAAGGCGATCCCGTTCTAGCTTCACACAATTAAGTTCAGCTTTGGTTTGGTCCAGAGCAAAGCCCAGTGGTACTACCTCCTTCCCAAGTTCTGTTAGATGGGCTTCGATCAGTCCAAGACTACTGGGTGAGGCCATCTAATCTTCTTTATATATTAATTAACCAAGATTTCTTGTATTTAGAGATAGTAATCAAAACATTTCGTTTCCAGTGGTCATATTGACCAATGGTCAAATAATAGTAAAAACCCAACAGTCTCATTTTAATTATACTCATGTTATCAAATGAAACATTTTAATTGAGTATAAAAATTAAATAAAATATCACATAAAATTAGGAAATAAGATTTATTCAAAAATTTCGGGTCGTTACAATCTTCCCCCCTTAAGAAATTGCGTCCTCGCAATTTTTAAAATTGGGTTTTGAAATTTCATTGAATGTCCCACATCGGAAAAGGAGTCAGCAAAACTATTACTTTAAAAGAAAGAAAGGGAAGTACAAAGGTCACCCGAGTTAACCCATACTAGGATTCCATGGAGGAAAACATGGACATGGAAGAAAAACAAAGGGTCAATTTCTGGGGAGAGTGATAAAGTACATGATTAGGAGAACATTAACCATAAGAAAATCCCAAACATATGATGTGTGTAAACGGTCTTTGATTACCAAGTAGGAAACGTAAACCAACAACGTTTTTGTTTCACGTTCCTTTTCATAATTTTTAGGAATTCATTTACAACATAAAACAAAAACATAAGAAAATATACCTATCTTCATGTAGAGTTTCAACCTTTAATAAGTTTCTACCCAAAACTAATCTTTTCTACAAACTTTGAGCATTCAAAACTACTTGGTCTCATCAAAACACAAGAATCATCTTCATAATCCACAAAAGATTAACTATCTATTTCTTCTATCTTTAAACATTATCCTAAAAACAGAAAGGGTAAGGTAAAACAACTCTTCAAAAAGAAATAATCCCATAGGAATGGAAACTACTTTTAAATCTTCAAAGTTCCATGGTACTACCCAAAGTTCATCATAGTCCATTCCATAAATAACTTTCCTTAAAAATCCTCAAAATAAACCAAAATAAGATTGAAACCCAAATACAAGAAGGATTTGATAACATAGTCTTCCAAGGTAAACTTTATCAATCATCTCCAAACAAAATCAACCACTGTTAACATCTTATAAAAAAAGTAGCTAACCTAAACATATTTTCCCCAAGATAGGTTAATAATTTCTATAAGTAACCTAAATTACTATAATTCCACCTTAAATTCATCGATTCTTCAAAATATAAGTCAACCCTACTCTTCAATGAAAATACCGTAGTAATCTATTTACCTCGATCATATAGGGTCCCCAAAATAGTTAAAATCTTCCAAAATAATAATCATATTTTAATCCCCTAGTCATCCCTGTCATATTAATATGACAATCGTCGCATTTCCTATCAAATTGGTTGTTTGGACATGTTCTTCCATTTCCCACCATTAACTATGAAGAGAAAGCGTAATTAGGGGCTTAAGTACTTAGCCAATAATCATGAAAAGGAACTGAAAGCATATAAGGATAACTTGTAGAAGAAATGTATACCCTAACTTGTGACCCCCTAGGTTCCCATCTTGGTTATCCATGATCATATATTCTTATGTGAATATTTATTTTATTTTATCTTTGTTCCTTTAACAATGGTTCATACTAAGCTTATGAATTTACCAAAGCATATCCCCCGGGAGTGTCGTAACAAAGAGTGCATCAAGACCCGTTGTCGTGTACCAGTTCCCATTCAAGTCTAGCTCAAAGCGGTGTTTTCGGGTTTTACCCCTATGTACATCTGTGCCAGAGCCACCACTACCTGCTCCTATCCAGACAGGGATGTATTTTCTTGGAAACCCCTTACTCAATACTCACCAAAATACCAAGAAGATTTCCTTTTTTTTAACTTTTCTATAGGGTTCTTCCTAGAGTTTTCATATCCTAATTTCCACAAATAACTAAACCATCCTTTGATACCAACTATATAATCCCGACTTTTTATAACATAAACTTTCATTACAATACACAAAACTGAGGATCTTTAAGGTTTAGTGTCTTGGAAACCAGGAACATAATACATGAAAACAACATAAAACATTCTTCTTAAACACATGAAAGTCTTATCCATAAGTTCATCCTTGGTTCATTACTGCATCTCATAACCTGGGGACATACATCAAAAGAAAGGGTGAGCAAAAGGCCCAATAAGGGAAACAAGATGAACATTTTACATGTGAACTTGAGATACTTCAATAAGGTCATGAAAAGAACATTAAGGCATGAGAATGAAATCATGAGGCATTTCATAATAAAAATAACATTTTTCATAACTTGAAGATGTGGCTGCAACATTTAATATTGACAATCGTTTCGTTTCACCAGGGTCCATCCCCAAGGTGTCATTAAAAATTACCAAGGTTATTCACCAAGGCGTCGTTAAAAATGGTCATCTCTAGAGATTAAGTCTTTACCCAATGCATTGGAGCGCTATCAGGTCACACCCTTAAATTTTCCTTTATTATCATGTGAGCCACATATATCATAATCAAACATTTCATAAAGAACCCATGTAGCACAAAATAAATGGGTTTCATTTCGTAATCATAATGTTTTAAAAACTGCTTTAAAGATATGATCTTTACATCACATTAAAACCCACATAAAAGGATGGTGGGTCTCATGTATGTAAATCCAATAATTTAAAATAGAACATTTTGGTAAATATTTGAATACCACTTTATAAGAAAGAGCTTTGAGTATTCACTTAATAATATAAAAGTTCTTTAGAAAGAGAGAGAGACATTTTGAGATGGAAATTCTGCAGCATAACGGCTATGTTACGAGGTTTTAGAAGACATTAAAAAGAGATGGAAAATGGGTCAAACATTCATAAATGACCCATAAAACAGTATATGGAAAGAATAAGAAGGATACATGATAATGGTAATGAAATTTCAAGGACATACCATTTGAAATGAAAAACATGGAAGAAAGACAAAAATTAGATTTATCTTATGAAAGTTCGGCAGCCTAACGATGTTACTTAAACATCAAACACAATGATTTGAAAAGATAAAATAGGGTCTCTCATCATGTGAACATAAGAGTGAAGTATGATAGATATAGAGATAATGACCCAACATAATTAAAAAGGAACTTGAAAGACTTGACATGAAAGTAGAACTTTGAAAAGAATGAGAAGGGTGAAAGAATCCCCTAAAAATTCGGCAGCCTAACGGCGCCACTTAAAACTTCAAAATACTGAATTGAAGAGATCAAATGGGGTCTCTCATCATATGAACATAAGAGTCCAGTATGATAGATATAGAGATCATACCCCAACATAAAAAAAAGGAACTTGAAAGAATTGACATGAAAGTAGAACTTCAAAACGAGAAGGGTGAAGAACCACTTAAAAATTCGGCAGCCTAACGGCGCCACTTAAAACTTCAAAATACTGAATTGAAGAGATAAAATGGGGTCTCTCAGAATATGATCATAAAAGATCAGTATGATAAATTTAGAGATCATACCCCAGCAAAATAAAAAGGAACTTTAAAGACTTTACATGAAAATAGATCTTGAAAAATGAGAAGGGAGAAAGAGTCCGTTACAAAAATTTCAGCATCCTAACGGCGCCACTTAAAACTTCATAAAACGAAATAATGAGAGTAAGAGGGGATATCTCATTATATGAACATAAAAAGGGTAGTAAGAGGAGTATAAAAGAACATCCTCCAACATAAGAACATGTAGCATAAAAGGAATGACATAAAAGAGATTATTTGAAATGAAAGAGAGAGGTCGGATCCCTTACCTTAAAACGTGACTCTTGAAACTCAAAGTTTTGGACCTTGAGGTCTTGGGGGAACCTTGGGAGGACTCCTTGGGAGGTAAGGAGACCAGAAAATCGTTGGGGGAGAGTTGGGAGTGAATACCAAAGGAGGAATGGGTGGGTATTTATAGGGAAAGTGAGGGGACAAGGCATTAATGGCCAAGGGACACCTCATTAGTGGTTTTGGCAAAACCATGGGCTTTCCCATGGTATTTGCCCATGGTATTAGACAATTGGGACACCTCATACCTTATCATACTACTCACAATTCGACCATATTGAATATATACTTAATACATCATTTAATGATGTCATTAGACCCCCATAACTTAAAAACTGTATTTTCACTATTCATCGAAAATTCAACTTTCTCAGAATAATCCCAAAATTTCACCTTAACCAAATATCAACGCTCTGATTACAAATATGAACTCCATTTCATAAAAATAATTATCTAAATATTTTTAATTTAATTTTTAAATATAAACACTATTCACCGAAAATTCATTTTTTCAGAAAAAACCCCAAAAATTACCATAGCATAATATCGGTGCTCTGAGTTCAAAAATGAAATCCGTTTTATAAAAATAATTTTCTAAATATTTTTAATTAAATTTTTAATTTAAAAAAAACTATTCACCCGAAAAACTAATACTTGAATAATAATTTATGAAACCGTTATTTAACCATTTTATTGAATCACATTACTTAATCAAGGTGCCTAGGTTATATTAATACTTTCTTTAAGTGAGATTACTAATCCATTTGGTCACATTACTAATCCTAAGCATAAAATCACTATTCATAATTTACTATTCATCAAAAATCAAGTTGATCTTATTAGACTCGAAATTTCGTAGTGAACAAAATTGTAGAAGACCATTTTTTGAAAATCATTACATATTTTTATTTATTTAAGGTTTACATAAACATTTTTAAAATATCCTTTCTCTAAAATTTATCAAAAATATGCATACTATATGTATATGGGCATTTGAAAATTCATAAACTTCATCATAAGAAGAAATCCAAATTTTTATTTGAAACATAGGATTACACAAGGCAATCACGGTCTCCTTACATAGCCCCTTATCACACCAGCATAGGACCTAAGTGTAAGGTGTGCTATGGTGAGAGAATCTGAGGGAGGCTCGGCCAACATCGCAGGAGTCGTAATTTCTATTAGTTTGAACTTCTTGCGAAGGCGATCCCGTTCTAGCTTCACACGATGAAGTTCAGCTTGGGTTTGGTCCAGAGCAAAGCCCAGTGGTGCTACCTCCTTCCCAAGTTCTGTTAGATGGGCTTCGATCGGTCCAAGAATACTGGGTGAGGCCATCGAATCTTCTTTCTATATTAATTAACCAAGATTGCTTGTATTAAGAGATAGTAATCAAAACATTTAGTTTCCAGCGGTCATATTGACCAATGGTCAAATAATAGTCAAAACCCAACAGTCTCATTTTAATTATACTAATGTTATCAAATGTATCATTTTTGTTGAGTATAAAAATAAAATAAAATAACAAATAAAATTAGGAAATAAGATTTATTAAAAAAATTCGGGTCGTTACAAAACATCACAGAAGGTCTCCCATCCTGATTACTACTCCAGGCCAAGCATGCTTAATTGTGGATTTCGAATTAGATACGCTCCCGAAAAGAAAGGTGCACCTTGTTGACATGGGTAGTAACATTTATCCTTTTAAGTATCACTTTTCCAGGGGAATTACAGAATTAATGATGGAAAACATCACATATTTTTCATGAGATTCCTTCGCTAATAAATCAAAAAAAGGATGAATATTCACATATTGGTGTCTCCCATGAATAAAAAAATGAGGAAGGGTCCTAAAATACAAGACGATCACAACATGCATTTAGATGTGTCCCAGAGGTATTTATATTTTTACTACAAGGAGGTAATATATTGGAGAAGTTGGTAAAAAAATTTAGTTTATGCCTCTACGATCCACTGCAATTCCTCCACCCTGGAAACCACATCAACTTTTCCCTTCTCCACTAGGTCAAGGAGACCATGTTTCTACAGTATATTTTTCTCTATTATTTTGTGTGCGTGTTGAAACTAAGATAGATATTACTAGATATAGGTTATTTTAGACTATAATCAGCCAATTTCTGACCTCTCAGCACAAACAATGTTATGGTGAGTTGTTGCTTCCACAGTGCACTAGGAATCCTCATTCAAGGCCCCATATAGAATTTGTTTTACTGAATACAAAGCCTCTACTTTAACTAATCTTAATTCAATGGACCTTATATAATCCTTTAGATAGATAAATTCTTTCACAAGATCATGAAGGCTAGGATTTTTAAAACCCTCTTAACCAGTAGTGGTAATCATAAATCCAATATTACCTGGACAATCTGTTATCTATTCCAAAGGGACCTTTGAAATTAATATTCAAATCTTTATCCACACATGGTACCACATAAATTGAAAGCGTGAACCAGACTCCTAGCCTTGAATCATTCTGATCCTGGTAATAGGAATATAT
This sequence comes from Viscum album, assembly GCA_963277665.1. Classification (NCBI taxonomy): domain Eukaryota; kingdom Viridiplantae; phylum Streptophyta; class Magnoliopsida; order Santalales; family Viscaceae; genus Viscum; species Viscum album. The sequence goes on along the minus strand of OY728164.1, from coordinate 991,524,832 downwards.
TCAAGTAATAATTCAAAGGGTAAAGGAATATTTATCATGGTTTTTGAAATAATGTTTTTGGATTTGGTCCTGTATTAAATGACTATGTTATAAGATTTCGAATCGAAGAAGGGATTAGAACTCTAGAAGTATATGGTGAAGGAACTATACCAAGATGCATATAGTTTTATTGGTTGGAAGATAGATGGTATGATTCCATTAGGTAACCAACAAATGTGATTTATGTTGGATAAATAATATTATCAATTGTGTCACTTATAATGTTTATTTCCCTAATCCCATATTAAAGTGAAGTGGAATCACCCCCTTTCTAAAAGTGTACTAGTGACACCACTATTGATTTATCTATCATCATAATATTCACATAGAATATGAGTTCTAGAAGTGAAAAAATGATGATACAACAATACAAAAAGTTAACTATTTGTTTATTTTATAAAAAGTGACCACCGTTTCCAAAACAAACCTCCATAAAAGATAAATTTGTAGGGGAGTAGTTACCAGAACTATATTCCTCCAAATAAATGATTTATTATATTGGGTCAAATGTAATGACATTTGAAACATATTTATTAGGTGTTAGGTCTAATTAAGATTGAAATTTAACCATCTCTACTTCTTTATGGGATGGTCCTAGTAGTGAATGATTATCTTGAGAAATTGAATGTTGTGCTGTATCCTCAGGAATAGAAGTAGGTTTCTCCCGGAGGGATTGACTGTGAGTTGAAAATTTTTAAAACCGGAATGAGTTACTAGGATAGTCAAAATTTTGGAAATAATAAAGTACAATACTTAACAGATTTTTTTTGGTAAGAGGGATCAAATCTTTCATAGTTCATCCTTTTCACTTTCCTCTCTAAAGAAGGACCCCTAGAAGATGTCGATGCCAATGTTCTTGAGGATCAAATTGATGAATGTGTGTAATTTTATTGCTTAGGTATGGTAATGTTTTCCCTCATCAGAGACAGTAGATAAGGGGACCCTTATCCCCATTAATATGTTCACCAATCAATCCTTCTCCAGTAGACATTCCCCATAGAGAAGATACCAGATATGGAGCTTGTGGCCAATCACTTGCATCTTATTTCTAGTTCAACTAAAAAACAAATATTTATCATTGTAATAACAACATGACCATTTGAATATAGTTCAAAGATAATACTTTACACTACCTCGATGATGGTATGGAACTTTACATCCACGAAACCATTTAATGTTCCCCAAACCACCATTCAATGAACTAAAGGTGAGTAGTGGACCTAACACTTCCCTCATTACATCATTGAATGAACATATCAAAGGAAACACTTGACCTAAGTGGGTTGGTCTATGAATGTGACACCTACCTGTGTAGTAATATGCTAAAATCCTTCTAAATGTATCTTTTTTGGGTTCAGTATTTCCTAGAGCTCCATATTGGAAATAGATCTCCTCCAAATCATCCATCACTAAAATGGAGTTTGAAATAATGATTAATATGTTATTTATAAAACAAGATATATGTTTAATCCACACATTGTAGTTGAATATTATATTAGTAGAAAAATATATGGTAAAAATTTCATTTCCTAATGAGGTATTTTGGGGACTTTCAGTCCACTCAATGCGAGCTGCTTTCTAGGCCATGGATTGGCTGAAGCAATTGGTGAAAAAATTTATCCTCAGGTACTGATGCAGCTAATTTCCCATTCAAATATGATCTGATCTATATATAGACATAATTTTTGGAAAAATGATATCATCATTTCTTGAGTGGAATTATATATTGACTTGAGCCTCCTCCCTTTTGAACATATACTAGAACTAGTCATCCACCATTATATGATATTCATACAGTACGTAAAGAGGGATAAGTCATTTTTTATGAATACACTAAATCTTCCATCTTATCTAACAAGGTGCATTACCTTTATAGACAATTCTCCCATACATCGATGAATAAAAGATTACCTAAAACATTTATATCTTATAGGCCTGGTCTAAAATTATTTATATACTATTTTCATTAACACTACCAATGTGAATTGTCTTATAGGGTTTGAAGGAGAAGCGATAATGAATGCCCAGACATGTATTGATTTACAAATACCTTAATGTAAAAATCCACAATCCACTTATTCTCTATAAAAAGGGTTAGAAATAATCATTGGGGATGCTCTGGATTCTCATGTACTTATAACTACCTAAATGATCCCCCATACATCCTTGTAGTACCTGAAAGGGACTTAAATATTTGTACGGGGATCATCCTTTGTAAATATGGAATAGAAAGTTATATAGATTGTCCAACACAAGAATAGATAACCCAATGTGATTATCTACTACCATAGAGGATTCCATAGTGAAGATAGAAACTCTGAATTCACCCTTCTCCTTTGTCAGGATCAGGTACCTCTTTAGGTACATGGAAATTAAACTGGACAATCGAATGGTCATGTAAACTGTGGGAATAACCTCCCACAGCTAGTTAATAAGTGAACCTTCTTAAACTATGGACTAATATGAACCCTTAATGCTATAAGATTTATCTATTGGGAATGAATTTAGAATCTTTTATTTGGTATTATGATAAACATTCCTTATAGAATATCCCACCCATTGCTTTAAAGGGATATCTTCCCTTGGAATCAAGACCTTCTAAATGGCCTATTAAAAAAAGCTAACAAAATTTATAGCAATGGGAGGTATCCCCTATAAATCATCCCAAAAATATCATGGTGGTAGAATATAATTGTTAATCTCTCCTAAAATGGTTGTGCTATAGATATACTTAGTTCCCTAGAGACTAATTTCCACCATAAAATGCATCATGTGAAATATATTTGTATCTGAAATCTATAATCATACAAATTCATCCATATAACCCTTATTATAGTAGAAAACGTAATGGGAGATCTTTATTAATTCACACATCCTAGTCTTGTTCATGTATATGGAAAATTCAGAAGCTATATTTTTAACTCTAAAGGGCTATCAACAATACATTCCAAATCACCCTCCTGACCGAACACCTTGTTAGGAAACCAACGGAACCTATGGTTTAAGGATTATTTCAAAATTATCAAGTTGTACATGTGGATTTATGAATCACATTTTCGAATATTATTTCCAAAGTAAGATCTCATAAACTTCATCATATACCCATCTGAGTGTTTTTTCTTAACGAGGAAATAAACAAAATGTGATATATTTTTTCAAGAGTCATTATGGGTCTCTAGAGTCAAAGAGGGAGGGAATATTGATTACTATAGTGTAAATATGGAAGTAAATATGGTATCATAGTCCCATAAAGATATAGGATGTTTGAGAGAGGATATTCACACAAAAATATAACAATTAGATCTCTTAGGCTTATCTGTGATTACATGATAATGATACAACAACAAGAATCCACAGTCGTGATGATTGAATTATAGTGAGACATAAAAAATGAGACCTCTTTCCTTATTGAAAAAATTGGAATCCATTTGTATTAAAGAAATAAGAACATGTTAGACGAGCTAAGAGACCCTGCAAGAAGTGGTGCATGTATCTGACAACATCATGAAAATCATATGAACCAATAAGGGATTCATGATCACATGAATTGTTATTTGTATCACAAATCACATGACCCATGGTGTATATCTCAAATCACCTGAAACATAGAGGACCTAAAAAACCACATGGAAAATGGAGAACCTCATGAATAACATGACACACATAGTATCTCAATACCACATGATCTGTTATAAGACTTCTGATCGTGTGACCCTAATAAGGTCACATGAATGGTATGTTTCTCATTTGATCACAAGACCGACCCATCATATCACGCAAAACCTATAATAAATCCTTGAATCCGAAGAGATGGGTCAGGATTCAAGAATGTTACTATGAATTAGTTTTTTATTCTTTTAAACATGTTTTAAAAAAATTATTCATGCTGAGAGATCTCATATAGCAGCCCCATAAAATGGAATTGTGATCGTTTATTCCACAGAGGACTTGAGAATGGGTCTTTCGGTGAGTTATTAAGAATAAATCATACTATAGGAGAAATCAAAAGATATTTGGCGTGTTAATTCACAAGTGGAATGATCCTCCCCTCAATTCTCCAATCAAAGGATAATTTATAGTATACTAGAGTTTACCTTAGAGAACAAATGTCATCTAAGACACCAATCAATGGAATCCCTAAAGACTCCGGTTGTCATTTAATCTCCTTATAACTGAGTCCTTATCATTTAAAACCTTTCTCCTAAGGGTGGGCAGGATTGTTTGATGCCTCCCACACAATAATCAATATCTCTAGAATTAAATAAGTACCTGTAATGCGTTAGACCAATCTGAACCATTACTTTGTGAAAATCTAGTGTTTGAGGTTTTTAGGGAGGTTAGTGTGACTTTTTCTACCACTTTTCCAAATTTTCCATCTCTTTGAACAATGTTTCTAAGATGATAGGTCGTATATCTATAGGTCATCTTTTAGTGGGTAATCTATCGGCAGGTCATCTATCGATATGTCATCAATCGGTAGGTCATCTATCGGTTGGTCATCTATTAGTAGGTCATCTGTGGGTAGATCCTCTATCGATAGGTCCTCTTTCGATAGGTCATATATCTACAGTTCCTTTATTGGTAGGTTATCTATCAGGTAGGTTTTATATCAGCATGTACTCTATTAAAAGGTCAACTATCAGTAGGTTTTGTAACACCCCGACACTAGTTATCCAAAGTCGGTGCATTATTAAATAAAATTGGCTTTATCACAAGAGATCATGTCTCAAAAATACTGATTAGTTTAGTATCCTAGGAAGTACTAGATACATACATTAGATTTACATTACATCATGAAATAAAAACAACAACAACATTTTGTTCCATTTGAACACACTCATATCCCATAGCCTATCCCTACAGGTCAATCATAATATAATTCTTCACATTCTGGAAAAATGAATAAATAATAAAGGGTTGATATTGGATTCTCAGTAAGGATAACAATATAGTGGAAACTATCGTAAATATGTATAAACATTTAAGGCAATGTATATGACTAAAACAAAATCCTTTCAAAATTAAACATTAACATAATATGGAAAAGATAAATCAAATAGTTCCATTTACTTATTTATATGGATATTCTACTTGATGAATAATAAAATGTAATATCATTAGTTAATTCCATAATGATGGAATTATTAAATTCGAACATCATAACCACATATTCAAGGCCTCCTTCCATGATGAAAAATATAATTTTTTTTCAAAGCAATGTGCAAGGACACTAGTTTGTCTCATTAGACATACTGATGCATCGAGGGCTATAGCACACCTCTACCATCACTCACTAAGTCCAATTCATTCCTCAAATGAAAATGGTGAAATATAATCTAAACATTCGTATTAAAATCCTCATAAAAAATATGGATACTTTAATCAAAAACCATGAATGGTATAAAAATATCACATCCACAATCAAACATAACTCTTTCAATACAATATAAAATATTGTATTATAATAAATCAACCTCAATAAATAAAAAATAAAATGAAGTATATTGAAATAGATAAAAATAATTAGTAAAACTATTTGAGAAAAATATCCCCTTTTTTTGAAAACATTTAAAAGTCACACTATTTATCAAAGAAGTCGTTTAAAAAATATTTTTGAATCAAAGTGTCACATACCACTCTAGAAACGTTAGAAATGAATTTTAATTTCAAAACATTCATGTCCATATAAATAAATCCTTAAAAACCATATTTAAAACATTGATATTATTGATGAAAATTTAGAAGAATAATTCATTAAAATATTTAAAAAAATATTTTAGTTAAAGAGTTCCTGACCAAATGAGAGAGTCTTGAATACAAATAATTTTGGAATAACATTAATCCAACCTTTATAATATCTTGAGAATAAAGGGATTCTTGATATAATATTTCAAAGGAATGTATATACACCATATAAAAGTGAATTGGTTAATAACAACAAAGAAGTCTCAATGGAATGTGAATTGAGATGAAATAAATAATAAAGACCATATCTTAAGATTTACAGATAATTCAATGACATAGTTATCTGTGAAAAATATAAATACACTAAATTTGATTGGATATTTTGTGTAAATCAATCAGAGGACATTAACACATATTATTATAAAATCTTAACCAATAATATTGAAGAATAACATTAATCAAAACATTATAATATCATGAGAATAAAGGGATTCATGATATAATTTTTCAAATGATAGTATATACACCATATAAAATTTAATTTGTCCATAAAAACAAAGATGTTTCAATAGAATGTAAATTGAGATGAAATCCCTTACAAAGACCATATCTTTAGATTAAGGGCAAATAAATGAAATAATTATGTGTGAAAAATATAAATACACTCTATATTATTAGATATTCATTGTAAATCAATCAGATAACATTCACAAATATTCTTGTAAAAAAACCCAATGACATGGATGTTTAACTCAGTGAATAGAAATTGAGTTGAGATTACCCTTATCAAGTTCATATCAACGACTTGAGAAATTATCAATGGAGTGATTACGCATATTAAAAGTGTATCCAGAAAAAGGGGAGTATAAATTACTACATAAATAAATAAATATTTATTCCACACATAATCATGGTTTAAAATAATAAATAAAATATGTGTAAAACCCAATGAGTTGAAATTGAAATTAGAAATTCCCTAACCAATTTGGTGACTTATGAAACATACACCCCATGAAATAAGGATCATATAATGAAGATGAAATTACCCATAACATTAAGTATTTTACACAAAGAATAAAAAAATAGCAGTACATACACCTCACGAAATGAAATAGTGGAAAATATAGCATGAATCTCACGGGAATAAAAAGTGAGATGAAAACCCCTTAACTTGTACTTTTATTTAGTCGAGGGTAATTTAACCTATTGTATAATAGTTAAATAATTGTTATTAAATTATAAAAGAACCACAAACCAAAACATGATATCATATATTATCTTCCAATATATCTTTGCTAATAATATTTCAGTAGTATCATTGTTTTGGGTGTTAACAGATTAATTTTCCTTTATATGTTTTATTAAGTAAGTCATGTTTTTTATGGATATGATGTATTTGATTCATAAAAAGAATGATATTAAGTTCTTAAATATTATTTTTAATCATAAAATGAAAATTATTCATGAATTCTTATGATGGGGAATGAATCTCATCATGTTCTAGGATATGGTAATCCATACATAAGAATGAGCTAAAATATCATTCTATTGATGGTGAAATCATATGTAACTAGATGAAATATCATATATAAAGATAAGGATTCCGAATTAAATAAATAGTAAAGGTGTTCCAATAATATATTTGATGAAATTTCATGGTTGTAATAATAGTATGATCCCCTATATTCTTTCATAGTTAGTTTTTCAACATTTGGTCAAGAATCTCCTATAACATTTTATGAAAAAATATGTCTTGTGGTAGACGAAGATGCTAAGAATGTTAATTTAATCCCATTATTTGATAATGTTTATACAAAATTAATGTGAATGAGTAAAAATAAATATATATGGGGTAATATTGATAATATATATGTTGTAATTTCTATGTTTAAAGAATAAAAACTAATGATATGAAAATAAATGTTTGAATATATTATAATGAATGATGTGAGATATTTGAGGACTACTTTATAGGAGATAATGAGTTTTTTTTTGAAATCAGGGGCTCTAAATACTCTACTTAATTAGAATACTATGATGAAAAATATAAAGAGTATAATATTTTTATGTTGTACATATTTAAAAATATAAAATAGTAAAAGAAAAGAATAATGGAAAACATACATTTATGTTCTTCAAGTGTACTTGAATTATAAATTTTTTCCCTAATTTTCCATGAAATAAATGGATTGAGTGAATATGATGAACATGGATAATGTCCATGAATGGAGAAATTATAGATAAATTCGATGTAGTTAATGAAAAATGATGGGAACAATGATAAATTTAAAGTAAAAAAATGAGAAGATGTTATGAAAATAGTAGGATGAATAATCTATAAAAATTATTAAATATAAATTATAATGTTTTCATTTTTTTCAATTTCATGGTTCATGGTGAAATGCATAAAGAAAGTTTATGTGGTGGTAGAGAATGAGAAGAAATTTACAGTGTGCACATGATAGAATTTTACCATGAAGGATGTCTATATTGAAATATCCAACAAAATAGAGAAATTAAATCCCTAAACAAAGTGGTTTCTAATAGAAATAAAAAATAAATATTATTTTCTCAATAATATTAATGATTATGTTAAGGAAATCAAACTTATACAAGTTTATATTGATAAAAAAAATATTGAATATTAATGGTTTTTGAGAAGGAGGTTTCAGTAAATGAATGTTAATTGAACATTATACATTCAATGTTTATTAATAATGATATTAAAATAAAAAATTAGATATTACTATGATTAGGATTTGTAATTATAGTTAGATTCCTAAAAAACTATTGGGAATTTTTTTACAAAATCATATGTAAAATCACCACGTACGACTTGCAGAAATATTTAATCAATTTTTTATAATAGTATAATTTCTGAGGGATAAATTGTGAAATATTTGGTTGAAGAAAATTTCAGGGACACTTCTAAATAAAATGACATTTAAGATATATTTTAAAGTAATGTTTTAATAATAAAAAATGGGGAATGAAATATTCAAAGATAGTAAGATAAATTTCTCAGATATATCTAATGGTATTATAGTAGACCCATTTTGAACGACTAATTTTGGTGTTTTAGAGACTTTAGATACAAATCCTATGTTTTTTGTATAATATTCCTCTAATAGGGAATTACATATGGAAATAATTATCATGTATATATCTTTTGAGATGGGGGTAGATTGAAATATTAGAGAAAGTAGTGAGTGTAAATATTTAAAGGATTCATACTCACAATAAATTTTTGTATATAGATTAATAATGTAAATGGTGTGACAAAAATTGTTATTATGTAAATGATTGTATGACCATACTTTATGTTACTTTTCTTAGTATTCTAGTTATCGGAATGATAATAAAGGCAATAAAACAAAAAATTCATTTCATATTGAAGTGTAATTAAAATCTCACAAGAAAAGAAAAGAAAGGATACTTGATAGTGGTTTATCATCACATAATACTAGAGATACAATGGTCTTTGTGAACATATATTAACATGGATGTGTTTTGGTTACTATTTTTAATTATATATCCTTTAGGATCAAAGGAATAGGTGTAATTGGGATTGAAGCCGGTAAGAAAAAATATTAATATGTGTTGTTTATTAGTGGAAAAAAATAACTAGTTGAATGTGAGTAACATTTATAATGAACTAAATGAATTTATTTTTAGAATATAAAATTTCTTCTTCAAGATGATAAAACATTTAAAAATTCTCTGTTGGGTCGAATGAACTCATAGAAACCTTTTCCAAATTTTTGGCTCAAATAATCATTGTTATTTGATCACTAAATATGATAATAAAAATATGGTATAGAATAGTTTTCCTTATTTATCAAATTTTGTTTGAGAAATATAGTCATGAAATATATTGTAAGATAGTTTCTTGATCTAAATATATAATGATAAACTATCCTAAAAGTTTTTTAAAAATGAAAAATGACATAAGGTTTCCCTGAATGGGTAAATGTACAGACCACTAACCTCTCGAGTTAATATATTCCAATTTGTGTGAACCAATGATACATCATTACACAATGAATTTTCTTTACTTTATCACATTTGATTATTATTTCACAAATATTAATGAATTAATGTTCATAAATAAAAAATATAAATTACTAGATACATTTAAAATTATATAAAGAAGAGAATATTTGGGAGTTTGTATCAAGAATCATATATATGATATTTGAATGTATTTCATAAATAAATTAGTTAAATCACACCTTGATAAGAATGGGATTAAACATCAGTCTATTTCTCCTTATATTCCCTAGGAAAATATAGTAACAAAAATAATGAAAAAAATACTGATTGAGATTAGGAGAATGATGCATGTAGAATTTGTAACGTCCCAACCCTAGAATCCAAAAGATGGTGCATTATTTCGATACAATGGCGTGATTACAAGGAATCAAGTCCTAAAGGACCAATCAGTTTAATATTCTTGGAAAATAGATTAAAATAATGAATTATACAATAGACATTCACACACAACATAAAAAAATCTTTTGATAATTCCATTATTCTTATAGCTTAAACCTACATATAAATCATAATACACTCCTTGGAATTATGGGAAAATAAAACATAAGAAAGGGGTAATCTCAAATGCTCAGTGAGGGTAAATAATTTAGCGAAAGATATAAACATTTGAGGTAAAATGTGTAATAAAAACAAAATCCTTTTTAATCCTAATCTTGAACATAATATGGAAAAAATAAATCTAACATTACCATATAAACATGAACATGGATATTCTACTAGTTGAATAATCACATGTAATAACTAATTTCATAATGAGGGAATGCATAATGCTAGACATCATTACCACATAGTCAAGGCCTCATGCCAAGAATACAAATAATATTTTGTCAAGGCCTTGTTCCAAGACATTAGTTTGCCTCATGAGACATACTGATTCATCGAGGGGTTATAGCAGGCCCCACCAATCACTTACTATGTCCAACGCATTCCTCATATGAAAATGTTGAAACTTAACATAAATGTTTTTATTAAAAATAGCATATGAAATGTCAATAATTTAACCACAAACCATGAATAGTATAAAATTATCACATCCAGAGTCCCACATATCATAAATCATTCAATACAATATGGAATATTTTATTATAGTAAATCAACCTCAGTTAAGAATAATATCCAATTTAGGATGTTGACATAGTTGAAAATGATCAGTACAACTTTTTGAGGGAAATAAACCTTTTTTGAAATCATTTAAAAGTCTCACATTTATAAAGGAAGTAATTTAAAATATATTTTTGAATCAATGTGTCCCATACCACTTTGAATTTTTTAAAAGGAATTAACATTTTAAAACAACCATGTCTATATAAATAAATCCCTAAAACATTTCTAAAACATGGACATTAATGAGAAAGGATTAGAAGAACAAATATTTAAAACAATTAAAATTGTGTTTTAGTTAACGATTTCCTTAAAAATAATCCTTTTGAAAATTATTTTTTGAAACATGGATAGGGATGATAAATATATCCCAGAACATACTTACATATAATCAATCTCAGATAATAATGAGATTGAGAAATTAACCATTACCTTGTTATTTCCTTTAGTTGAGGGTACGTTTAACCTCCTATATAATGACCATAGTATGATATTAATTTTTACCAGAACCATATTTATGATATCATATATGATTCATTTATGAATTTATACTACCCATTTAATAATAATTTCTTTGTTAAAGTAACATTTTGGGTAATAATCGCTTTCTTTTTCGTATATGTTTTAACTTGTTATTCTGGATCATATCACATAGATCATGATTTACATAAATAGAGAATATAAAACATTTTTTATATATCATATATATTCAGAATATAAATATGTAAAATATATAGATATATGAAATGGAAAACACCATTTTTGGAGACTGTAGGTCGTACGTATGCATAAACATTGTTTCTGTATTCATGTCTTATTGAATAGAAGTAAGAGAATGAGATACATGATAATACACACACACACACACATATATATTTCTAGTGGAATTATTATTTCAAATATTAAATACTTATAAATTATATATATATTTATAATCATCTTTGAATGGTGAATGTGGAAAAAAATCTTATCGCGTCGTGGAGACGGTAACCTGTACATAGTCACGGGCAAAAAATAAAATTATATTGATGGTGAAATTGTGTATAATTGGAGGGTATATAATATATACCGAATCATTAACATGTTATATTTATTATTTACGTAAATTATATTAATTATTATACTCACCCAAATAATGAAGTGTTGAATAACAAACTTCACCACGTCGTGTAGACGATACATCGTACATATGCACGTATGGTGACTTCGTCATTCATAGGATGGATAAAATAATGAATATAGTTGTACCATATTTATAATAACATCACAATATGTAGAAGGTACTAGAGTTGTTATTTTGGTATGGAAACAACAAAGAAATAGGAAGTGGAGAAAGAAAAGAACTTTTAGATAGGTGATTAAATAAATACATCTTCTACAGGGGCTTCTTTTGATTTGATCAAAAGGGATACATTGGCTAGATTTCCAATCAGTGTAAGGACTATAGGTTGATGTTAACGTATTTGGGAGGATATTTGAGTAGGTTTTGGACGATCCAAATGGATTTGGAGGTGTGATTTTGAGAGAAGGGGAAGTACCCTTTTATAAGAGAGGTGAGTGTCACTTTGAGATAAACATGAAATATTATTTTATTATAAAATCATTTCCGGTTTCTAATGGATCCCAATGGATTTATTTCGAGGATAATGTGGGGATAGATCAAAATTATCTCATCCAATAGGTTTTATAAACGTATATGTCACAATATTAACCTTATCTTTTAGATTTAACTTTTAGTAAAATAGTTTAAATTTTACCATGTCTTCTGGTATTCTTACACTATATGGTTAATAAACATTCTATAAAATGAAAAGAGAACCTAAAGTGGTTCATTAATGAAATACCTATCATTATATATGTTTTTTTACAAGTCATATATTTTTACAAATATTTTATCATTTAATAATATAGTATTTGTTTTAAAAACCGATTTCTGTCAATTTTGACACTATTTAGTATTTCGTTTTTGTGAAAGTCAAAAAAACTTGATTACTTAGAAAAAAATACATTAAATCAACCTTAACATTTCATATTCACCTATAAATTTTTTTTCTGGAATATAAAGTTTCCATTTACATTTATTTTGATATTTATATATCAATTAATTTAATATTTTATTAACAAGGTAATTAATACATCATTATTGTGTCATAAATAAATATAATTATTTAATGTCTAAAAATTATAAATAAAATACCACCTTTTTATTAAATACTCTTAGATTTATAATTAATATTTATACTCAAAATTATCTATTATATAACCCCATATGAAAAATGTTCTAGTTATTAAAATTTGAAATTAATACTTTTAACTCTTCTATAAATAAAATATTAATAAATGTCATAATCTAATCCAAGTGGATCAAAAAGGATCATATTTTATTTCTAATGTATATTTTGGTTGAAATAAATTTATCCAATATAATTAGGAAATGTTTTAGGGTAATTATAATATCATTTTTACCTTTAATTACCCAATTTACTTTTAACCGTGGTAAACAAAATTCAAAAGTTACTATTCACCAAAAATCATTTTCACCCTATTGAACCACATTTTAGTTACTGATGTCAAACATGTCTCCCAGAATTTTGAAATTAAATTTATAGAAGTGGTGAAATTTTATTTTATGCAAATTTACAAATGTTCCTAGAAGGTAGGTAATAGATGTTAAAATGTTCAATAAAATTTTATATGTCAAATCTTGTTATAAAATGAATCCAATTAATTGAATTGGGAAAATATAGGTATTATATATCTATTTTGAAATTAAAATAAATTAAAATAAAAAATAATTATTATTTCAAAAAAAGTTGGTTTTAAACAATAACATAGTGTTTTTCACTATTCATCAAAAATTGAATGTTTTCAGAAAAATACCAAAAAATCACACTAAGATAATATTGATATTTTTCATTCACAAATGAAGTATATTTTACAAAATAAAAAATATATATGTTTCATTAATTTATTTAAAATTATTTCCCGTTTTCAAAACCAAAAAGAGGGTTTTTGAAAAGTAAAAACTATCAAAAGATTGACTTTTGTTTATGTCCAATTTAAATGTAAAATTACTTATAATGAATAAATTATATTAAATGATAAAATAATAATCTAATTATACATCAAAACCATTCAAATTAATAATTTGACAATATAAATTATTTCGATTAATAAAGTTGTTTTCAATTAATCTTTTTTATTTTTCACTATTCATCAAAATATGAAACTAATCAGAAATGTGCCATAATTTTATCCAAACTAATTTATTATGTTCCGCTTATAAAGAATAATTTTATTTCACTAAATTCAAAATATAAAGGTGTCAAATACTGGATTTAAAAAGGGTTCTCCATTAAAAGGAGAAAAAAACTTCGTTTTTTGAAAAATACATCTTTTATCTGAAAAATTTAATTTTTCCTTGTATTATCTATAAGAAACAAAAAAGTATAATGTTAAAATAATATAGGATATGTATAAAATTCAAAATTTGCTTAGTAATATTCATAACCCCTTTTTGAACGAATTGTTTGGTAAGTCGTGGTGCGCTCGAACTTATTGTTGCGTGTTGTGAAAGCTATTGAATTACTTTAAAGTGATAATGTAGAATGAAATATTGGGGTGTTAAATTCTCCCCTCCTTCAATAAATTTCGTCTTTTTAATTTGAAATTGTTATTAGAAAATAAAAGGTTTAAATAGAAAATACCTTTGTGGAAAATCCACATCGAAAATAGGGTTAATAAAATTTAGTCTTAATAAGAGGAAAGGGAAATGAAAAATTCCACACCAGATTAGGGTTTCTAATAAGAATAATAGTAGTGGAAATTATAGACACATAATTGTTGGAAAAATTAAATATTTATAGTGATTGATTGAGGTCATAATTTCCAAATAAATGAATAATAAATGTGAAATTAAAGGCCTCAAAGCCATCAATATATGACGATTTAATGTATCATCAGTTCAACAAAACATAAGGTATTAGGAAAACCCATTTTTTAGAAAAAAGTTTTTGAAGAGGAGGGATTAATTTACTATCTAGATAATAAATCAAGAAAAATACTAGATTTTATTACATTTCATAATCATATTCTCATCATTTGGTTGTGAATAAATATATTTTTCCTTCATCCCTTTCACTAGTAAATGAATGTTCAAAAATAATTTTTTTACACCTGAAGCACATTTGATGAATCATAAGTTCCACAAATATTACCTTAATCACCTAAATGTTTAACAAAAACGAAAAGGTTAGGTCAAATTATCCAAAAATTAAACTTTAACCTCATAAAAAAAATAAGTGTTCAACTTACTCAATTTCAACCTTTAGATTTACACAACTGGAGAGTTGGGTTTTCCCAACACTTGTATACCAACGGTTCTCCAGAACCGTAAGTATAAGTGTTTTTTTAAAAATAGGTTATAAAAACCGTTGGTAAATCTTGGTTTTGTGAAGGCTTTCCTAACAGTTTGAAGAAACCGTTGGGAAATCCAAAATTTTTTGCACCCTTTACCAACGGTTTGCTACAAACTGTTGTTAAAGGTCATTTTCCCAACGGTTTTTACAAACCGTTGGGAAAGGTCTCCTCAAATACTCCCGATTTTCAGAAGCCCCCACAGCACAACAGAGAAATCGTTTCCCCCAATTTTTTGAAGCTCTAACGTGCAGGTGAACCATAACTCGAGTTCTTCCATCCGATCAGATGCAACTCCCCCATCCGAGTTAGACTCTTTAAACCTCTTCCCAAATATAAACATAGAAGCCCTATTCCTCCGATTTCTACATTTATTTCAATATCTAGCAAGATAGCGTCATTTTTTTTTATTTTAGGGATTTGGGAAAATTTTATGATTCACACTATTTGATATTGAATCAACGACTAATACATGATTGGTAGATGTCTGTGACTAGGGTTGAATTTGGTTTCATATATCATTTGTAACTAAATATACAACATACTACCACAAATAAGGGGATTCCACCTAAGAATGGTGGAATTTTCCTAGGATCATGGGGCTCCCTCTTCTTTTGTTATCTATGTTTGTTGTGTTGTTTTTTAATGTATTTTATTTTCTTGTGGATTTATAGTGATTATGTATTGGGTTCCTTTGGTAATGAATTTCAGGTAAGTTACTCTTATGTTCTTCTTAGAGATAATTATATTCATAAAGTGTGCCTAATTTTTTTTGTAGGTGCTGTCGACTCACTGAGTGACTATTTGGTTATGTTTTTAAGATTCCAATGTTAAATTTTTTTTAATAATTAAACCTATTTATATTTTAATGATATAAATGAGTGGTTTTGAATATATTTTTATAAAAAAGGGAAAATGTTTTCTAAATGGTTTATTTGGAACTGTACAAAGACATATTTCATTTTTATTGTATTCTAAAATCTCATTAAACATATTTATACTTAGTGAATCCTTTATATGTTTGGATCCATGTTTTAGAATTACCACTAACATCCCATAGATTAATACCATTTTTAGATTGTGTACATCTCATTAGATTTTTTAATGAGTTCACTTCTTCCTTCATTAATGTCTTCCAAGGATGTCTTAGAAATCAAATATCCACTTGAATGATTTTCCTTGCATAAATAATGTAATTTATTCCTGGAATAGTCAATTAATTTTTACATTCTAGTAACCCATTTTGATAACATTTATGATTATATTATCTCATAGGTGGGTGTGGTGAATATTGATATAATTTTAAACAAATGTATTGAATTTTGTTTTTATCTTCCAGGGTTGCAAATTCTGCAGTAGGGTTTTTTTTAAAGAGATATATAAGAACATTTTAAACCTCTGCTATATATTCCAAATGGTTGTTAAGTAGTGGTTTAAATAACCACTATTTAAGGTCAATATTTGTTTACCGTTTTTTGTTTCAGCAGTTGTTTTCCAGAAAAAAAATGGTCAGGATATAATGGCAGTTCAAACCACTATTAAATCAATTACATTTTTTGGCAGGTGAAACCATCGATAATCCCAGAAATGCCACCAAAACACTTTTTGTGATGATTCCCCGAAGCTAAAACTAAATTTATAGTACTAACATGAGTTGGATGATAATCCCAATTTTAGCAGTGATTTTTGGAAACCATTGTAGAACCATATAGAAGCTATTTAAAATACCACAAACTCAAAAAAAAAGTAGCTGCTATCAGTCAATTTTTTTATATTGTACAATGCATGATTTGGAAATAGTAATATTACCCCCTGGATAGCCCCGCCCACCCCCTGGACACCCCCTCCCCCCGTGGACTACCCTCTAACCCTAGGGACAGCCCGCCAACCCCCCTGGACACCATGTACCCCCCTAGACAGCCCCAGCACCCCCGCCACCCCCTAGACACCCTTCCCACACCCTGGACACATCGTACCCCCTGGACAACCCCCACCCCTGAAAAGCCCCCCCACTCCCTGGACCCCCCGAACCCCCTAGAAAGCGACGCCACCCCCGTGGATAGCCCGCCCACCCCTTGGAAAGCCCATTCCCCCTTGGAAAGCCCCCCACCCTTGTTAACAGCCCAACCACCCCACCCTCGGACACCCTCCCACCACCCCCTGGACACGCCCATCCCCCCTGACGCCCCACCCTTGGAAATCCCCCCACCCCACCCCCCTTGACCCCCCCGACCCCACTGGACATCGTCTCCACCCCCGTGGACCGCCCAACCACCCCCCCGTGGACAGCCCGCCCACCCCCCTTGGACAGCCCGCCCACCCCCTGGACACCCCATACCCCCTGTACAACCCCTCCACCCCCATGGGAAGCCCTCCCACCCCCGTGGACACCCCATACCCCCCCCCCCCCCCGAACAGCCCCACTCACCCACACACCCCCTAGACACCCCACTCACCTCTTTGGACAACCCGCCCACCTCTATGGACTACCCCTACCCACCCTGGACAACCTGACCACCCCCATGGACAACCCGCCCACATGGACACCCTGACCCCCGTAGATAGCCCCCACCCCCTAGACACCTCCGACCCTCCCGGATGATCCCACCACCCCCCCCAAACATCCCTCAACCCCTGGACACCATGCACCCCCCTTGGACAGCCCCACCACTCCCCTAATCCGGATCCTACTCTTCATCCTCATCTCCCTGAAGAAGTGAAAGTATAAAACTCATGTACTCCCAACAAGACCCTTAAGGATTGTGTATTCCTTGATCCACTTCGAATATCTTACTAGGAAATCCTTGAATATAGTCATTATAAATTCTGTATCTTATTTTCTTATATACAATGTATTTTGTTGTATTTCTTAATATGATAATCATATAGAGTAATGTGTTTGTTATGATTTTATTTAAAGTAAACAATTTTTATTTACCTAAATATTGTTTTGATTGAGCTTCAAAATTATTGAATTGCTTTGAAATGACTTATTTCAATTTCATTTACAGAATGGATAGATGTTGGATGTACGGAACTGATCGTATTTCAACCGATTTTCAAAATAATTTGAACAGCTTTCTAGATTTTTCATTTGATATGGCTTCAGATAGTGGTCTCATACACTTACCATGTTCTAATTGTGTTGTATGACCTTGATTGAGTCGTGAAGAAGTTAGCTATCATATTACCAAATATGGTTTCCAAAAAAACTATTATGTGTTGTATCCCAATGGATTGAAAATGGATTCTGAAAATGTTGATGATCCAAATGATATGAATGAATTGGACAGTTTGATATATGATCAGTTTCCATTTATTCGGAATTATTAGAAGGAAAGGATGTCCAGCCAAAAAGATTTCGATACAAGCACACATGATGCGTCCAATGAAAGTGATGATGTTGATAGGGTGAAAAAATGGAATGATGCTGTGATGACTCCTGTGTATCAGCGATGTGGTAAAATGAAAAATATAGAATTTTTAATCCTATTGTTTCATGGGAAAACTATGTATGGAATTTCAAATAGTGTAATTGATTTCATTCTTACCTTCTTGAAGAAATTACTTCCAGATGATGCAGATATTCCCTCAAACCACTATATGGCATGGAAGTTAGTTGATGAACTTGGATTCTCAAAAAAAATTCATGTTTGACCGAATGATTAAAGCATATTTTCGGAGGAAGCTGCTGAAAGGAATGATTTTATCAAATTTGGAACATCGCGATGGAAGCCAAAAGATGATGGAACACCTTCTCGTGTGCCAAAACCATAAATTTAGCATTTTCCATTGATACCAGATTACAGAACCTTTTCATTTCTAATGAAATATCAGTAAAAATGTGATGGCATGACACCGAGAGAAAAAAGAATAATAAAGATTTGGTTCACCCTGCAGATGGATTTTTATGGTAGAGATTTGATGCTCAATATCTTGAATTTGTAGAAGACATGCGTAATGTGAGATTGGGACTTTCATGTGATGGTTTTAATGCATTTGGGCAGATTCTTACTTTGCACAACACATGGCCGATTTTCATACATATTTATAACCTTCCCCCATGGTTGTGCATGAAAAAGCCTTACACTTTCTTGAGTATACTGATATCTGGCCCTTCTGATCCTGACAATGATATAGATGTATACATGAAACCTTTAATAAAAGAGGTGAATCTTCTTTGTGTTGTGTCTACGCCCACATACGATGCATGTTTGAAAGACATATTTCAGATGCGTGCTGCGATTATGTGGACAATCAATGATTTTCACGCTTATGAAATGATGTCTGGATGGAGCACAAAAGTTAAATTTTCATGTCATGTTTGTATGAAGAATACTCGATCGAGAAAACTAAAATATCGTCATAGTTTTAGTTTTATGGGACATCGATGATTCTTGCCAACAAACCATACATATAGAAACAATCATCGAAGATTTGAAAATACCATGTAGACTAACGATCCACCTTAGCGTATGTCTGGAACTGATGTACTTAATGAATTGAAATATTTCATTTATTCATTTGGGAAGAGTGTAATGAAGTCTTGAAAGAGGGAAAATGTTTCCAATGATACCTATTACAATTGGAAGAAGAAGAGTGTATTCTTTGATTTGTCGTATTCGTCAACCAACTTGTTACATCATTGCATAGATGTAATGTACATTGAAAAGAATATATGTGAAATGTTGGTTTCAATTTTTCTAAATGTCAAGGGGACAAAAAAGATTATTTACGATCTCAACGTGACATGGTAGATTGAGGGATCAGACCAGAATTACATCTTGTCTGTATTAGTGAAAATAAATGGCAAGTTCCATGTGCTTCTTATGTGATGACACCTGCTGAAAAAAAATTAATTTCTAAAAGTTCTATATACTATTAAAGTTACTGATGGCTATTCAAGTAATATATAAAAGCGGGTCAACAGAAAAGAGTTAAAGCTAAAATCATTGAAGACTCATGATTATCACATCATTTTGCATGAGTTGATTCCAATAGAAATTCTTCATCTCTTGTCCAATAATGTTAGAGTCTCAGTTTTTTGGTTGTGCTATTTTCTTAGAGATCATTATTCTAAGTGTTTGTACAAATCATTCTTGCAAAAACTGTTGGCATAGACACCATTAATTTTCTGTGAGTTAGAGAAAATATTCCATCCATCATTTTTTACATGCATGTTGCATCTGACTGTCCATCTTCCAACAGAAATACTTCTTAGAGGACCTGTTATTTCCATTTGGATGTATCCAACTGAAAGAAACATGTGCACATTGAAATCATATGTTCTGGATAGGAATTATCCTGAAGGTTCTATTGTGGATGGTTACTTGTCTAAAAAATGTATGGATTTATGCTCAATGTATATGTCTGATTTTACTACAAGAATAAACAGACCAATGGGAAATGAAGAAGAACAGTATGATAAAATTGAACCAAGTTTTCCATCACCTTCTCAGATAAGAGGAATTCAAGGATCATATACATTGATGACATTAAGCCTTGAATAGTGAGAGATGGCACATTGAACAGTGTTGTTCAATTGTGATTTTTTCGATGAGTATATCAAGTAAGTAAATCAAGAGTCTGTTTTTTATAACATAATATCAGTTTCTATAATGTGAAGGAAAACTACATAGGATTTATTTAGAATCCTGGCCTAGAGATGTTGCACTGAAGATGTCGCTGGACTGGGCCAACACGCCGCAGTCACACCTCAGTCATGACGTGGTCACGCCGCAGTCACACTTCAGTCACGCCGCAGTCACGCCACGGTCACGCCGCGGTCACGCCATGGTCACGCCGTGATTTCGCCCTGCTCCAGGACGATACCCTGCAGTGGTTCATAGTCCTGTCATAATTCGATGTATGATACCTATATAGAGTTTTAGATACAATTCCCACCCTCCTCTCTAGACCATGGACAACCCCCCACCCTCCTCCCTGGACCCCGAATAGCCACCGTACATCCCCCCCACCCTCCTCTCTCGACCCCGGACAACCCCCCAGACAGCCCCCACCCTCCTCCATAGACCCCTGACAGCCCCCCGGACAGCCCCCCCACCATCCTCCCTAGACCCCGGACAGCCCCCCTAACCATCCTCCATGGACCACAGATCCCAATCTAATCTCTCTTCAAGATTCACCCTACATCTCAATGGAAAAGAGTGTTTTAGAGATTTAGAATAAGATGATAGAAGAGTGGAACCCCCAATCAAAAAAAGGTGGCATGGAGAGGATTAGACTCACCTGGATCTTAAATCCACACTAGACGGTAGTCAAAAATCCCATGTGATGTGTACGAGTCAGCCCTGCCTCAATCTGAGGTGCGGTGTGGCCGACACCACTCAAAGCGTCTCACTTTTCTTTGAAATGGACAACATTTTAAGTGAAAACAGAAACTGACATACTGAAAATAGACCAAACGCATTCAGATTCTGTTGATACTTTAGGAAAAGGATCCATGGGTCATATATGATGTGTACAATTCAACCCATCCTCAATCTGAGGAACGGTGTGGCCGATAACACTCGAAGTGTCTTTCTTTGGTGTAAAATGGATACGCTTTTATGTAAATACAACTGGCAAACGGAAAACCAACCAAACGCATTAGGATTGTGTTAATATTGTAGGACAATGATCCATGGGTCATTTGAGACGTGTATAAGTTAACCCCGCCTCAATCCGGGTTGTGGTGTGGCTGGCACCACTCAACGTATCTCTCTTTTGTTTCAAAAAGACATCATTTTAAGTGAATACCACAACTGACATATGAAAAATCAACCAAAGGAATTTGAATTCTGTTGACGCTTTAGGAAAAAAATCCATGGGTCTTATGTGATGTGATTGAGTCAAACCCGCCTCAATCCATGGCACGGTGTGGCCTGTATCACTCGAAGTGTCTCGCTTTTATTTGAAATGGACATGATTTTAAGTGAAACAACAACTGGCATATGGAGAACTAACCAAACGCATTCGTATTCTATTGATACTTTAGAAAAACGATCCATGGGTCATATGATATGTGTACAAGTAAACCCCGCCTCAATATGAGGGCATGTGTGGCCTACACCACTCAAAATGTCACACTTTTATTTGAAATGGACATGATTTTAAGTGAAAAAAACAATTGGCATACGGAAAACCAACCAAATTCATTCAGATTGTGTTGATACTGCAAAAAAACGACCCATGGGTCATTTTTGACCTGTACGAGACAACCTCGCCTCAATCCAAGGTGTGGTGTGGTCGACACCACTCAAAGTGTCTCACTTTTCTTTGAAATGGACAACATTTTAAGTGAAAAAAACAACTGACATACAGAAAACCAACCAAACGCATTCAGATTCTACTGATACTTTAGTAAAAGGATCCATGTGTCATATGTGATGTTTATGAGTCAACCACTCCTCAATCTGAAGCACGGTGTGGCCGGTATCACTCGAAGTGTCTCACTTTGGTTGGAAATGGACAGGATTTTAAGTGAAAACAACAAAAGGAATACAAAAAACCGGCCAAATGCATTCAGATTCTAGTGAAACATTAGGAAAACGATCCATGGGTAATATGTGACTCGTACAAGTCAACCTTTCCTCAATCGAAGGGCCGGTGTGGCCGGGTCTATTCGAAATGTATCACTTTAATTTGAAATGGACATGATTTTAAGTGAAAAAAACAACAGGCATATGAAAAACCAACCAAACGCATTCAGATTGTTTTGATACTACAAATAATGATCCATGGGTCATTTTTGATGTGGACGAGTCATCCTCGCCTCAATCCGAGGTGCGGTGTGGCCAACAACAATCAAAGTGTCTCACTTTTCGTTGAAATGGGAAACATTTTAAGTGACAACAACAACTGGCATATAGAAAAATGACCAATCTCATTTGTATTATGTTTATACTTTAGTACAAGGTTCCATTGGTAATTATTGATGTGTAAGAGTCAACCCCGCCTCAATCCGAGGCACAGTGTGACCAGTACCACTCAAAGTGTCATTCTTTTTCTTAAAATGGATACGCTTTTAAGTAAAAACAACCGGCATACAAAAAACTGACAAAATGAATTTGAATTGTGTTGATACTTTAGGAAAACAATCCATGGGTTATTTGTGACGTGTAAAAGTCAACCCCGCCTCAATCTGAGACCCAGTGCGGCCAGCACAACTCAAAGTGTCTGTCTTTTGTTTCAAGAAGACATCATTTTATGTGAATACAATAACTAACATACGTAAAATAAACCAAAGGCATTCGTATTCTATTGAAACTTTAGAAAAACGATGCATGGGCCATATGTGACATGTGTATGTCAACCCCACCTCAATTTGACGGCCGGTGTGGTCGAAACCACTCAAAGTGTTTCTCTTTTGTTTGAAATGGACAAGATTTTAAGTGAATGAAACAACTATCATACTTAAATCTGACAAAACACATTCATATTTTTTTTATATTTTAGGAAAATGATACATGGGTCATTTTTGACATGTACAGGAAAACCCCACCTCAATCCGAGGTGCAGTGTACCCGTCACCACTCAAAGTGTATCTCTTTTGTTTCAAAAGGACATCATTTTAAGTGAATACAATAACTGACATAAGGAAAACTGACCAGAAGCATTCAAATTCTGTTTAATATTTAGGAAAAAGATCCATGGGTCATATGTGATGTGTAAGAGTCAACCCCACTACAATGTGAGGCACGGTGTGGTCGGTATCACTAGAAGTGTCTTATTTTTATTTTAAATGGACATGATTTTAAGTGAAAAGAAAAAAAGGCATATGGAAAACCGACCAAACGCATTCAGATTCTATTGAAACTTTAGAAAAATGATACATGGGTCATATTCGACATGTATGAGTCAACACCGCCTCAATCTGAGGCACAATGTGGCTGGTACCACTCAAAATGTCATTCATTTGTTTAAAATGGATATGCTTTTAAGTAAAAACAACCGACAAACGAAAAACTGGCTAAACACATTATAATTGAGTTGATACTTTAAGAAAATGATCCATGGGTCATTTGCGACAATTAAGTGTCAACCCCACCTCAATCTGAGGTGCGGTGTGGCCGACACCACTCAAAGAGTCTCTCTTTTGCTTCAAAAGGACATCATTTTAAGTGAATACTACAACTGACATACGGAAAACTGACCAAAGAATTATAATTATATTGAAATATTAGAAAAATTATTAATTGGTCATATGTGATGTGTAAGAGTCAACACCGCCTCAATCCGAGGGCCAGTGTGTCCAGCACTACTCATAGTGTTTCTCTTTTGTTTGAAATGGACAAGATTTTCAGTGGAAACAATAACTAGCATACTTAAAACTAAGAAAATGCATTAGAATTGTGTTGATATTTTAGGAAAATTATCATTGTGTCCTTTTTTACGTTTGCAAGTCAACCCCGCCTCAATACGAGATGCAGTGTGTCCGACACCACTTAAAATGACTCTCTTTTGATTAAAATGGACATCATTTTACGTGAAAAGAACAACTGACAAACGGAAAACTGACCAAATGCATTTGGATTCTATTGATTCTTTAGGACAGTGATCCATGGGTCATTATTGACATGTACGAGTCAAACCCGCTGCAATCTGAGCCGTGGTGTGGCTGGAACAGCTCAAAGGGTCTCACTTTTCATTAAATGGACAACATTTTAAGTGAAAACAACAACTGACATACAAAAAACTGACCAAATGCATTTATATTATGTTGATACATTAGGAAAAGGATCCATGGGTCATTTGTGATGTGTTAGAGTCAACCTCGTTTCAATATGAGCCACGGTGTGGCCGATAACACTCAAAGTGTCTCTCTTTTGTTTAAAATGGATACACTTTTATGTAAAAACAACCGGCATATGGAAAACCGGCCAAACGATTTCGGATTGTGTTGATACTTTAGGAAAACGATCCATGGGTCATTTTTTATTTGTATGAGTCAACCCCGCCTCAATCCGAGGTGCGGTGTGGCCGACACCACTCAAAGTGTCTCTCTTTTGTTTCAAAAGGACATCATTTTATGTGAATACAACAACTGAAATTTACACTCATCAACGATAGTTGCAAATTCATTTTCATGAGTTGGGTTGTTTCACTCATGGGGTAATAAATGACTAGAATCCTAATAAAATAAATTTTCACCATATATTATTAAAAATACATGTTCAATGAATAATTCATCACAAATCATTACATACCCAAATCAAGGATCAGAAAAAAATTGGGGATTTGAGCCAATTTCAAACTCTTATTCAACTCAAATAAGTATTTAGTAGACTATTCTGCCTATTAGAATTTGATGGGGTGGTGGGGGGATGTGCTGGGGGTTGTGCAGGGGTGAGGTGAATTACTACTGGAAGAGTGGTTGTCATATGAAGATTGAAATGGGTGTAAATAATGTTTGAGTTATTGAAACTGTTATTAACTCTACTGGATGATTGTTGTCATATGGAGATTGAAATAGGGAATTGTAGTACAAGACATGGTTGGAAGAGGTTGATGGTTTTATGTGTTTTTTGTGTGCTATTTTAGGTGTTTTTATACTGTTGTAAGTCTGTATGTGGTTTTGTGATATTATTTATGTAGGTGTATACTGGAGGGGCTACTGGAGGGTTGATGTGCAACTGTTCTGAAAAAACACAATACCAACGGTTTTAAACCGTTGGTATAATAGTTCATGAAAAACACAGTACCAATGGTTTTAAACCATTGGTATATTTTGAGAGAAATTTTGAAACTATACCAATGGTTTTAAAACCATTGGTATAGTGTTTAGTATTTAATATATACAAACGGTTTCATGAAAACATTGGTAAAATTGTTATAGAAACATATACCAACGGTTAGCATTCAACTGTTGGTATATCAATAAATACAGTGAGCTATACCAACAGTTCAGATCAAACCATTGGTATAGGGATTTCCTCATGGCTTACTACACTACTATTTGGAAACCGTTGGTATAGGCTATACCAACGTTTTTCTAGCCTATACCAACGGGTTTACACCAATGTTATAACCTTGTTTTCCAGTAGTATTATCCAAAATACTTGTGTCCAAACTCACTGTCCAAAAATTTATAAGGAAGGTCAACATAACATAATGAAGATCAACATTTTAATACCTTAACCATGTATTTTATTAAAAAATGGTTACAAGTTGAATTACCATAAAACCTTATTTGAATATACATGTACTTATTTATTCCTTTGGTAAAACACAGTATACTTGATATACTGTATAAATCCATATATGTTGTAAACTCCAACAAAAATGGAATATAAAAAACATTAATCATTTACAAGGTTGTCATGAATATCCAAAATAACTTATCCAAATCAATAATATATTATTACAAAATCACTACCTCAGTATCAGAAAAATATTAAGCTTTATCTTTATTTCTGCCACGTATTTTCCTAATAGTTTAACTTCCCTTTGAGTAACTTTTCTTATAACCATATAATATCAAATCCACAATGAAATAGTACATTAGTAAAATCCTGATTTATTTCCATAATTCATATAACCAGTACATCATTGGTACTACATTCAAATTACATAATTCTTCAATCTAGAAACGCAAATACATTAAATATTCGACGTCAACCGTAGTAACAGATTATGCTTGACCTTGATCCATTTGATTCTTCTAAGATATATTTCCTTGAATATTAGAACATTTATTTGCTTATTTCCCCATTTCACTACAGTTGAAACACTTAATATTTGTCTTTTCTTTGTTCCCTTTCCATTATTTTTCTGGGAAACCCTTTTCTCCACACATAAAACAAACACCCATTCCTTTCAAGCACTTACAAGTGTGATTCATTCCATAGTTATCACATATAGGAAAATCCTTCTTTCCCTTATTCCCTTTATCTATATTTCTCTCTCCCATCCTATTATTCTATAGATTCCCCTAAAATTCATATGTCTCAGAGAATTCATTACTTATCTTATTAACAAAAAATAATATTTCCTCAAATGATTAGAACACACAGGAGGATATTTCCCTTTGAAAAGTTGGATAAAGACCATGAAAGATAAGATCCTTCTTGCTCTTTGGATCATGTGTATTGATGGAGTTCTCATTATTTCAATTGGGTGCCATTTCTAAAGGACGACATACACTAGGATAGATCATATCATAATGTATAATAAAAAAACTAGAAAAATTATCAACATTAATTGATGAGTTTAACACATCTAGTCTCATAATTATAAAAATGGTTTCTTTGCTAACATATTTACTCATAAATCCTTTATAATGGATTGTAAATAAAAATTGAATTATCCTAATATTATCCCATAGGAGTGTCAAACCAGGTGCACAGTAAGGCATGACGTCTTGTTTCAGGATACCCCGGGTCAAGCCCAAAACTCCTTGTTGGAGTTTTCACTCCTAGGTACATCTGTGTAAGAATCAAATTCAATTATAGTATCCATACAAAGATTTATTTCATGTAAAACCCACATAATATCTTCATTAATTTTTTTTGGGATGTTATTCGTTACTATTTCTTAAAGTATATCTTTGGGTAATGTTCTCTAATCATAGTTTTTCAGAATCTAGTGTCTATGTTTTTTTATAAACTTACTCTGATACCAAATATAACGCCATGACCCCAGAAGCCCAGAGCCAGTGCATTATTTTAATACATTGGCATGATTACAAGGAATCAACTCTTGAAGGACAGATCAGTTTAGCATCCATGTAAAATTGATTACACACATGAATGTTACATTACACATTCACACACAATATAACACAATCCTTTGAGAATGACATTATTCTTCTAACTTAAACCTGCATATAAATCATAAAACACTTCTTGGAATCCTAGGAAAATAAAACAAAAGAATGGGGTGATCTCAGATTCTCATTAAGGGTAAATAATTTAGTATAAGCTATAAAATTTTAAGGAAAGATGTGTAATAAAAATAAAGGCCTTTTTAAACATTATCTTGAACACAATATGGAAAAAATAAATTTAACATTACCATATAAAGATGGACATGTATATTCTACTAGTATAATATTTATATATAATAACTAATTTCATAATGAGGGAATGCATAATGTCATACATCATTAACACATTGTCAAGGCCTCGTGCCATGAAAAGAAATAAGAGTTTGTCAATGCCTTTTGCTAAGAAACTGGTTTCTATCATGTAGCCTACTGATGCATCAAGGCGATATAGCAGTCCCCACATGTCACATACTAAGTCCAATGCATTCCTCATATGAAAATTTTGAAACATAAAATTAAAATTCATATTAAAACTAGCATAAAAAATTTCAATAGTTTAACCATAAACCTTAAATGGTATAAAAATAGGACATTCACAACCAAAAATATCATAACTCGTTCAATGAAATATGGAATATTTTATTATAATAAATCAACATAAATCAAGAATAATATCCAACAATGGATGTTGACATAGGTGAAAATGATTAGTAAAACTCTTTGAGAGAAATATACAATTTTCTGAAATCATTTAAAAGTTACACATTTATAAAGGATGTAATTTAAAATAAATTTTTGTATCAAAGTGTCTTATACCACTTTGAAACTTTTGAAAAGAATTAACATTTTAAAACAATCATGTCCATATAAATAAATCCTTAAAACCATTTTGAAAACCATGAAATAAATGATATAGGTTTAAAAGAATAAATATTTAAAACACTAAAAATGATGCTTAGTTAAAGAGTCCCTTAAAAATAATCCTTTTAAAAACGTTTTTATGAAACATGGACATGCATGATAAATATTTCCCAATACATACATACATATAAACAATCTCGGATAAAAATGTGATCGAGAAATTAACCCTTACCTTGTTATTTCCCTAAGTCAAAGGTATGTTTAACCTCCTATATAATTACCATAGTATGTTATTAAATTATGACAAAACCATATTTATGATATCATATGTGATTCATTTATAACTTTATACTACCCATTTAATAATAATTTATATGTTAAAGTAAAATTTTGGGTAATAATAGCTTTATTTATTGTATGTGTTTCAACTTGTTATTCTTGATCGTATCACTTAGATAATGATTTACGTATTTTCAAAATATAAAAAATGATTTATATATGATATATATTGAGAATATAAATATGTGTAATAGATAGATACATGAAATGGAAAAACACTTTTAAGGAGACGGTAGGCCGTACGTATGTATAAACGATGATTCTGTTTTCATATCGTATTGAATGAAAGTAAGTGAATGAGATATATATATATATATATATATTTCTAGTAGCATTATTATGTCATATATTACATAATTATTAATAATATATATATATATTTCTAGAAACATTTTTATGTCATATATTTCAAAATTATTAATATATATATATAATCATCATTGAATGGTGAACGTGGAAATGAATCGCATCGCATCGTGGAGGTGGTAAGTCGTAGGTATGCAAGAGAGACAATATCATTCTATTGATGATTTAAATGTATGTAATTGGATGGTATACTATATATAAAGAATAATTAACATTTTATATTTATTATTTACATAAATTATACTCATTATTATACTCATCCAAATAATGAAGTGTTGAATAATAAACTTTACCATGACGTGGAGACTGTAATCCATACGTACACACGTATAGTGACTTTTTCATTAATTGGATGGATATAATAATAAACATGGTTGTACCATATTTATAATAAAATCATATATTTTAGAAGGTAATAGAGTTATTATTTTGGTATGGAAACAACAAAGAAAGAGGAAGCGGAGGAAGAAAAGAACTTTGAAAGAGGTGATGAAATAAGTACCTCTTCTACGGGTGCTTACTTTTGATTTGATAAAAATGGATTCATAGGATGGATTTATGATCAAATTAAGGCCTCTAAGTGGAATTGAGGGTATTTGGGAGGATATTTGAATAATATTTGTCTGATATAAATGGTTTTGGAGGTGGGATTTTGAGAGAAGGGGAATTATCCTTTTATAAGATAGGTGAGAGTCATTTTAGGAAAAGAATGAAATATTATTTTATTATAAAATCATTTTTTATTTATAATGGCTTAGAATGGATTTAATTCGAGAATAAGGTAGATATTGGTCTAAATTATCTCAACCAATAGGTTTTAGACAAGTTTAGGTCACCATATTGACCTTATCTTTTATATTTAACTCTTAGTTAAATATTATAACTTTTACCATGTCTTCTTGTATTCTTACATTATAAATTTAATAAACATATAATAAAATTCCAAGAGAACCTAAATTAGTTCATTAATTATATACATATCATTTTATAAGCCCTTAGGCTGAATCTTATTTTATTACCAATATTATATCATTTAGGAATATAGTATATGTTTTAAAAACTCATTTATGTCAAATTTGACACTATTTTGTATTTTTTTTTGTGAAAGTCAAAAAAAATGATTAATTTGAAAAAAATACATTAAATAAACCCTAAAATTTCATAATAACCAATAAAAATATTTTAATGTATCAAAAGTCTCAATTTACATTTATTTGGATATGTATAATATCACTTATTTTAATCATTCATTAATAAGGTAATTACTGCATCAACATTGTGTCATAAATAAATTTAATTATTTAATGCCTAAAAATTATAAATAAAATAACATGATTTAACAAATCTATTTATCTTTATAATTAATATTTATAGTCAAATGTACATTATGTATAACCCTACATTAAAAATGGGTCAGTTATTAAACTTTAAATTTTACACTTTTAACTCTTCTTTAAATAGAATAATAATAAATTTTCTAATATAATTTAAGTAGATAAAAGAGGATAATAATTTATTATTAAGATTTATTTTGGTCAAGAAACAATTGTCCAATAGAATTAGGACATGTGATAGTGTGATTTTAATATCTTTTTTACCTTTAATTACCATATTTTCTTTTAACCATGGTAAATAAAATTCAAAAGTTTTTATTCACGAAATATTATTTTTATACTATTGAACCACATTTTACTTATTGATGTCAACCATGTCTATCATGTTTTTTAAATTCTATCCACATAAGAAGTAAAATTATGTTTTATACAGATTTGAAAATGTGCCTCGAAGGTGGGTAAAAGACATTAAAAAGTTCATTAAAATTTTATACATCCAATATTATTAAAAAATGACTCCAATGAATTGAAATAAAATAATATAGATATTATACATCAATTTTGACTTTATAATAAATTTAAGAAAGAATTATAATTATTTTAATAATAGTCAGGTTTAAACAATAACAGAGTGTTTTTCACTATTCATCAAAAGTTGAATATTTTCATAAAAATTCCAAAAAATCACCCTAAGCTAATTTTATATTTCCATTTTAAAAAATATTTCTATTTTACCAAACTCAAGACATTTATGTTGCATTAATTAATTTAAAATTAATTATCATTGTGATAACCAAAAAGTGGGTTTTTAAGAAGTAAATACTATCAAAAGATTGACCTCTATTTATATCCAATTTAAAGGTGAAATTACTTCCAATGATCATCATTATATAAAATTATAAAAATATAATATATATATATATACTCTAAAACAAATTATGAAGATAATCAATCAATATAAATAAATTGTGTGAAAAGGCATTTTTTTATTAAAATACAATATTTTCCACTATTCATTAAAAACATGAAACAACCCATAAAATTACCAAACATTCACCCTAATTTGATAATGGTATTTAGAATTCAAAAATTAAGTCAATTTCACCAAATTAAAATTATAATTGTGTCCAAAATTAATTTTATTATTTTTCACCAAAGGGTTAGAAGAAGTAGTTCCTTTGTCAAAATAGTACTTATATTTTAATGAAACTTATACATTTCCTTATAAATATGGTTTATTTATGTGATATAATTATAAATTACATTTAAAATTTATTTGTTAGTATTTTTATTACTATATTTAATTGTTATTTTATAAATATATCATTTGAATAATGAATGTGTTGTTTCGTAGAAACTCAATCTTCTATATACTGCAATCCAAGTATGTGTTGCATGCAGTATAATCTATTGAATTACTTTGATGATATAACTTAATATGAAATCCTGGGGTGTTACATTCTCCCCTCCTTCAAATAATATCATCCTCAAAACATATACTTGGAAACAAAAACTAGTTGTTTGACATTTCAAAACAACTTTATTGAAATCCAACATAAGAAAAAGTGTCAATAAAATTATCACATTAAAAGAAAGAAAGATAATTACCAAGGTCACGTGAGATAACCCATACTAGGGTTCCATAATGGAAAACATGGACATGGAAGAGATAAAACCCATCATTTTCGGATGGCGAGTGATAGAAAAAATGATCAAGAGAATGTTATCTACCAGAAAACCATAAACATGTGATGTGTTAAACAGTCTTTTATTACTCAGTAGGAAGAGTAAACAGACAACATTTTTTGTTTTAATTTTATTTAAATAATGTTTTATAATTTATTTATGATATTTACAAAGAACATAAAAAGAACATACTTTTCTATTATTGTTTCATCCTGTAATAAATTTCTACCACAAACACATCCTTTCTCCAAACGATGACTATTCAAGATGACATGGTCACACCTAAAGCACTAGAACCAACTTCTAGAGAATCACATAATCTAAAAAATATAACATATATATTTCTCGTATCTTTATTAATTAAGCAAAACCAAAATGGTTAGTACAAGATCAGATGATCCCCAAAAATGATAATTCTTTATAGGAAGAAATACTACTCTTAATCTCCAAAATTAAACAAATAATACCCAAAGTTCAACAAAGACCATTAAAAAACAATTGTTCTTAAAATTCATGAAAATAATCTAAACTAATGTTAAAACCCAAATTCCGATGTATTTGAACACATAGTCTCCAATGATAAATCTTAACATTTATCTCTAAATAACATTGAGTACTCCTAAAGTCAAATACTAAAAAATAATTAAACTAATCACATATTATCTATGATAGGTTTATCATTTCTATAAATAACCCAAATCGCTATAATCTATAATAATAACATACATTCTTCCAAAATAAAAATCCACCATTACTTCTCAAATGAAATCCCAAAGTATTCTCTTTTCCTCAGGCATATAGTGTTCCAAAAAGAGAGAACATCTTCCAAAATAACATTTATCACTTACTCACCAAATCATTTTCCTATACTAAGGATTAATCATATGTTCACACAATCAATGTATTCTTGATCCATGAAGTCATTGAAATAAAATGAATTTGTCATACTAACCAGGGACTTCACGTAGGCTAGTGGCAGGTGATAAATCCCAATTGCACTTTGGTTGTGGGATAGATTCCCACATCATTGTCTGATGTGATGGGTTTTAACACGGTCTTCTTTTTCCCCTTTTTCAAAAACTATATAATTTTATAACATTAAAAAAAAGATAAATTCCTCAAAAATTCCCATAACATATTTTAACCAAAAATGTTATCTTATACCTCGAATTTTCTTCCCAATAAGTAATAACCTGTAATTGGCTAAAATTCAAGGATAATATAATCCCAAATAGTTCTTTATAACTATTTCCACAAACTAAAAGACAATTCTTCCTCAAATATAATTTTTACAAAACAAACTGCAGGTTTACATATACAAGAGAAATGTCTTCCAACGTAATCCCATTAACAAAGAGAATTAATATCATTAAACATTTCCCCATCCATTTATTTCCACACATGTTCTTCCATGAATTATAAGTTATTTTATAGAATAAGAAATTCAGTCGGGTAACGCCCAAGTCACCTACATTTAGGGAAAATGACTGTAAATGGATTCTTATGATCATTTTTTTTCATCCATAATACTCTTAATTTTCCCTCATTAATTACTTACTTTATGTCCTTTTTTCCCACACATAATGAATTTCTTTGTTTCATTGAGACACTTTCATGAGTGTCTCCATCCACATTTTTTTCACAATGGAAAATGACCTTTCTTTTCTCTATAGGCTCCCCTATTGGAACTCTTATCATTCCCTTCCATTCTCTTCTTTTTTGAGTTCTAGAGTTGGTTAATTTATATTTTGTAGATCATATTTTTGGAAAATTGATTCGCCATTAACACGATATCTTTTACACCTATCAGTATTCCATTTTGTTTCTCACTTCCATCACCGTGCCAACCTTGTACATCATGTTCAATGTTACTTTGACTTCCTTTGAATCTATCCATTAACTAAAACTAGAAAGTATATTGTGAGTAACAATAGTCATAAAATCATTTATAGAATAGCATGAAACCATATTTTCAATATAAAACACCTCTAGACTAACAGAAGATATATATTCTCATATTATTTTTAAATACTTCAAATTAGATAGTAAATAAAACATGAATTATCATATCTATATCCCTTAAGAGTGTCAATACCCAGAGTGCAGCAAGGCCTATTTTCGTGTACCAGGATACCCTGGGTCAAGCCTTAAACTCCTAGTCGGAGTTTTCACTACTAGGTACATCTGTGACAGAGCCACCACTACTTATTTTTATCAAGAAAGGGATGTATTTTCATGGAAACCCCATATAAAATTTACACTACCAAATTTTTTGGATGTTCTTTAATACAAATTCTCAAAGTCTATCTTAGGGTAATGTTCTCTATTTAGAGGTTATCTAAATCTAGTTTCCAAGGTTTGTACTAAACTTCCTCTAATACAAACTATAACGCCCCCACCCTAGTTACCTAGAGTCAGTGCATTATTACATAATATTTTCATGATCATTGGAGTTCAATTCTATAAATACTGATTAGTTTAGTAGCCTTAGATGTAATGGATACATACATAAGTTTTACATTACATCATGAAAAAAAAATTTCCCCTTTGAACACACTCATATCTTCTAGCATATCTCCAAAGGTCAATCATAAAATACTTCTTAACATCCTGGAAAAAATAAAACATAAGAAATGGGTGAGATCAAATTCTCAGTAAGGATAACAATATAGCATAAACTATCATAAATAAGCATAAACACTTAAGGCAATGTATAAGGCTAAAACACAAGCCTTGTATACATAAAATTCAGCATAATATGGAAAAGATAAATCAAATAATTCCATTTACATATTCACATGGATAATCTACTAGTCAAATAATCACATGTAATATCAATAGATAATTTAATAATGATGGAATGCATAATTACAGAAATCATAACCACATAGTCAAGGCCACGTTCCAAGACTACAAATATAAATTTTGGCAGGGCCTTGTTCTAAGACACTAGTTTGTCTCATGAGACCCACCGATGCATCAAGGGTTTATAGTGGGTCCCACCCGTCACTTACTATGTCCAATGCATTGCTCATATGAAAAGGGTGATATATAATCTAAACATTCATATTAAAAATCGCATACAAAATGTCAATAATTTAACAATAAACCACGAATGGTATAAAAACTACACATCCGCAGTCAAACAAAACTCATTCAATTCAATATGGAAGATTGTATTATAATAAATCAACCTCAATCAAGAATAAAATTTAATTGAATATAGTGACATAGATGAATGTAATCTGTAAAACTATTCGAGAGAAATATCCCAATTTTCATGAAAACATTTAAAAGTCTCACTATTTATCAAGGAAGTCTTTTCAAATCAATTTTTGAAAAAAGGGTTCCATAAAACTTTGATACATTTGAATGTAATTTTAATTTCAAAACATTTAGGTCTATATAAATAAATCCATAAAATAATTTTTAAAACATGGACATTAAAGAGGAAGATATCGAAGAAAAAATATTTAAAACCTTAAAAATGATATTTTAGTTAAAGTGTTCCTAAGAAAATAAGAGGTGCTTGAATACAAATAATTGAGGAATAACATTAATCAAAACATTAAAATATCATGAGAATAAAGGTATTCAAGATATAATATGTAGAAAGACAGTATATACACCATATAAAATTGAAGTGGTGCATAACAACAATGAAAGTCCCAATGGTATGTAAATTGAAATGAAATACATTATAATGACCATATCCTTCAATTCAGGATAAATCAATGACATTGTTATGTGTGAAAAATATAAATACACTCAATATGATCAGATATTAAATGTAAATCAATTAGAGGGAATTAAAAAATATTCTTGTAAAAACAAAACCCATGATATTTAGGAATAACATTAATCAAAATGTTATAATATCCTGAGAATAAATGGATTCATGGAATAATATGTCAAAGGACAGTATATACACAATATAAAAGTTAATTGGTTTATAACAACAAAAAAGACTCAATGGAATGTAAATTGAGATGAAATCCCTTATAATGACCATATCCTTAGATTCAAGGTAAATAAATGACATAATTATGTGTGAATAATATAAATACACTCAATATCATGGGACATTACATGTAAATAAATCATAGGACATTCACACATATTCTTGTAAAAACAAAACCAATGACTTGTATGGTTAAGTCAACAAATGGAAATTGAGTTAAGATTACCCTTATCAGGCTCATGTAAATGACTTGAGAATTTATAAATGGAGTTATTATGAGTATCAAAATTGTATCCACACAACGTGGAGTGGAAATTAACATAGAAATAATTAAATAGTTATTCCACACATTATCTTGGAGTAAAATATTCAATGAAGTATGTGTAAAAGCCAAGGAGTGGAAAGTGAAATTAGAAATTCCCTTACAAATTTGGTATCTTAGGAAACATACACCACATGAAAGAAGGATCATACAATGAAGCTATAAATACCCATAAAATAAATTATATTACACAAATAATACAATCACGGTCAGTACATACACCACACAAAAATGAATTGTTTCAAATATAGAATGAATCACATGAGAATAAAAAGTGAGATGAAATCCCATTACCTTGTACTTTTCCTTAGTTAATGGTATGTTAACATGCTATATAATATTTAAATAAATTTTATTAAATTATACAAGAACTATGTACCAAAATATGATATCATATATGATCTTTTAATATTTCTATGTTAATAATATTTTAGTAGTATCATTGTTTTAGGTGTTAAATTAGTCGTTTTCCTTTACATGACTAGTTATGTAAGTCATTTTTTTATGGATAGAATGTATTTGATTCATATTAATAATTATATTAAGTTATTAAATAATTTTTTTAATCAAAAATGAAAATTATTCTTGAATGGTTACAATGGGGAATTAATCTCATCGCGTTCCTGGAGACTGTAATTCGTATGTATGCACGAGGGACAATATCATTCTATTTATGGTGAAATAAAATTAAATTGGATTTTATGTCATATATAAAGAATAATTAAAATGTTATATTTATTATTTAAAAAAATTAGACTCATTATTATACCCATCAAAATAATGAAGCATTGAATTAAAAACTACACAAGGATGTAGAGATGGTAAGCCGTATGTACGCACGCATGGTGACTTTTTCATTCATAGGATGGATATAATAATTAATATGTTTGTAACATATATATAATAACATCACATTATGTATAAGTTACTATTATTATTATTTTTTTAAGGAAAAAAAATTCAATTGGAAGTGGAAGAATAATAGAACATTGAAATAGGTGATGAAATTATTACCTCTTCTTCGGGTACTTCCTTTTGATTTGATCGAAAGTGATCCATAGGTTGGATTTAGGATCCAATTAAGGACTCTAGGTTTATGTTAGGGTAGTTGGTAGGATATTTGAGTAGGGTCTGGCCAAGACAAATGGATTTTGATGTGTGAAATTAATATAAGGGTAAGTGTCCTTTTATAAGAGAGATGAGGGTCACTTTAAGGAAAGCATGAAATATTATTTTATTATAAAATCATTTCTATTTTATAATGGATAAAAATGAATTTATTTCAATTATAAGGTGGGTATGGTTCTTAATATTATCACCCAATAGGTTTTAGATAAGTTTAAGTCATTGTATTATCTTTATCTTTTATATTTAATTCTTAGTTAAATAGTTTAACTTTTATTATGTCTTATTGTATTTTTATATTACATGGTTAATAAACATACTATCAAATACAAAGTGAAACTCAATTGGTTCATTAATGACATATATATAATTAAATATGTCCTTTGGATGAACCTTATATTTATTGGAATATTATATCATTTAATAATATAGTATTTGTTTAAAAAACTCATTTATGTCAATTTTGACACTATTTAGTATTTGGTTTTTTTGAAAGTAAAAAAAACTTGATTACTTAGAAAAAATACATTCAATCTACCATAACACGTCATATTAACCTTGAAAATTAGTTTATGGAAACAAAAGTATCAATTAAAATTTATTTTGATATTTATAATATCAATTATTTAAATCATTCATTAACAAACTAATTACTGCATCATCATTGTGTCATAAATAAATTTAATTATATAATGTATAAAAATTATAAATAAAATAAAATGTCATAGGAAATATTTTTCCCTTTATAATGAATATTTATAGTCAATTTTATCTTTTGAATAACCCTATATTAAAAATGATTTAGTTATTAATCATTGAATTTTATAGTTTTAACTCTTCTTCAAATAAAATAATATTAAATGTCCTATTCTAATCCATGTGGATCAAAGAGAATAATAACTTACTAATATTTTAGATTTTGGTTAAAAATAAGTTATCAAATAGGATTAGTACATCTGTTAGTGTAATTATAATACCATTTTTACCTTTAATTGCCCAATTTTCTTTCAACTGTGGTAAATAAGATTAAAAAGTTAGTATTCTCAAAAAATTATATTCATTATATTGTACCAAAATTTAAATACTTATTTAACCATGCCTCTCATATTTTTTAAATTCAATTCATAGATGCAGTAAAATTACGTTTTATGCAAATTTGCAAATGTGCCTTGGATGTGGGTAAAAGACATCAAAAACATAAATAAAATTCTATACATCAAATATTATTATAAATTGACATCAATGAATTAAATTTAACTAATATAGGTATTAGTTTTCTATTGGGCCTTTAAAATCAATTTAAATGAAAATAATAACTATTTAAATAAAAGTCAGTTTTAAATAATAACATAGTGTTTTTCAATATTCATATAAAATTGAAAGTTTTAATAAAAATACAAAAACATCACCCTAAGTTAATTTTGATATTTTTAATTTAAAAATAATTTATATTTTATAAAATTCAATACATTTATGTTTCATTAATAAATTTACAATTAATTCCAGCTGTGAAAACCAGAAAGCAGGTTTTTAAGAAATAAAAATCATCAAAAGATGGACATGTGTTTATATCCAATTTAAATGTGAAATTACTTCCAATGACCAAAATTAAATAAAATGATAAAAATATAATCTATATATACTCAAAAACCAATTAATATGATAATCTAACAATATAATTAAATTGGGTGAAAGGAATTTTTGAATCAAAACACAGTTGTTTTCAATATTCATTAAAAATAAAACTTCTCATAAAATTACCAAACTTTCACCCTAATCCAATACTGATATTATGAATTCAAAAATTAAGTCAATTTCACCAAATTGAATTTATAATGTCATCTAAAATTAATTATATTATTATTTACAAAAGGGACATAAGAAGTACTTCCTTTATCAAAACAGTTTAAATATTTTAATGAAACTTGTACATTTCCTTATAAATATGGTTTATTTATATGATAGAATTATAAATGACATTTAAAATTTATTTTTTACGATTTCTATTACTGTATTTAATTGTTATGTTATAAATATATCATTTGAATAATTAAATTGTTGATTCACAAAAACTAAATCTTCCATATAATGTTAGCCAAGTCAGTGTTGCGTGTAGTATAAGCTATTGAATTTATGTAATTATATAACTTTCTATAAAATATTGGGGTGTTATAGGTGTACAGTGTTTCCAGATTGGTAGGGGTTTAATGTTTCCAGAATATTGAGTCGCATTGGTGACTCACATCGATGAATAACTTTGGTGACTCTCGTTAGTGACTCATGTCAGAGACTCACATTGGTGACTTGCTTCAATGACTCGCATTAGCGAGTCATCGGTGAATAGTGTTGACAAAATCCTATAGTATCACCTCTTTTACATTATCATTGACAAAAAATGCATTCATATTCTTGTTTTAAAGGATTTATGTCTGATTGAAAGCCCATAACTCCTATAATTTTTTTCTAAGGGTCTGAGTTACTTTACTCATTAAAATCACATAGTCTTGATTTGATATTCCTTTAATGGAAAATTTAAACCATATCCAAACCAATACTTTATTTATATTTTCAAAAGGAAAGATATCTTCCTCCCTTAATCTGTCACCTTGTTTTCCCCTCGTATGAGATGCAAGAAAATTTCTTTCCAAAGGATTTGTGTGATTGTGTTATGGAACATGGATCATGTTTTCCCTGGAGTTCTTCCTACTACATGCGCTCCCCCTGCTTTGGTGCAACTAGGAAGTGTCAATCCATCTTTTATATAAGTTGTGTTCTACATCCATTCTTATTGGCTCATTGATATTTTTACTCTTTTTTATTCTTTTCATGTGGGGTCTTGTGATCTATATGATTCTAATGGACCTTTCATGGGAATTGTCTGGTGTGGTTGTGTCGCGACGTCCTTGGGTGGATGCGGCTATTGTGGGAGAGGAAATCATGATACACTATTTTGTCCCATTCTCACACAATGAATGTAAGAAACCTTGTGAGGTAGTGTATTCATGGATTCTCTTTTATATATATTCACAATCATAGAGTTATCATGATTTATCCTTTGGATAACAATTAAATTGACATAATAAATATTTGAATAATGTTTAAGAATTTTTATCGATCATATGTTGTTTCTTTATTCCAGGAAAAAAGTTTTCCTCTTGATTTGATAGATAATGTGATATCTATGATTTTCTTGTTTAGCATGCATTTCTTGATGGAAATTGTTAATGAACGTTGTTTCCAATGCTTTCCGAGGATTATGGGTGCATTGTCACGGTGACATGCTCTTGTGGCCTAGTTTTCCCTCATTCTAAAGGGAGGCTATATCCGTAAATTATTTAGATATGTCTACTCCTTGGTAAAAATAGGATGATGGAATGTCTATCTCTCCATCTATGTGTTCGTTCTAGGAATTTATCTCCAATTCTAGGCCTCCCTCATAGATTTGAGCTGTTGTTCATTAATCTCATTCCCGATATTATACCTTTGTAGATTCTAGTAAATTATGCTACTTTTGTCAGGACATTCCCAAGGGCTGTGCCAGATCAGCAACCTTCGGTCAAAGTATTTGATAACATCATTCATTTTAGGGTATCCTTGGGAATTGAGATATTGGTATACATGTATTTTCCTTAGATAGGGATTCTCGAGGGTGCATAATCTCGAGGAATCCCACGTTGAATGTGAAGAAATTTATTCCCGAGGCATGTCTTTGAGGTTTCCTTCAGCTTCCCTTGTTTAACACATGGTATGCCACATGTTTATCGTCTTTTGAAGATAAAATTAGAGTGATCCGGATTCCCAATGGAGACACATCAGACTAGTAAATCCCCAGGAGGGAGAACATGGAAGTTTTATTGAATTGATGGATCCAAACACCAAAAAAGATAAGATCCAGGGTGGTGTGTCCTAAAAAGGGATCACCAGATGAATGGATATAGACACCCAAAAAGAGATAACGCAGGGTGGTGTGTCCCAAAAAGGGAATATTTCACACCATGTGGGTGGATGAGGAAAAGGGAGCACCATATGGATAGATCTGGACACCCAAAAAGAGCGGACCTAGGGTGTTGTGTCGCAAAAAGAAGAAGATATCACACCATGATGGTGTATAACAAATATAGAGAACCATATGGATGGACCAAGACACACAAAAAGAGCAGACCTGGGGTGGTGTGTCAAAAAATGGGAGGTGTCACAACGTAGTGGTGTGTCCCAAAAAGGGATCACCAGATGGATGGATCAAGGTTCCAAAAAAGAGCATACCAAAGGAGGTGTGTATGAAAAAGGAAAGATGTCTCACAATGAGGGTGGATCCCAAAAATGGAACACTAGATGGATGGATCAGGATTCCCAAAAATAGCGGACCTAGGGTTGTGTGTCCCAAAAAGAGAAGTTGTCACACCGTGAAGGATGATCTAGACACTACAAAGGGTGGACCAGAAAATGGTGGGTCTCGATAAAGGGGACACCAATGTTTAACATTGGATGGGATTGAACCTCATGGAGGTTTCCTAAGAACCCTGTCTAGAAGACAGAGATAAAAAACCACGTAGTTCGAGAGGGTTCGTCATGGGATTTGGGTTTACTCAGTAGAACAGAACCCAACAACATGCTGGGACATAGATATGGTTAGAGGCTTATATGGATGGCATGATTTCATCATGATGTG
This sequence comes from Viscum album, assembly GCA_963277665.1. Classification (NCBI taxonomy): domain Eukaryota; kingdom Viridiplantae; phylum Streptophyta; class Magnoliopsida; order Santalales; family Viscaceae; genus Viscum; species Viscum album. Next base: position 991,482,109 of record OY728164.1, on the reverse strand, counting down.
GAGGATCAGGTAAAAATTCGGATGGATATGGATGAAGTTTCTATGTGTGGAGTGAATGGGGATGGAATTGAGAACCGGCTTGAATGTGGTAGTGTTGGTCTTGAACCACAAGAAGGTTTCATACATATCCCTATGGTGGTGAAAAAAAGTCTACATAGTTCTTGGATGGGGTGTTGAGTTTCTTTAATAGGAAGCTCATAGAGTGGATGAATGGATGGGACCCGAAGGAAATAGAACCTTCGGGTTAAGGCTTGATCTTCCTGAAATACATAGGCCCGAGGGAGAGACTAGGATGGGACATCAGAGATGGGTTTGAACCTCGGGGAGGCTTCTTAAGTACCTTTCTCAAAAGCGAAAAAATCTCAATGTCCATGTAGTTTAGAAATGGGGCATAGAATCATGGTGTACAGAAGGGATAACAACCCAGAGACATGTCAGGGAATACACATGGTTAACAACCCATCGCAAGAGGTACACTCTTTATTGGAGAAGTATGGATTGAGTGTGGGACTTGAGCCTTGAGATAGCTCAAGAACTGGTCTAACACCACTAAGGGGTGTACCAATGATGTGGGTCCCAACAAAGGGGACACTGATGTCTACCATTTTTTGGGGTTAAACCTGAGGGAGGCTTCTTATGTACCCTATCTAGGAGATGTGGATCAAAACCCACATAGTTCGAAAGCATACAGTTTAACATCATGCAGTACAAGAGTGGAATAATGTTCCAAGTCTTGTAGGACAAGTGAACCGACATTATGTGGTTGGTATAGATGGATCCTAGGGAGAGATGGGCTTGAACCTCCGGGAGGATTCATACATACCATGTCTAGGAGACAAGGATCAATATCGACATACTTCAGTTGGGTATGTAGTTTAACATCATGCAGGACAGAGGGCATGAATATTATGCATGGATAATGGCCCAAGGACATGTTGGGACTTACGAATGATTAGTATCCCAAATAGGATGTCATGGTCAATGGGAACTCTAATACCTTGTGAGTTATAATGGGTGTGAGAAACAAGAGGCATCAATAGAGCCAATGGCCATGTTGTGTAGGTATGCGCACACGAGGTGGTGTGTGGATTACGTGTGGAAGCTGCCTGGTGTTGCTAATGAGTGATAATGGTAAATGGGGATTATCCATGGAAGGTTTCCTGGTTCTATAATGCAGTGGAACTGGTGGATGGGGATTACACTTGGAAGCTTCCCTAGTGGCACTAGGGAGCAAGAATGGTGGATGGGGTTTATGCATGGAAGTTTTCTGGGTTCCTCTAAGTAATAGGAATAGTGGATGGGGCTTATGTGTGGAAGCTTCCTTGGTATTGTTAAGGAGCATAAATTGATGGTGGGGCTTACTCATGTAATATTGCCATGATTTCATCCTCATGTCGGGCCATGAGGGCATCCCATATTCTTTTCAAGGGTTAACGATTCAATTTAATTTCACATGAATGGACGAGTTGTGTGAGGCTCGTGCAATGAGATTTCTATTCTGTATTCCTCATGTATGGCCATAACATAATATTATAATCAATGCGTAAGTAAACATATTGAATAATGATATGTATTTCTATAGATTAATTTCTTGTACAGATGACAACTGATATCTTATTAGTGGCACATAAGGCATATCTTATATGGAGAAGGATGCACCATATATTTTTCATATAGGGTATAATAAAATTTATAGTTATGTAGAGTGGGATATTATGCATAAAGAACCAAGAAATGGATGGTTTGGTACTTACTCAATAGTGGCCCTTTCTATTAGAACCTTGAATATGAGTCATGTGATTGGGATTGGATGAGTTTCTTGAGGTACAAGTCAACTCAATGTACTCAAGGAATTGATGATGAGAATCTCAGCTCATGGAATATGAAATGGACCAAGAGAAATATGTCCACTCAAGGTGTTTACTATAGTTCATAAGAGTTTCATAAATATTGGTATTCTATATGTGGACGTTGGGTGCACATAAGGGTGCAATGTAAAATATCAGCAAACCGGCCCAAAAAGTTTGCAGTGCGACTATCCATTTTCATTGGGGTTAGTGATGGTAGTGAATGGATTTTCCTAGAGGTATGAGACCACAGATCCTGTGTTATACACTAGTGGGCACATGCCTGAGCACTATTGCATGTAAGATTGGCTCTGCACAGGATGGGCTGCATGCATGATTGGGTTGTTCGGCACATGTACATGCAAGATGGGAAAATTGGCTTTGTCACAAAAAAGTATTAGAATATGGAAATGATGCAGACAAGATTGATGTTTTGACACAAAACATTACAAGTCTAGTGAAAAATATTGGAATATTTCATGTAGGAATGAAATCTTTCACACAAGAGGAGATCCTGTACGCACATGGCATAGGAATAAAAGGGAACATTCAAGGAATAAACCACTATGGGCCTTGGAGAAGGAATACCTATATGGGACCTATCATAAATGATCTCACATGGAGGGTTCTATTCTACCATGTAGTCATGTAAGTGGTGGTCTTGCAAGAAATAAAGTGGCATCCAACCTCTGGGGACTTACCTCGACGGTAGGGGATACACTTGTATTTATAGGCAAATACATGAGCGATGGTGCATAATTTTCCAGTTGCGTAAGAGATATTACACGAACCTTGTGGTTAGTGTACATGAAAATAGGAGTTTGTTATCATATTGGGAACGTAAGAGTCTTACACAGAGATTCCAATCTTGCGCTGATATCTCAGAACTTGCACACACCTTCTTTATCCACCTTTTATTGACTTCGTGGAACATTCCCGAAATACGTCACATTGGGCACATAAGAATCTTGTGCATGAATATTGATCTTTCACATGCATCTTAAAACATGTGCACACCTTACTAAGATGTTTTTTGGATTTCGGGGTAGAAGATGACATTTAATTGGGTGCATATAAGGTTTTCAAGATAGGATGCACACAATATTTTGTTATTGTATTAAATATTTCATTATTTCATGAAAAACAACCATTCTTGCACGAAAAATTTCCATTGTTGCATGAAAAACCATAAATTGCCCCAAAATAATCCTAGATGGCCATTTCTAGATGTCTAAATTCTAATGGCCATAAAATCTTATCCATTACCCCATTTAGGATCCCCAACCAGTCAAATTGATGATTTTGAAATGAGCTAGCTCCAAGATCATGTTTGGAGGCATTCGGTGAATTACATGGATGCATATTATGGTTCCAACAAACGTAAAGACGAGAATAATTTTAAATTAATTGGCTAAAGATAATGAAGAATGTTTAATGAATCTGGTGGTTGTTATTGTGATTTTATGATAATAAAATGGATCCAGTTATACCTGTTTACTGAATCCATTAATTCAATACGGAATAATGAATTGGTTGTATGATAAAGATAATTCCTTAAAAGGTTCTAAGTTACCCTCTTTTTAAAGGACAATTTCCTTATGCTTTGTACCTGTGACATCTCATTGTTCATGATGGCTAAATGTTTTGTTTAGGTCTAATATCCTAGTTGTTGTGTCGTTTGTTTCATGCTTCTTTTGTTGTGGTGTGATCCTGGGATACCTAGGCGTGGAGGGATTTTTTGGTATGTGGTGGAAAGGAGGCCAAGTAGATGTGGTAGAAGTTGATGCCTAGAGTGGAGAGTTGAATTTATTTACGATTGTGGGCATTGGAGAGGACATCAAAGTTGATGAATTGGGTTGAAGAAAGGCTTACCCATTGTTATGAAAGTTGTATGCTGGTTGAATTTTTTTTGTTGTTTATATGATTTAATTTCCCTATTGCTTGTGGTAGCCGGTCTTTCTTACCCTCCTTCTAAAATAGGTGAAGACACGCGAGGTATTCCATATGCTTTATGTTCTTATCTTATTAAGGATGGATGAGTCTAGGATCTAGCTATAGGTGGAGAAACCCATCCAGTATTTCATCTACTCTCCCTATTGAGCCCCATGTGTTTGTTAGCATAGAATGCTTGACAAAAAATCATGGAATTATGAAAAGTGAATATGTTATTAATAAATGATTGAATGAATTAATTTTTAACCCATGGGGTTGGATCTTGCACAGATGAAATGTTGAGAATAAAATTATTATAAGCTATGGAATGAGTTTCATTATTTCTAGAGGGCATGGATCTTGGATTGAATGGTAATAAAATGTAATGTGGGTTTTGATAATGGTTAATTAATTTTTAAAGAATTAATTAAAAAAATGTGAAATAGAAAAAGGTATAATGTATCTTAACATACCTATTTAAACGGTTGTGTTCTAATAGGATATATAGTCTTAGCGATGACAGACAAGAGTCAAGAGATGTTAGCCGAAGAGGAGTCTAATACTAGGTTATGCCCATAGTGTGGTTGTGAGCTATGTTATATCTATAATTTTTTTGTTTCTATATGCTACTCCACCCACTCACTTAGGGAAACTGATACCCCAAGGATTCTGATCCTTGGGTGGTGTTTTCTCCAACATCCCAATGGGAGGTTAGATGAATGATTTCCCTCATTGGCCCCATTCAATTATCTTGGAATTTACATGTGCTGGTATGCACTGTGGTTAGTTTTCCCCATATATGTGTTTCGAGGGATGTAATGGTTTGTGGTTATTTTAGACACATATATTCTGGATATAGTTTCCTATGTGCTACTATGGGTATAAAGTGTATAGGATATGATGGCTTGAGAATCTAAACTCCGGGTATGGGCTGTAGTGACTTAAGGTATAACACTCGAGGCTTAATACACATTATGTAGGATGTGGAAGCTCTCGAGTACTACCTAGTTACTTTTTGTATTGCATTTTTGGTGATGAGTTGTACGAGGTGCATGTTGTGGTCCTACACATAGGTGACTTCAGGCAATCATTTTTGGAGAGTGATTCCCATGAGGCACGACGTTGGGGGAAAGAGGAAAACCCATGGGTTATTGTTATAGGGGTACCCTTTATATCCTTTGTTATATCATATACTATTGTATGTGACACTTTTTTAGAGTATCCATGGTGAGGCTGAGAACTTAGTATACATATTTATGTGATGAGTTAGTTTAACGTGTAGTTCACTGTGATTTGGCATGCTTTCCTTACTTTTTCACGAGAGGATCTGGGGAGGATCCTATTGAGTATAGTATTATAATCCCTCTATGTTATATAAGATATTTTCAGGTCACTTAGAGTAGGTTGGAGATCAAAAAATTTACTACTTTCATTTGGTTTTGCATGAGATGTTCGGGCTTCGTGGACGCTGCCATTTTATTTTCAATTGGTACTCACAGTTTTTCTTTTCTATAGTGGTAGAAATTACATGACATTAAATATGTTTATTTGGGATTTATTTTATATTTTTATCTAGGTATGAGTTTTTTTGGTGTCTATATTATCTCTCTCTTTCGCATGTGTTCTCTTAGAGGGTAATGCCTACCATCTGTGTGTTTGCTATACCCTTGGTGCGAGTCTCTAACCTGGAACTAAATATAGGTAGGACACATGGGTCATTATCTATTTTCTCACATTGAAAACCTATGAGGCATACACCATGTGGGGAGGGGAACATGACAGAGTGGAATCAGAGGTATGTTTAGGGATAGGGAGTACTTTGGAGTTTGGCACAAGTGAGGTTGCATGGGTTGGTAGGGAAATATAGTTAGTCAAGTTTATTAAGAACTCTAAAAACTAGAGACTGGATGAGAAATAGGTATTTATCCCCCTATGTGATCAGATACTTGAGCCTTTATGTTTACATTGGCTAATAAATGAGGTGATACTAGTTTCAAGGTAGAGACCCAAGAAAGGATCATGCATCACTATTATTTTCAAATGTGTTGGAATGGGTACACCTTGAGATATGTTAAACTAACATGATTAAAAAAAATTAATGTTGTCCTCTTCTATATTCATGGATTAGGAAATTTTACTATTTTAACATTTTCAGTTATGGATCCATGTTGAAGTCCTAATCTGGTTCTCAAAGAATATGTCTAGAAGGTTGAGCCAACAGATCATCACCAAGGTGAGTTTGACGACGATAAAACTTGGAGGAGGAAAATCCATTAATTTAAATGCCATATATGACCAATATATGAGTGATCAGTTTCAAATGCATTCATGGAAGACTTGTTGGATGAGGTTGAGATTTATTTCAGTTCTATCAATGATCGGAAAGAGAACTAGGTATTATTGGTTGTGCCAATATTTCATGGAGCAGTGAGGCAATGGTGGTTATTATTCCTCAGAGATTTCTAGGAGTTGATTGACTCATGAGAGGAGTTCCGAGAGTAGTTTAGATTTGAGTTTATTTTTTCGACCGTGAAGGAAAATGGTCTCCAAGAGATTATTATCCTCTGATAGGGGATCTATAGTGTGTGATAATTTGAATTCCATTGTATAAAACATTTGTGATATTCTCAAGACCTCATTCTAGATGAGGAGGCCGTGGTAAGTTAGTTCGAGAAGGATTTTCATATAGAGATATACCTCCACATCACCCCATTTATACTGAAGACATATATGGATATTCTAGTGAGGTAATAGGTTTTCGAGAAGACATTACCTAGAAATTGGTCATCACGATAGGGGATTCATCAGGATTCCTCACAAGGAAGAGCTATGGTTCTTGGTTCTTAGTTTTTAGGGCAGAGGATTTTCTGTTTGGACGAGGGTTGGTCCCAACCATTAGTGTCTTTTTTATCCCTAGAAAAATTCTCTCAGACTATGAAAAATAATTAGGATCTTATTTTTGTGTGGAGGTAGAGGTCTTTTATATCAAGAGTGCCCAAAATTTTTGAGTATTCAACATGCGTCACGTGTTCCACTTCAGGTTTCTCCGTTGATGCGGTTCCAACAAAGAAAGTAACAGTTGGTTTCACCATCTTTGTATCAATAGAAAGCATATGGGCTAGTGAAAGGAAAACCTCTAGATGCTCCCCATCCTTATAGAGCAGAGTTCTGCTATGGAGGTGGTCATCATCTAGGCTAGGGAGGATATGGAGTAGGTCAATGTTAGCTTCATGCATTAGTTTTGCTATCACCAAGTGATAATGATGCCATTTTAGGTACAATTTTCATGTCTTCTATTGGGGTGAAAGCCTTGATTGATTCAGGAGAGACACATTCTTTCATATCACCAACCCTTTTCCATCCTTAAGGACATGAGGTAGAGAGGCATACAATTCCCTTGGTGATGACTACACCATTGGGAGGCTGAACTAAATTGTTTAAAGTATGTAGAAACAATGAGCTGGTGCTGGGGAAACACCTCTCTTGTGGGGATTTACTATGTTTAAAAATATATCCATATGATTTCATCCTCATCATGGATATTTTTTATTTGGTGTAGGCTATCTTGGAATGCTTTTGGAGATAGGTGGCTTTCTTCAGAGATAATAGAGATCTAGTAGAGTTTTTTTTAACTGGGACCCTCAGATGGATCCGAGGTGTGTTTTTTCCTGGTCATCCATGATGGCCAAGCTAATACTATGTTCGTCAGAGGTTGAGTAGTTGGAATTTACTAGGGTCATGTAAGAGTACCCTAATGTTATTCCAGAAGAGGTTTTATAATTATCCCCTCGATGAGAGATTGAGTTCAGGATCGATCAACAACTCGGCGTGTCACATATCTCAATGTATCCATACAAGATGGTGCCTTTTGAGTTGAGAGAGGTGCATATAAATCTCGATGGTATGTTTTAGTGTGTTTTCTTGACGAGTGTGTCACTGTGGGGTACAACAGTTTTTTTGTAAAGTAATCTGATGGTAGTTTGTGGTTGTGTGTCAGTAATCATCTATTAAAAAGTGAATGTGAAGAAACTCTCTCCTCTTCCATGGATTGAATTTTTTGATCAACTAAAGGGTGAAAGTTGGTTCTCAGTGATCAATTCTCTGTCAGGATATCATAATATGCATGTGAAGGGGGAGGATATTCTGAATACTACTTTCTATTGTCATCATGAGAATGATGATTTTGTAGTGATGCCGTTTGGTGTGACAAATTCTCTAGTTGTGTTCATGGATGAAATTACTGTTGTGTTCCTTGAGTTCCTAGAAATGTTTGTGGTGGTTTTCCCTTACTACATTCATGTGTACTCCATATCCGAGGAGGAGAATGTAGAGCATTTGCGTTCCATTTTTGGAGTTCTTCATCAACAACAACTATTTGGGAAGTTATTGATGAGTGAGTTTCCCGCTTCAAAAGTCCGTTTCGTAGAGAATGTTGTATTTCAGTAGGGAGTACCTGTGGATAAATCAATGATATAAGAAGTTGTGTCTTAGGAAGCCCCTAGGAAAATGAAAGAGGTAATAAGTTTCCATGGTCTCGCAGGCTCTTATAAGAGATTCATAGCCAATTTCTCTCAGGTTGGGACTCCTCTGATAAAATTGACCAGAAACGATAATTTGTTCATAGAGGCTGATCAGTGTTAGGAAAGTTTTGAGTATCTAAAGGAGAAGTTGGTTAGTACTTCAGGTCTCCATATTCTACCAGAAAGAGTTCATTTTGAGATTTTTTATGATGCTTAGCATCTTCGGTTAGACTATGTTTTGCTGTAGGATAGATCCTTCATTTCTTATGGTTCTTATGAGTTACATTCCCATTAGTATAACTATTACACCCAAGATCCTGAGTTGTAGTATTAGTGTTATCCCTGATGTTTTGGAGACATTACCTTATTGGTCAGTGTTTTGTGTTCTTCACCAATCATAAGAACCTGAGGTATGTTTTCTCCCAGAATGACTTGAACATGTTCCTACATCCATGGATTGAATTTTTATAGGAAAATTAATTCAACATTTCTTATAGAATAGTTAAGGGTAATGATGAATTCTATGTGCTAAACAGGAAGTCACGTAGTGATGCAGTGTGTGAATTAGCTGATTCATGGAGAGTAGTGGAAGAACAATCATCATTACATATTGAAAAGGGAGAATTTGGCGGAAGAGGGTGTATTTTTTAAAAGATGGTGTAGTCATCTTTGGTGTAGTAGGTAGAAGAGTCATAGTTTGGGGATCTAGAGGTGGAGGTATAGAGAGACTAATTTTTGTTGTTGTGAGGCCCCATATGTTTGGTCTGAGGATGAACAACACTGGGTGTTATTTCGAGTATGTTTTTTGATCCATTTTAAATGAGTGAGATGGTTCTCAAGGATTTCTATATATCTCTTTAGCGAGACATCCAATCATGAAAAAAATGTAATGATCTTTTAAGAGTTAGTTTTGGTGGCCTAGGTTGAAGTATGAAGTTGCAGAGTTTGTGTCTCGATGCTTGGTCTGCCAGAAGGTGAAGGCCAAGAACCATGTTCTCAGTGGTTTTCTCCATTATTATATATTCCTCAGTGGAAGTGGGAGAAAATCTTGTTATACTTTGTCACTAGTTTACATTGAGATCAGGGAGGCAATGACACCATATGGGATGTATTGGATCATTTGAAAATATAAGCCCACTTCATAGATACCAAGGAGTCAAGCTCAGTGGATGTTTTGTTGAGGTAATATCTGGAAGAGGTCGCGAGACTCTATGGAGTCCCGATGATGATTGTTTCCCATCAAGATCCTAATTTTACCTCCAAAGTGTGGAGAGGTCCCTAGCATTATTTTGGTTCTCAGATACCTCAACATATCTTTTCATATGTAGACAGATGGGCAGTGATGGTTTGCTCATGGGAGTAAGATTTCTCCCCGATTTTTTGTACCTTATGAAGTCTTTGTTCATGTTGGAGATTTTGAATATCGGGTAGAACCTCCTCTATAGATGAGCATGATACATGATTTTTTTCATGTGTCACAACTCCGTTGTTATCTTCATAATTACCCTCCCTTCATCGATAGAGGTGAGATCCGTGTTGATGATTATGCGACCTTTGAGGAGCACCCTGTAGAGATCCGAGACCACAAAGATAATGTGTTGTGTGGGTGTCATATCCCTTTGGTTCAAGTATTAAGGTGTCATGGTGGCATGGAGGAGATTACTTGGGAATGTGAGTCATAGATACATGCTCAGAACCCCAAGCTATTTGATATTAATTTATTATCTTGTAATGTTGTTCATTTAGTGGTTGTAGACCATTTCCAATTATGAGATGGATTTATCTTGTTTCTTGTTGTTGATTTATCCCTTTTTAGAGGTATCTTCCCGGATAGAGTTTTTAAGAGCTGGTTGGGGTGGTCTCGTGGTTTTCTATTGTTCGTTTTATGATGTGATTGAGCTCCTATGGCGGTGAGAGCTTTGAGAGGTATGTCACAGGGTTAATGTTCTGAAGACCCCTAATCAGTTTCCACTCTCATTTAGTTTTGGATTTGTGGGGATGAAAATATTTTTATTAGTTTCTAATGTAATGACCCATATCTCTATATTCCATTCCATTGTGAAAATCTGGTGTTTGAGGTCTTCTGGGAGGTCAAGATTACTTATTTCTAACACTTGTAAAAATTTTCTAGTTCTATGAATAGTGTTTCAAGGATGGTAAGTCAACTATTGGTATCTCATATATTGGTAGGTCATCTATTGGTAGGTCCTCTATCAGCAGGTCATCTATTGGTAGGTTATATATCTGCAGGTCATTATTCGGTAGGTGTACAATGTGTCCAGATTGGTAGGGGTACAGTGTTTCTAGAATGGTGAGTCATGTCAGGGAGTTTCATTGGAGAGTCCCAACAGTGACTTACATCTGTGACTTGTGTCAGTGACTCACATCGACGACTTTCAATGACTTGCGTCGGTTAGTTGTCAGTGAGAAGTGTTTCCAACATCCTATAGTTTCACCCCTTTGACGTTATCATTGATGTAAAATGCATTCAAATCCATGTTTTAAATTATTTAAGGATGATTAAAAGCCCATAACTCCTTTTTTATTTTTCTCTATGGTTAGGGGTGCCTTTAGTCATTCAAACCACATAGTCTTGACCAGATTCGTCTTTAATGTAAAATCTAAACCGTATATAAACTGCTGCTCTATTTAGATTTTAAAATGGGTAGGATATTCTGATTACTTGTTATTCTATTTTTTCCCTGGTATGAGATCCCAGAAATATCCTTTCTCAAGGAGTTATGTGATTACATTGTGTAAATTGCACCATCTTTTCCCTGAAGTTCTCCATGCTGCACGCGAACCCCCGATTTTGGTGAAACCAAGACGTTTCAATTCATATTCGATATAATGTATGTTCTATATTCGTTTTTATAAATTCCTTGATCTATTTCTTCTTGTTTCTCATTTCCATATGATGGAATGTGATCTTGATGTTTCTAATGGACCTTTCTTGGGTGTTTTCAAATGTGGTTTTTCTACAACATCCTCAGGTGGATGCAGCCATTGTAGGAGAGGTGATCGTGATCCATTGTGTTGGGACATTAACAAGAAAAGAACATTAGAAACCTTATTAGGTAGGGGATTCATGGATTCTATATTTTATTTATGTGTTGTCCAAGATTTATCATGATTTATCAATTGAATTACAATGAAATCCATATAAAAAATATTTGAACTAGATTACATAATTGGTATTGATCATATGTTGTTTCCTTATACCATGAAAAAAATTTGCATCTTCATTTTTGAGATAGTGCAATATATATGATTTTCAGGTTTAGCATGTCATTCATGATGAAAATTGGTAAAGACCAGAAATTTGAGATCAATTTTAAATTAAATATCCAATGATAAAGAGTCATGTTTAGTTTTCTAGTGGTTATTATTATGCATTGATAATAATCAAATGAATATAGTTATTCTAGTTTAAATGATTCATTTACTTTTATATGGAATAATGAACTAGTTGTATGATAAAGATATTTCCTTGAAGGGTTCTGAGATACCCTCTTTCTTGTAAAAACCGATCACTTTATGTTTTTGAGCTGTGAGTGCTCATTGTGTGTGTAGGATGAATGCCTTATTTAGGGGAAAGAGCCCAGTTACTATGTTGTCTATTTCCTTCTTCTTGTGTTGTGGTTTTAGCCTATAATATCTACGCCTAGTGGGATACAATGGTACTTGGGGTTATAGAGGCCCATTGGTTAAGGTATTAATTGATTCCAATAGTTCTCATAAGCATTAGTTTATGCATGTGGGTTTCATGTAGGACATCAGAGTTGAGTAAATTTGTAGAAACCTTGCTTAACTATTTTTATAAAACGTTGATGCGAGTAGAATATGTTATTATTTTTATCTTCTTAACTTTCCCCATTTATTAAGGAATCATGTATTTCTTACCCTCCTTCCAAATTAGGAGATGGTATGTGGGTTATTCCATGTTCATTCAATGTTTAACTTCTCAAGGATTGACGGGTCTATGCTCCTTCAATTGGTGGAAAAGACAGAATGGGCAGTTCACTTACTCGATGTTTTGAGACCCTTTTGTTTGGTAGCATAGAATGATTTTCTAGAATTCCTAGTATTAAGAAAAGTGTAGATGTAATTAATAAATGATTGAATTAATTAAATTTTAATCCATGGGGTTTTAACATTCTAGGATGCAATGATGAGGTTATAATTCTAAGAAGCCATGGACTCAGTTTGGTTATGCCTAGATGGAAGGTATCTTGGATGGCTTGGTAATAAAACATAATGTGGGTTTTGATATTTGTTAATAAGTGTTTAAATAATTGATTAACATAATTTCCAATTATAATGGGAAAAGGTAACATAATTTAGATCATTAAATGTTTGTTTTCTTATACGATGTATAGTCTTAGTTATGGTAGTTGGGAGTCCGAGTGATGTAAGCTACAGTTGAGTGTAAAACTAGGTTAGGCCCATAGTGTGGTTGTGAGATATATAATATATGTATTTTTTGTTTCTATATGATACTGCAACCTATCAGATAGGGAAACTAACACCAGAAATATTTTGATCCCTGGTGTTCTTTTCCAAAATATATCGGTGGGAGGATGGATGTATAAAATCCCACTTTAGCCACACTCTCTTATCATGGTAGTTAATTGCGTTGATATGAACGATGGTTAGTTCAAACCATATAAGTTTATAGATTACTGTAATGGATTGTGGTTATTTCATACACATATATTATGGATAATTTCGTATGTGATACTATGGGTATAATGTGTATAGGTTTTGATGTTAGGAGGATCCTTGGTGTATGAGCTACAATGGATTGAGGTATAATACCCAATATTTGATTCACATTATATGGTATGTGGTGGATCTCATGATAAACCTGGTTACTTTTGGTTGTGTGGTTGTAGTGATGAGTTGAAAAAGGTTCAATTTGTGGTGCTACACCCAGGTGTCTTCGGGCTAGCCATTTCGGAGAGAGATGCTCAGGACATGCGATGTTGGGGAAAAGTAGAAAACCAGGGGGGAAGTGGTATTGAGTAACATTGATATAATTTATTATATTATATACTATTTAATGTGATACATGGAGAGAGTAAGAATGGTGAGGCTAAGAAGATAGTATAATTGTTTTGGAGATGATCTAGTTTCACTTATTGTTCACTGTGATTTAACATGCATTCTTTAATTTTTCATGAGAGGCTATGGGGAGGATCCTACGGAGTATACTATTATACTAAACCTATGTTGTATAAAGTGTTTTTCAAGTCACTTGTAGAAGGTTGGATATCTTTCTTAATAATACTATCTTACGGGATCTTCATGAGATGTTCAGGCATCATGGTCACTATAATTTTATATTCTTTTGGAACTTACAGTTTTTCTTTTTAGTCATAGTAGTCTTTTCATGACATTACATAAGTGAACATGAGTTTTATTTTATATTGTAGTCTGTTAATGAGTTGTTTGGTTTCTGTATTATCTGTCTCTTTTTCATGTGTTATCATAGAGGTTAATGCCTCCTACATGTGTGTTCGCTATACCCTTAGTGCCAATCGCCACCCTGGGGCCAACAAGAGTTTGGAATCAGGGGTAATTAACTCCTTTTTCACATTACCAACCCAGGAGGGGTACACCTTGTAGAGAGGGTGTCATGATGTTACGCAAATTTAGGTATCATTATCTCTTAAAAAGGAAGGAGTTGTATGAAGTCTAGGAAGCTGAATCATGTGGATCATTTATCCCCTAGAAGGACACATGATTTTGTAACCCAGGGAGAGTCATGAAAAAAGATCAGGAAAAGCACATGATCTTCTCATGTTCACACAATGCATGTTTTAAAATATTTTTGTTTCTTGTGAAGGTTTATAGGCACACACTAATTGTCATTAGAAGGATGCCTAATTATTTCCTCTGATCAAGCGACTTGTCAATCGAGAGATTCCCGAAAGTCACTGAAACCCCTTAAAAAATAAAGGCAGAAAAATGTGAAATATTTATGCGATGGAGAGATATGTTTAAATTCAAGAAACATGTTTGAGTGATTCAAAAGACCATGGGAATCCCCCTTAATACATTTCTTCCTTTTCACATGAGAGGCTGATGGAATGTCCCCATCATCATGTGAAGAAGCTTGTACAAGTCCATTCTATCACGTGATACCCCTTCTTCTCCATATAATGGTTGTGGTATTGTTCATGGCATTACCCTTTCACCACTATGATATTCAACATTGATGAAATTAAACATAAAAAAAATAATGGTGATTGTACGTTACAATTTGCGCAAGCCATAATGATATCCTTTATCAATCATGTGATGCCCTAAAAGACAACCATTGGGGAAAGGATATGAGTTATGTAAAATAATGAGTGAAATAAAATAATAAATGGAAGAATCATCTCACAAAGTTAAGATACACTGATTCTCATATAAAATGGGTTATGCAAATTGTGTGATCTACATTGATCATGGGATGGTACTCTGATAATAAAACTCAGTCTCATAAATTCCCTTCGACAAGCTATCCTGATCTCAAAATAGCCCATGACAAGCTGTATTGATCTAGAGAATGGACTATGAAACTACATCTTGATCAGGTGAAGGATGCTAGACCAGTCTTATTAGATCATATGATAGAATTTATGATGAATTATTGATCCCATACAGGATATCATGCAATATGAATAAAGTGTGAAAAAAGAATTTGACAAGTCAAATTGATTATGATAAATCCCTTTGATGAACTGGGGTCTAATTAAAATGATGATGGTAGAGTGTTCTCATAGTTTATGATTATCATGAATTAAATGGTTAACACAAATAATGATAATGGAAATAATGGGATGCATTACTCCCTCCATCGAATCCATATGATATTATGGGTATATGAACCAAGAAATGTGACATATAACTGGGGTGATAAGGCCAATAAATCCTCCCTGACCAGAAAAAACAAACATGATGGTGGCTACACCCATGATATTTCCCAATAGCGGACATATAAGAGAAGAAACATTAAATGATTGAATGGTTCTACCAATAGGTAAAATCCAAGGTATTACATAAGTAATCAGACAACATGAATATATGCCTCATGTGATCACCATATAGATCATACAAAGGACTACTGTATTTCCAACTAGGTCATGCGAATGCATTTCATAATGTGGAATTGGTCATGATAAATCTAAAGAGGATAATTCTTGACAAAACAGGAGGTGAATATGAAATAAATAAAAACATACCGGGGTCTTATGTAATAAAGGATACACTAGTTTTCATTTGAATGCATCATGTGCTTCACATGAACTGTCCAGATCATGTGACAACACTAGGACATGTTAGTGAAGTCTTGTGATGTCCTCCGAACATGCTAACCAATCTTGAAGAGTAATCTATACATGTTTCCCATGTATTAATTTTCCTTTCATAATGTGTACCATGTTCTGAGATATCTGTTGAACATGTCAAACAAGTCACATGATGACCCCTAGACATGTCATCCAGGTCATTTGATGCTCTCCAGACATGTCATCAAGATCAAGTGATGTCCTCCGGACATGCCTTCTCGATAATGATACATCCTCCATATGTGTCAACTAGATCATGTGATTATATATTTACATGTTCACTATATAATTAATAGATGTCCATATTATCAAAGACGTGTCAAAAGGACACTTCGGGACATGATAACCCTTTCTAGTAGACATATCATGGTATACCCCAAAACCGAACTATGTGAACTCAAATTCATTTCAAAATACGATACATAGGATTCCTTACTAAGGATAGATATCCAATAGAAATATAATTATATGTCGTTCCCTCCAGGTCTCTGAAAATCAATCTCATGGGACCCAAAATATCATATGGGTTCTAATTTCTTCCTCATATATCAATGGATTGAGGAGAAACTGAACTACATTGTATATGATTACTACTATAAAAAGGATACATAAAATGCATTGAAAAGGCCAGAGATCCACATTAAACATCCTATTTGAGATGACCCTATTTATATGACCCATATCCATATGTGATGAGACTGATATGTTACTATACCTTTTTTCTGACATCGAGAATATCTCTTGTGGGATTAGGTATTTTCAGTGGTCATATTATTCACATCATAAATTTTCCCTAGATAGAGAAACCACAATCTGTATAACCCATTATGTTCCATGATATGTATTACCATCATACAATGGAATTATCCTCAGTGTAATTCATAAAGGAAATACCACATTACTAAATGTTGGGGAAATAACCCCCATAAGAATTAATTATATCTATCCATCCATAAGTGAGTTGTGTTAAGATCAAATAATAATGAAACTGGTCTCTATTATAAGAAGGATATATTGGATACCTTCTCATGGATCAATCCCAATACCCAATTCCCAAGTTTCCTCATACATATCATTTCATCATGATATTATATTGAAATGTTTAAACAACCTTTGTTGGTTTTTATTCTTGTTATAAATATGATATGTTGGAAACCTCATAAATGATCAATATCATCCATGAATTATCAATCAACTACCTAGATTCTAGTAAAATATAATGTCCCTGGTTATATGGATTCAAAATATAAGAATCTACATATTGCTGAGAAATTATAGGAAATGGATTAAGAAACTAAGCAGTAGACATTAGCTCTCATTAATTGAATCCTCTTTACAGATTTAAGGATTCAACATCCTATCATTTCTTTAGGGTAACTGGTCCAACATCAGTATTAGGTAGTTATTCATATACATATTATAAATATATAAGAGTGTTTGAGAATAATAAATAAATCCCCCAAAAGGGTGAAATACTCCTACCGCAAATACTATCAACAAATTTAAGTTCCTAAGCACTATTCAGTCTAAAACCACAAATGACTTCCTTCAATTTGAGAATAGGTTTGTACTTTATTATGAATTTGGGAGTCATTTGTAGTGTCTAAGAAATGAAAATGGTGAACCGACATTAGGTTACTGTGAAACCATACATGACCAACCACAATAAATCTTCATGAAGGAAAAAAATGTTACAATTAGTTAGAGGGATTTTAATGATAAAATAATAGAATCACTATAGGAATCTGGAACCTTGTATCCAAAAACAGGGGCAACACACTTTCTATTAGAGAAAAAACAAATCATTAAGAAATCAAACTTAATAAAATGTTGAGAAATAGGTTTTTTCATTCCCCCATAATTTATCATATAATCACCATATAAAATAACCCTATGGCTTAGAGTAAATTTACCATGACATGGTGAAACAAAATCTTCAAAACTATAATCATATCCCAAAGAAGTAATTTTAAATTATATGAAATATGGAGTGGGATAAATAGAGACAAACAATATTAATCTCTATGAGAAATTACTACTATTAAATATCTAAATTAAATAGGCAAAAAAGAGGGTTAATTAGGGATAAAAAGGGGGAGTCTATAAATATGGCCTCCCATAATAATGCATTCCTACTAAAACCAAGTTGGGGATGATTGTAAAAATGTCATTCTTCCAAAATTTAAAAAAATCCCAATTATTGTTGAGTACCTAGTTCATGGTTTACAGGTTTCCTATAGAAATAAAATGTGATTTAGTGTCCTCTAGGTCCATTAATGGGTACCTATTTATTATACACCTAGTATATAGTGGTATCTAATATATGTATAAGACACCACAAAACTCACTAGGTGCCCAGTACAACTCCATCTGGTATGCAATGGTGTCTGTTATACATTACAACACCATAACCAAAATACAACCCTTATAAAAACCTATTTATCCTTTCCAACACAAAAATGAATTTAAAATACACTATATTAGATACTCAAATTATAATATTTTCGTATAAATTCCACAAATTAAAACACCCATGGATCCTATCTCACTAGAGAGAAATTTCTAACAATTCTACTAACCTTTAATGATCATGGAAATTAAAAATTCCCTAATATATAGATTCTCATGAACATGAAATAAAATTACATGAATCATATGAACATATCTATTCATGATGAGAAAATTCATGCCTCCCACCATGACGCTTCTACCAGATTTAAGAATTAAATCACTCCACCATATCCAAAAGAACAACATTTTCTTCAGAAAATTCATATTTTGATACATCAAACAAACCGGTTGATTACTGAATCATGTGGTTGAATCCAATTCATATCACCAACCATTTATTATTATAGTGTACTAGTCCTTCCCTTATCTCATTAATATCCCCCATAACTTACTCATGCTATAAACTATGGTTCAATTTACTGATACCTTAAGAATTATTTACATCACAATATGGTGACATCATCCAAAGAATATCATCACTAAGATCGAGTTATACCTAATGATGAAATTGTTTATTTATTGATGTACCATGAAATGAATAGTATAACCCATGCATATCAATTTTACATAGCTTCCCTAAATTCCATAATTAGGGTCTCCACTTACCATAATGAATTTCTATTCAATAATCCCATTTATTTATTCCTATCATGAATATTCACATCATCTTTCTCATGTAAAACTCAATTGAAGCATCATAATTATCATTAAATATAAATATTTATGTACTGACTCATCCCTCTACCATGGGTTAATTTAAATATACATAATTCTATCAGTAACAAATAACTGTCTACCCATTACTTTCGATTGTTTCTTTTCATAAAATAGATTACCCATAAATATGAGATTTATTAGAAGAGTTACAATTTATTAAATGTCTTGGATATTTTCATTTTAGTGTTTTGGAATATTAGTAAAAAAAATATTAAATATCAAACCCTTATAATACAGTAGGAAATTTTTATTCAATTTCCACTTCATTTCATAAAAATACGATCCTTAAATTTAAACACATGTTTCATTAAAAACAAAAATTCTCCCTAGAATCAAGTTATTTCTCCTAGTATGACAATAAAATAATTCATAGAAACCTTCTTGGTATCATTTGGGAATGATCACATAATAAATAGTGAGATTAGATATTTAGTAAGGGAATGCGAACTACGTTAGCTATCATAGAATAAATAATTCTTAAATAATATGGAAAAGACAAAAAAATAAAGTCCATATAACTAATATAAATAATGTAGTATATGTACATGGATTAAAGAACTACATATAAAATCAAATGGATAATAATAACTGATTTCATAGTAATGGAATGTATAATTTTGGACATTATAATCATACTTTCCAATACTTTTACAAATAATCCACAAGTATACCATCAAGGCCTCATGATAAAACATTATAAAAAATTGGGATAACATAAAAAAATACTAAAGATAATTTGTCTTATGAGACATATCGATTCATTATGGGATATAAAATTTATCGACCATCATTTAATAGACCCAATGAATTTATTATATTAATAAACTCAAAAACAATTCAATACATTATCAATACTAATATTTTTATTGGAAAACAAACTCACAGAATGTTTATATTGTCCATATTCATTAAAAATAATTACATGATTATAATCCATCCAGATTAATATGTTGGATGATATCATTATAATATATCCCATGTAAAGAAAAAACATTTATTTGAATATTCGAAAAAAAAAATATTTGAAAATAAATTTTAAAACTAGTAAATTAATATTCAAATAAAATAAGTTTGATGATGATAGGAAAATACATTGCTGTAAATGATAAAATAATGATTCTATTCACACTATTGGTAGAATGTAGATCATTTCAAAAATAAAATGACTATCACTTTTAATTTATTTACATAAAGTTCAAAATTTTTAAAAATATCTTTAATAAATATTTTATAATATAAACAAAATTCTAGAAACAATTTTAATGGAAATATATACATGGAATAAAAAAATTTGACCGACCGGAAAAACAAATTATGTTTTAAATAAGCATATTCATTCATAATTTTGATTACTTAGAGAGGTAAAAATGAAAGGAAAACATGTAATTTTTACAAAAAAACATATTAGTAGAAAATAAATAATATTTTACATATATATATTCAATATAATTACATCATCATAAATTTCATCATAAACAATTCTATTAAAAAGTAATATTGTAAAATAAACCCCTTCAACATTAGAAACTTTTGAATCATAAGACCAATGAATGAAATAAATTTAAATGATAAAGTAAATACAATAAATAATAAAACATTATTATATAATATATGAAAGGAACATTATATACAACACAAAAAAGAACTAGTAGTGAATATGATATATATGTCTCATAGAAATAAATGTGATATGAGAAACCCTTACCTCAATTCTAACTCTTCATTTATAGAATTTATCTCCATAATAATAAATATATATTAATTTTTTACATTCATACAAACATTTTGAATTATCTAAATTTTTTTTATACAATTTATTTCATTTATTACTATGACTTATATAGTTATTAATTTTTTTAATTTCATATCAAATGTTTTGATGCTTTCAATTCATAATCACAATTTATTTTTTTTCAAGTTAACCATGGTAAAAGGGTCCATGGTTCCATAATCACCCTTATATCAATAAAGACTTAATTATTTTTTTTATTAATTAAATATCTTTTTAATAAAATTAATTTTTATCAAACATAAAAAAGGAATCATATCCTTTTGTGGAGGTGGTGGTCAGCATATACAAATAAGCAACATTATAGTTTTTAATATATAGAAGGGTAAGAAGGTAAGAAAAGTGTTATTTTCCCAACATAATTATTAATTCACCAATATCATGTATATTCATCGAATCCATCATAATATCTATCCATTTTGAGTTTTGGGGGAAAAACAAATCACATCGCCTTATAGAGGTGGTATCCCACTCGTACGTGAGATCAATGATTTGATTTCCCTTTGGATGGATATGGAGATGAGTAAAGGCTATACCAAATACATAATTAAATTTTATTATAGTAGTGATAATGTTTTTATTATATAATATACGTTTTTATTGAATTTATGTAGGCAGAAGATGAAATAAAATGAATGAACTCTCTTAAGAGTTATACCTCTTGTTTCTGAAACCACAATTGGATAACACATTAAGAGTTATAGTTTTGTCCTTTGGTGCAAATAGAAGGTTTATGTATTCAGAAGAATGGTTATTTAGAGATACTAGCATGTATTGGTAGAGTTCAATGTATTAAAATGTGATTGGAATATGGGATAGGAGATCCCCATTAATAAATGATAGGAGGTACACAATTCAAAATATTAAGAACATTATAAAATAATTAGTTTCATAATAATGTATATTGGTACCAAATTGACATTTTTTCAACATTAGGAGATTATTTGGGTGAAATAATTTCCTAAAATAATATTTATAAATGTTGAAGTTTCATTTTAAACATTATATTTTGGTAATAATCCTCTCATTATACATTTTTAAAAGTAACAATAAAAATAATTTTATTTATATTTTTATGGATTTAAATTTTATTTTAATTTTGATTGTGGAAGAAAATGGTCCATGGATGAAATTTTTCTATATTTTCCATCCCACTTATCCTCTTTCAATTTTTTTTAATCATTTAATAAGATATTGATTATTATGAAATATCTTTAAAGTAATTTTTGGGAATATTCATTTAATTTGACTTTAATGACATCAAGAAAGAAAATAATGATAATATAAAAACAATTGACATTAATTATAATTTATAATTACCAATTAAACTGACAAAACACCACAATTCCTCAAAAAAATGTTAATGGTATTTTTTTAAATCATTTCCCTTTATATTTTTACTTCTTGAACAAGCACTTTATTATTGTTGCATATGAGTATAAGAAAATTATTTCATATATAAATATTATAAATAAATTAATATAACAAAATATAATTATTTTTCCTAAATATAATTATTTATATTCATTCATAACATCTTTTTATCCCAATGAAAAAATATAAGAGAAATTAAAATCAAGAGAGTCACATTTTTTGTAATTATTGTATACTTAAAATATTATAAATGTCTTAATAATTGATAATAATTAATAAATTTCCATATTTTTTATCATGGAAGGTTATGGTCTAAACAAAGTAGTAAAATTATATTTGGATATGATTTGGGGAGATTTTTAGGCCGTATCTCATAATTTTAACCATGTTTTACACATTTTACCCTTACATTGATGACAAAATTTTACAAAGGTTCCTATTCATAATGAATATTAATAAAATATAAATTATTTCCAATTTGAATCTCATAATTCCAAATAATTAATAACATTTTCATGGTTTAATTTCTATAAGGGGTAAAAATCAATTTTTATTTAAATGTAGAAAATGCAATAAAAAATTTATTTTAGAAAAATTTGTTTCTAATTCAAAAAAAATAAGCATATAACAAAATTAAATATGATTATAATTATTTTATAATTAATCAAATTATGTATAATTAAATAATAATTATGTTACTATAATAAAAAAATAAACAATATAATGGGAGTTTTAAATAAAATGATTTAAATAAAATAAATGATAGTTTTGTAGAAATCACCATTTTCTACAATTAACTCAAAAATTAACAGTTTTAAAAAAATAATAAAAATTAATTGCAAGACTATAATGAAATTATGATTTTAAAAATAATTCGATTTTTCTAATTATTTTTAAAATTTGTATAAATGAAATATTAAATCTGTATAGAAAATAAAATAAAAAACATTATTTGGAGAAATTGAATTTTTGATGAATTGAATGACTTTATCCCCATTCCTTGAAAAATAACCACAATTAAATTAATTTTAATTTAATTTATTGGATAAATAATATAACAATTTCAGTTGAATCATTTACCTATAATGATCAAATTAATCTATTATGATAAAAATGCATTATTATCATAAAAATATTTTTAAGAAAAATATATTTTTTACCTACAAAGGGATTTAGAATCATTAGTAAATAACAAATAAAATTGTATTATTAATTATTCATTTAAAAAATGTAAAATTATATATATATATATATATATATATATATATATATCTATTTCAAAATATGGTTATTCCTATTCATACACTTTGATGTAACCAATATGTTATAATGTTTATATTAAAATAATAATATTTTTATAGTATATAACACTTTGTTTAAGATATGTGTTTCATATATCACACTCTATATAATATTTTAATTACTGAAAATAAATTCTAATGTATTTGGGTGTTACATTGATAAACCATGTGATCTCCCAATCTACTAAGAAAGTCCTCTACCTTAATAAAAAAATCAATAGGTAATTTCTCTAGTGCATTAGTAAATATTAATTTTATATGAAACTCATTCTATCCATGATTCTAGAAACATCCTCCAAGGAAATTATAGGCCAAAAAACTCACTATTAGATATGGTACTAAATGAATAATCTCAATATTTATATCATTGATACAAATAAATACAGACCAATTTAATATATCCAATAATAAAACATTAAATGAAAATATTAAATCACATACATACCAAATTTCAATTTTGTTTTTGGGTTTTAGAGGATTAGGAAATACAGTTTTATAATAATACCCACTTCTTTAATTGATTATTTTACCTACTATGCCAAAATTTTATTATTTCGTAATTTTTATTCAATATCTCCAATACAATTATTCACACATGAAACAATTCTTGATAAAATTAATTTAACATCATTATTTATAACCAGAGGATATGAAAAAACAAAAAGGATGACCACAAATTATTAGTAAGGGTAAACATAAGTATTAAAAAAATGAATGGAATCATTGAAGATAATATGAGAATAACGGTATGATAACATAATCAAAATACATAATCAAAACATAAGATATTTCGTACCCATAAAAATGTGGATCATAAATCATGATATAAGGATTAAATATTTAACATAAGTTAAAGTCATATAAGTTATAAATCATGATCCATGTGAAAAAAATTATTTTTTAAAAGGATATATTAAAACTCATAGAAATAAATAAAAAATAATATAGGTATCATGGAACATCAAACATTAACCATCGAATCACATAA
The DNA here is from genome assembly GCA_963277665.1 of Viscum album. NCBI lineage: Eukaryota > Viridiplantae > Streptophyta > Magnoliopsida > Santalales > Viscaceae > Viscum > Viscum album. Next base: position 991,457,793 of record OY728164.1, on the reverse strand, counting down.
ATAGATAATTAAAATATCAATTAAAAGAAATATATAACCTATAAAATCCATTATCTTTGAAGAATAACTTATAATTCATAAAATATGTCGCCTTACCCAATGCATTGGGGGTCTATAATGAACCAACTCGTCCTTGGAATAAAATGTAACAAACAGTCTGGGGTTTATAATATAACCACCCATCATATTTTTATAATGAAAAAACCCATCAATAAAAAAAAATTCTCTGTACCATAGAATGAAAAAATAGATGGATTTCAATTTTCAACATAATATCCTTCAAAAAACTATCACTCATTTTAGTTTCATTAACACGTAGGAAAGATACAGATTCAAAGAAACTCTCATTAAAACAATCATAATCCATATAATGAAATAATAAGGATTTTATCATTGGAAAATATACCCATTTTATTATATGAAAACAACAAGGGATGTTTTTTTAGATTTAAATGCCATGAAAAGAACATTTAAGACATTTATTTTAAAAGAAGGAAAAATTTCCTTTTCATTGGATAATATTTTCTTAAAAATTTATTAATATTATCGAAAAATATTTTAATTCAAAATAATCAAGGAAAATTAAGAACTAAAATTTGATGTAAATAATGATCATTATAGATAGAAAACCTTTATATGTCAAAAAAATTAAAAATAAAAATTATTCTCAAACTTTCATAAAAATATGAAAAAGTGAGCAATGAAAAATATGATAAGAAATTTTCATTTTTTAAAAAATCTAAAAGATTAAAATATCATGAAAAATAAAATTATCAATTAGTTTTTTAATTTAAAACAAAATTCTTGAATTATGATAAACAATATGGAGAGAGTCTTTTGTTTAATATATTTAAAAAATTAAAATAACCTGTTTTAACAAAAAAATCATTTCAACCTTTGGTAAAAAAATATCATTTGTAATAAAAAAATTTAAAAAGAAACATGAAATAAAATATTTATAAAAATAATAGTGATATTATATGTAATGTTTTAATTCATATACCATCTAAATTAATAAAGTTTCCTCAATATAAATATGTCTCAGAGAAGGATTTTTGAGATGAGAAAACCTTGAAACATGTGTGATACGTAAATCACAAAAACATTGAATGCTGGAATATAACATAAATCTATAAAAACATTAAATTCTATTAAATAAAATTTCAAAACACATTATTGGGTTTGTAATTAAACAATATAATATAAATCATGATACCTAACAAGAATTATGTCTTTATGAATTGAAATTGAGACCTTGGAAACCCTTTCACATTTATAACATTCAAATCAATATCTAATTTAAGGGAAAATTTCAACTGAACATTAAATAACAAGATCAAAGATAAACCCAAGATTTTGTATCCCAATTGGTTGCATATTCACATTATATAAGGAAGTTGGTTCACAATACAAGACAAGTCACAAAGAAACATCATCGAGTTGAAATATACATATAAGGAGAATATCATGTAAGTTAAAATGTAATAAATGAATTTAATATGTGAAAAATGTTATGAACAACCATTATAAATAAAACATAATACAATATAATTTGATCTCATAGATGATTTTTGAATAACATATTTTATAAAGTTTATGTGTAATATAATTATTGAGAATTGAATTAAAAAACGCCTTACCTTATGCCCCAACTTTCTATGTTTTTTCATTAACCCATTTTTTAAAAACATATTTAATTGTTTAATTATTTAATAAAAGTTTACAATTTTATTAATTTATAATTTTCCATTTTTTAATTTTTATCATTGATATATTTTATTAAATAACTTGCTAACTCCACATTAGTTGTATTGAGCAAATTTAATTCATAATTTCAAAATTTATTTGATATGTTTATCATTGTAAATGGTGTCATTGCTACAAAATCTCTAGAATAATAATGAAATAATAATTATTTTTGTGTATTATATACAATTTTAAAAACATACATGAAATGTGTACATGAAAAATTATTCAAATCACTTGGTGGAGGTGGTAATACCCACATTCACATATAGATGTAACAATTTTTCTATGGATAAAAGTTTATAGAAATAGATGATATTTTATCATTGTAAAATTAAAATTATGTCCTGAATATCATATAAATAAATTAAATCCATCATCATAAACAATAATGAGAGGTAGTGATGGAAAAAAATCTCTTTGTAGAGGTGGTAGTCTGTGATTATACATGAATGATGTCTTGATTCCCCATAGAAATGAAAAATGATTTATAAGATTATTAAATTAATTTAAAAACATGTCATTTAATTTGATATTTATTTAATTATACTAGAATAGTTAGTGTTTAACTAATGGAGGAAGAATAAGAGGTATAATAAAAATAAACAGCAAAGGGGATTATATCCTCTCTGAAGAACTTCCATAAATCTATCCTCAAAAGACCACATGGAGAGTATTTTAAGATGTACAGAACCTATAGAATGTATATAATGATTTTGATAAGATGATTTGGTAAGAATATTTCAGGATACGTGTATCAATAAGTATGAGAAAGTGACAAAAAGTGGTGTCCTTATAAAAGAGAGGAGAGATGTAGCCAAGGAATTATGTAAAGGATTAAATTAAAATAAAATAAAATTTCATGTTCATGTATTTCAAAAAGAATTTTTTATGAATATATGATATATATATATATATATAAATAATCTCATCTAATAGTATTTATAAATTTTTAGGTGATTGTTTTATGCATATCCCTTAGTTTAAACCCCTTATTAACAATTTTGACAATTATCACGAAATCAAAATATTTTACTCTTTAGGAGTAATGAACGTTACAATAAAGGGAAATGTTTTCCATAATTGTAAATTGAATCAAATTTTAGACCATATCCCATTATTATTGATAATTATAGGATTTATATTTATTTTAATTTTTTTAATAAAATAGTATTTGACTTAAAATTACATTAATTTATTTTTCATGAATATTTACATAATTTATAATTGAAATAGAATTATGTAGTTTCAGTATATATTTTAAACACATCACTAATAAATTATATTCATAAAAAAAATTCACATACAATCATAAATCTATAAAAAAAATATTTCTTTGAATGTTTTTAAAACCATTTAATTGATTATATTCACACAAATAAATAAATAAATATATGGAATCCTCTAGACTATATCTACATATTCTTCTTAGCTCCATTATACATGGCCTAAACATCATCCACATACACATTTTCCCTTCCCAGATCCCTATACATGATTTATGAAAGTGCATCGAGGTGCTTGCACAGGGTGTGATTAATAAAACTGAGGAGGACACTTCCAATGCGACCTTAAAAAGTGTTCATTGGTATAAAATGTGTATACCATGACAAAAATAAAAGTTCAAGAAAGTAAATTAAACATAAAATCACGTAACCATTGGTCATGTTCGAACCAAGTAACCACAAAAACAGTCATACCTACTTTGTCTCCATGATGGATGGAAAAAAATAAGAAATATAAATTAATCAAGTAAAACGATAAGAATAGTGATGCATATCTTGATGTAAATACTCAAACATATCATACATAGATATCTCATATTTTTCTATTTATATTCATTACGTTACAGAAACAAACACCTAATGATTATAAAGGTATAATTACATTTTAATATTGGACACACAATCAATTGTATTGTAACACCCCAAGCTTCCACGATACATTTCCCTTTGAATAATGAAATAGCTTGCATTGTATACAACGTCGAGATTCTAACACACTGCGACCAATCGAACTTGCCGTTATGAAGGTTAATACCCACCTTTTTAAATATAAAAATTTTCCCATTCAAAATTTACTTTATTTTTTGATTCGGAATATTGAAATAAGATTGGGGTGAATTTTTTGTATTTTTCTGAAAACATTCAATTTTTGATGAATAGTGAAAAAATGCTACATTATTGGTCAAAACAGACATTTTATTTAAATGATTAGTTATTTTCTTTTAATTTATTTTAGGTCAAAATAGATACATATATATATATATATATATATTCAACATAATTCATTGGATTCATTTTTTAATAAGTTTAGATATATAAAATTTTATCGAACTTTTTACTGTCTTTTACCCACCACGTAGGAGCACTTATAAATTAGTATAAAACATAATTTTACTACTTTTGTGAGTTGGATTTCAAACATCCAAGAGACATGGTCAATATTAGTATGAAAATGTGGTTCAATAAGATGAAAATAATTTTTTGGTGAATAGTAACTTTTGACTTTTATTTGCCACGGTTAAAAGTAAATCTGGAGATTAAGGGTAGAAACTATATCATAATTACCCTAACACATGTTCTAATTCTATTGGATAAATTTAATTCGACCAAAAACAACCTTAGGTATAAAATATGGCCCCCTTTGGTCCCCATGGGTTAGATAAGGACATTTATTATTATTTTATTTAAAGAATAGTTGAAAGAGTTAAATTCAATTTTTAATAACTAAACCATTTTTAATATAGTGTTAAAAACAACATAAATTCGAATATAAATATTAATTATAAATATAAAAATATTTCCTACATAGTGGAATTTTATTTATAATTTTTATTCATTATATAAATTAATTTATTTGTGACACAATGATGACGGAGTAACTACCTTATTAATGAAATATTAAAATAATTGATATTATAAATATAAAAATAATTGTAAATTGATATTTTTGATAAATTAAACTAATTTTATAGGTAAATATGACATGTTAGGGTTGGTTAAAACAATTTTATTAGAAGTGATAACGTTTTTATGGCTTTGAAAAAAATCAAATACTATATAGTATCAAAATTGACAGAATTGTGATTTTAAAACAAATATTATATTATTAATTGATATAATATTAATAAAAATATATGGTTCATAAAAAGTACATATATAAGGTTATATATATTAATAATGAACTATATGGGGTTTTCTTAGATTGTTATAGTATGTTTATTAACCATATAATACAACAATAAAAAGAGACATGGTAAATGTCAAACTATTTAAATAAGAGTTAAAACTAAAATATATGGTTAATATGATGAGCTAAACCTATCTAAAACCTATTGGATGAGAGTTTTTTTACCCATCCCTACCATTTCATTAAAAAAATTATTTTTTATCTATTAGAAACCAAAAATGATTTTATTATAAAATAAGATTTCATGGATTTCCTAAAGTGACTTTCACCTCTCTTATAAAATGGCACCTCCCCTTCTCTCAAATTCACACCTTCGAATCCATTTGGCTCAACCAACCCCAGCCCAAATATCCTCTCAACTGTACTCCCTTCCTCATAGAGGCCATACTTTAGTTAGAAACTCAACCTAAGGATCCCTTTTGATCAAATCAAAATGAAGAACCCGGAGAAGAGGTAAATATTTAATCACCTCTTTCAAGTTCTTTTCTTCTTCCACATCATATTTCTTTGTTGTTTCCATTATAAAATAAGAATATTTTCAAAATAAATGTTTTATTTTATAATTATATTAATTTTAAACGATTTAAAAATAGAATGATATATTTCTTTAAAAAATAGTCTTGATTTCATCTATGTCAACATACTTTGATGGATTATAAGATTATTTGAAATTGATTTATTATGATTCAAAACATCCATATTTTATTTAATGTTTTGTGATATTCTTGAATGTGGATGTGTTATTTTTATATCATTAAGGGTTTATGGATAATGTATCGACATTTCATATTCTAGTTTTAATACGAATGTTTATGTTATGTTAAAACTTTTTCATATGTGGAATGCATTGGACTTAGTAAGTGATGGGTGGAGCCCTCTATAGCTCCTTGATGCATTGGTAGGTATCATGAGACAAACTAGTGTCTTGGCATAAGGCCTTGAAAAAAAATCCAATTTTTAGTCTTGGAACAAGGCCTTGACTCTGTGGTTATGAACTCAGGCATCATGAATTCCATCATTATGAATGTGGCTATTGATATTGCATGTGATTATTCGACTAGTAGAATATCCCTGTGAAAAAGTAAATGAAATTATTTGATTTTATATTTTCCATATTATGATGAATTTTATGTTTAAAAGGATTTTGTTTTAGACTTATACATTTCCTAAAATGGTTATGCATATTTATGAAATTTTCCTCTATATTGTTATCCTTACCGAGAATCTGAGCCTACCCCTTTCATTGTTTTATTTTTCCAAGGATGTGAAGAAGTATTTTATGGTCATCCTACAAGTATAGGCTAAGGATATAAGTGTGTTCAAAAGTGGAAAAATGTTGTTGATGTTTTTATTTTATGTTGTAATTTAAAACATATGAATGTATCCAGTACATTTAAGGCTACTAAAGTGATTGGGATTTGAGACCTTGTGATCATTCTAATGTTATGTAATAATGCACCAACTCTGGGTAACTGGGGTTAGGGTGTTACACTTGTTATTAGAGATAGGTTTAGTATAAACCTTGGAATCTAGATTTAGAAAAACATTGATTAGATAACACTACCCTAACATTGACTTTGAGGATTAGTATAGAAGAACATCCTAGAATTTACTACTATAGAGATTTTGTGAGTTCTCCAAGAAATGCATACCTATCTGTATACGAGTAGGTAAAGGCAGCTCTGGAACATAAGTACCTAGGGGTAAAATTCAAAAACACCACTTTGAGCTAGACTAGAATGAGAATCGGTTCATGACAACAGGCCTTGCTACACTCTTGGTTACGACAATCCTGGGGGATATTCTTAGGATAATTCTCATTTTATTTACAAAATATTATGAATGGTTTATGAGTATATAATTACAAATAGAAATAATTTTGATTATTATAGATTGTATACCTAAATTTTTAATTTATGTTAATTGTTTTACACGTTGGGATTTATGTATTATGATTCATAAACTAATATAGTGTATTCCACTATTTAGAAGTGGAACCTAGTGGATGGAATGGGAATTGTATCAATGCACATAATCCATGTAGGTATTTACCTCCTACTCAAGATAATTGTTGTGGAGCTGGTGATGCAACTGGTGCTGATCAGCATATCACCATACTTGGACAACTCACTCCGGTTATGAATAATAACCTTAACTGTATAGAGCACCCTGATCCTCAACGTGGAGGATCAATGTTAGAACGCTTTATGAGGAAACAACCACCAACATTTAATGGGAGTACAAATCCATTAGTATATGAATAGTGGATAAATTCCTTAGAGAAAATATTTCACGCTTTGGGGAGTAGAAAAAGGGAAATGGTTTTCATGGCATTTTATCGCCTCACGGTGGATGTAGATCAATAATGGTCATTGCTTCAAAACAAAAATTAAGATGATGAAGTATCAAATATGGAAGAAAGGGTGTTTAAAGAGATTTTATTATAAAAATACATTCCTCATGACCATCGAGTAGATATGGAATGGAAATTTCTGAGTCTGAGAAAAAAAGAGGATGAGAATGTCTCAAAATATAAGGCTATCATTACAAGGTTAGCGAGCCATGCTACAGATTGTATACGTAGTCCAAGGAGTAATATTGGTCGATTATTTTATGGGTTAAAACCATTTCTCAAGTGAGAGTTAGTCTCACAATCCTTTCTATTATATGAATATATTGTCTTATTTGCTATTAGGACAGAAAAATAATTCTCTATGTCTTACGACTTTAAAGAAAAGCCAGAGAAGAAGAGATCTGTTGAACACTCTGGAAATGGAAATAAGGGGAAGAATAGAAAAGTTGAATATCCATCCTCCAGTAAATGTGGGAATAAACACCTTGGTACTTCCCTAATGATAATGAGAGTTTGTTATAAGTGTGGTGAGAAAGGCCACCAAGCTCGTGATTGCAAGGGGAAGAAAGTGAATGTCAATGTTGAATGCTAAAATTGTTGAGAAAGGGGGAATTATGCAAATGAATGTCCTAAGTACCAAGGTAACCTAACTCATAAAAGGAAAAAGGAAAAAGGACAAGATTTTGCGATCTCTACTGCTGAGGGTGAAGCTCCGAAAGACGTGGTGGCAGGCATTTTTATGGTTTCCGTAAGTTTAGCCAATGCTTTATTTGATTCTAGATCATCACATTTTTTTCACATTTTCCCATTTTTTCTATGAAAATTAGGTATTTTTAATTTGACTTAACAAGGGAGTTGTCAGTCAAAACACCTTAGGGAAGTATCCTCATAACAATGTTTTGTGAATCAATTCCCATTAGGGCATATAAATGTTCTTTATCTGCTGATCTAATCATCATACCCATGATTGAATTTGATATAATCCTCATTATGGATTGGATTTTGGACCATGATGCAAAAATTTATTTTAATAAGAATGAAGTTATAATTTTTGATGATGATAAGGAGTACCTTATCATTATAACAGAAACATCACCACCTGATTCTTATCTAGATCCAACCCCAGTAGCTCTATTAAATTCAATTATTGTTGCGGATGAGAATGAAATAATTATGGTAGGGGAAAATAATGTTTAAAATAGAGGATGTAACTATTTTACAAGAATATGTTGATGTGTTTACATAGGATTTACTTGGACATCCTCCGGAACGAGAAATTGAGTTTTCCATTGATTTAATTCCTGGTTTAAGGCCCATATCGAAGACCCCTTATAGAATGGCCACTGTGGAATTAGTGGAAAAAAAGAAAAAACTAGAGGAATTGAGTAATAAGGGATTTATTCACCCTAGTATTTCTCCATGGGGATCCCCTATCATTTTTGTTAAGAAGAAATATGGATCTATGAGGTTGTGTATTAACTAATAGGTGATAAATTCTATTACAATAAAGAACACGTATCCCCTACCACGAATTGATGATTTATTCAAAAACTTCCTGGAGCTCAATATTTTTCAATGATTGAAATTCGATCAGGATATCATCAGTTGTGTGTGAAGAAGGAATGCATTCCGAAAAAAACATTTCTAACCTGGTATGGGCATTATGTGTTTACAGTAATGCATTTTTGGTTGATTGATGCACCCTTTGTTTTCTTGGATCAAATGAATAGATTTTTCAAGGAATATCTTGATGACATTGTAGTGGTATTTATTGATGATATATTGGTATACACAAAAATCTCCAAAGATCATAAAAATCACTTAAACCTTATCCTAATGACCCTTAGAAGAAATGAATTATATGGGAATTTTAGAATGTGTGAATTTTGGCATCAGGAGATCTCTTTTCATGGCCATATTGTCTCTAAGGATGGAATCTCTATTGATCCTTCTTAGGCAAAGGGAATCCATGAATGGACCGCACAAACGATTATAACTGAGGTATGTGGTTTTTTTGGTATAGAAGGTTATTATCGGTGTTTTTTCTAGAATATTTCCTGATTGGCTAACCCATTAACCATGTTCCCATGTAAAAGGGTTAAATTTGTCTGGAAGAAAATGTGTGAAGAATGTTTTCAAGAATTGAAGATAATATTAGTTAATGATCCTATCTTGACTCTACCATCAGGGAACGATGGGTTTGTTATTTATAGCGATGCATTAATGGACAGACTTGGTTGTGTCCTTATGCAGAATGATAGAGTTATTACCTATGCAACACGACTACTAAAAATTAATAAGAAAAACTATCCTACTCAAGATCATGAGTTAGCATCTGTAATATCTGCTTTAGAGATATGGAGACACTATCTATATGGTGAAAAATGTGAGATTTATACTGATCACAAGAGTTTGAAGTATATTTTCTCACAAAGAGAACTAAACATGAGTCAAAAAATATTGCTTGAACTACTCAAGGATTATGATTTAGCTATAAACTACCACCAGGTAATGGAAAATAAGGTGGAAAATTCTTTGAGCAGAAAGGATCATTGAGTTTTGAACAAGATGGGAGTTGAAAAATATCTTATTTTCATGGATCTAGTAAATATGGATATGGGAATAACCATGTAAGGTGAAACAACCATTCTTTTACAAATGGTTTCCAAAAAATCATTACTTGAAAGGATAAAAAGTTCTCAGACTGATGAGGAGGAATTTCAAAAGAAAATTAATGTTGTGAATGATGGGATATTGATCAACTTCGTATATAAAGATATAATTTTGAAATTTGGGAAGAGACATTGTTTTCTTGATATACCTGATCTAAAAATGGAATTTTTGGATGATGCTCATAACAAAAATTTCTTTATACACCCCGGTAACACTAAGATGAATAGAGATTTGAAAGTACATTTTTTGTGGGACAACATGAAGAGAGATATTGCTGATTTTTTGTCGAGATGAATGTTTTGTCAACAAGTGAATGCTTGAAGGAAACAACCTGGAGGAGTCATGAAACCTATTCCCATACCTGAGTGGAAATGGGATAATATTAGGATGATCATTGTCATGGGGAAACCAAAAACTCATAGATGGAATAATGAAATATGGGTCATTATTGATCGTCATACCATGTTAGCACATTTTCTTGCTATAAGAGAAAAGTTACCACTTTAATGTATGGAAAGACTATATATTAATGAAGTTGTAAGACATCATAGAGTTCCCCTATCGATTGATTCTGACTGTGATCCCCATTTTACCTCATGATTCTGGAAAAGTCTTCAGAATTCCTTAGATACTGAACTTCGTTTGAGCACTGCCTACCACCCTCAAACTGATGGAAAATTAAAACAGACTATTCAAACCTTATAAGACATGTTGAGATCTTTCTCACTTGACATTCATGTATGTGGTATCAATATCTTCCATTAAAGTATTCAGATGGCACCATATAAAGAGTTATATGGAAAGAGATGTCGCACACCAACTTTTTGGGATGATGTTGGTGTAAGAAAACTTGTAGGCCCAAAACTTGTTGAGGAAACAGTTGAAAAGGTGAAGGTTATCCTAACCCACATCAAAGCAACTCAAAGTAGGAAAAAGATCTATGCCTATAACCGAAGGAAGAATTTAGAATTTCAAGCAGGAGATCATGTTTTCTTGAGATATCTCCATGGAAGGGTGTTATACGTTTCGATAAAAAGTGTAAATTGAGTCCCAGGTACATCAGACCATTCGAAATTCTAGAACGAATTGGAGTTGTAGCTTATCATTTGGAAATGCCTCCAAGTCTCTCCAAAGTTCATGATGTGTTCCATGTATCACTGTTGAGAAAATACATGCCTAACCCAACGCATGTACTCACCTATGAAGAAATTGAACTAGAACCTGATATGTTTTATTATGAAGAGCATGTCAAAATTATTGATACAAGAGAACAAGTGCTGAGAAACTGGATGAATCGTCTGGTAAAAGTACTATAGAGAAAACATAAATGGAAGAGGCAACATGGGAACCAGAGGAACTTATGATGAAGAACCACTTGAATATTTTTGTGCGGTAGTACTATAGAAATTTCAAGGATAAAATTATTTGAAGGAGAGAAGATTGTGACACACCAAGATTCCACAGTACATTTCCCATTGAATAATGCAATAACATGAATTATACACAACTTTGAGATTCTAACACACCATAACCAATCAAAATAGCTGTTATGATAATAATACCAACCTTTTTGAATTTTATAAATTTTATCATTCAAAATGGACTTCATTTTTGGATTCAGAATATTTAAATTATCTTAGGGTATATTTTTGGTATTTTCTTGAAAACATTCAATTTTTGATGAATAGTGAAAAAACACTACATTATTGGTTAAAACCTACATTTTATTTAAATAATTAGTTATTTTATTTTAATTTACATTAGTTCAAAATTGATACATAATACCAATATTTCAATGTAATTCATTGGAGTTATTTGATAATATGTTTAGTTATATAAAATTGTATCAAACTTTTTACCATCTTTTACCCACCTCCTAGGAGCACTTGAAAATTAGTATAAAAGATAATTTTACTGCTTATGTGAGTTGAATTTCAAAAATCCAAGAGACACGGTTAATATCAGTATGTTAAATGAGGTTCAATAAGATGAAAACAATTTTTATTGAATAGTAACATTTGACTTTTATTTACCACGGTTTAAAGTAAATTGGGTAATTAAGGTTAAAAATGATATCATAATTATCCTAACACATGTTTTAATTCTATTAGATAAGTTTTATTCAACCAAAAAAACTTTAGGAATAAAATATGATTCCATTTGGTGCAGTTGGATTAGATTAGGACATTAATTATTATTTTATTTAAAGAAGTACTAAAAGAATTAAATTCAAAGTTTAATTACTAAACCATTTTTAATATAGGGTTACACAAAATATAAATTAGACTATAAATATTCATTATAAATAAAAAAATATTTCCTAAATAATGGTATTTTATTTATAAATTTTAGACATTAAATAATTTGATTTATTTATGACACAATGATGATGCAGTGACTACCTTATTAATAAAATATTAAAATAATTGATAATATAAATGTCCAAATAAATATAAATTAAAGCTTCTGATGAATTACACTAATATTCAAGGTTAATATGACATTATATTCTAGGTTAAATAAATTTTATTTTAAGTGATAAAGTTTTTATGGCTTAAAAAAAATCAAATACTAAATAGTTTCAAAAATGATATAATGGAGTTTTTAAAACAAATAATATATTATTAACTGATATAGTATCCATAAAAATATAACGTTCTGCCAAAGGACTTAGATAATATTATATATATTAATAATTAACCACATGGGTTCCTCTTGGATTTTTATCATAAGATTATTAACCATATAATATAAAAATACAAAGAGACATGGGAAATTGCAAACTATTTAACTAAGAGTTAAATCTAAAAGATAAGGTTAGAATGATGACCTAAACCTGCCTAAAACCTATCGGTTGAGAGGTATTTGATCCATACCCACATTATCCTTTAAATAATTCATTTTGGATCCATCAGAAACCTAAAATGATTTTATTATAAAATAATATTTCATGTTTTTCTAAAAGTGACCCTCACCTCTCTTATAAAATCTTATCTTTCCTTCGCTCAAATTCACACCTTCAAATCCACTTGGATCATCCATAACCTACCCAAATATCCTCTCTACTATCATACTTTTATCATAGATTCATTCCTTTAGTAATAAATCCATCCTAAGGATCCATTTTGATCAAATCAAAAGGAAGAACCCGAAGAAGAGGTAAATATTTCACCGCCTCTTTCAAGTTATTTTCTTCTTCCACATCCTCTTCCTTGTTGTTTGAATTATAAAATAATAACTCCAGTATCTTCTATATATTTTTTATGTTATAATAAAAATGGTACAACCATATTCATTATTCTATCCATCTTATAAATGAAAAAGTCAGCATACGTGTGTATGTACGTATTACCATCTCCACGTCGCGGTGTAGTTTGTTAATCAAACACTTCATTATTTTGATGGGTATAACAATGAGTATAACTGATGTAAATAATAAATATAACATGTTAATTATTCTGTATATATGATATAACATCCAATTACATACGATTTCTCCTTTTATATAATGATATTGTCGCTCGTGCGTACGTACAGATTACCATCTCCACAAACGAGATGAGATTCATTCCCCATCATAATCATTTAAGAATAATTTTAATTTTATGATTAAAAATAATTGATATGAACATAATATCATTATGTATATCAGTCAATTACATCTTATCCATAACAAGCATGGCTTACCTAACCAAGAATATAATGGAAAACGAATCTGTTAACACTCGAAACGATGACAGTACAAAAATATTATTAACAATGTAATATTTTAAGATCTTATATGATATAATATTTATGTATATGGTTCTTGAATATTTTAATAACAATATTTTATCTATTATACATGATTTTATCATACCATCGACTAAGGTAAAGTACAGTTAAGGGTTAATTTCATAATCTCTGTATCATCCACATCCATGTTTTCTTAAAAATGTATTTCAAATATTTTTAATATTTACTAGACTATGGGTTAATTTAATTTATAACATTATTTGACCTTATATGTTTTGAAAGGAATCATTCCGTCGTTTTCCAAACAAGTTACATTATATCTTTTTCGACAAAATTAAGGTAAGAATGTTTTCTTAACTTATACGGCGACTATGGATATTTTTTACCATTATAACATCGTCAAAGTTAACCTTACAGGATTATAAAAATATTTTTAAAATAAATTTTTTCTTTTATAATTATATGAATTTTAAAATATTTCAAAAAATAAAGATATATTTCTCTAAAAAAAAGTTTTGATTTCTTCTATGTCAACATCCTTTGATGGATTGTGAGCTCAATTAAAGTTGATATTTTATGATACTAAGCTTCAATACTGTATTGAATGTTTTGTGATATGTTTGACTATGGATGTGTAATTTTTATACCATTCATGGTTTATGGATAAATTATTGACATTTCATATGCTTATTTTAATATGAATGTTTATGTTATGATTAAACCTTTTCATAAGAGGAATGAATTGGTCTTAGTAAGTGATTGTTGGAGCCTGCTATAGCTCCTCGATGCATCAGTAGGTCTCATGAGACAAACTAGTGTTTTGGCATAAGGCCTTGACAATATCTTATTTTTAGTCTTGGAAGAAGGCCTTGATTATGTGGTTATAAAGTCTGGCATTAGTCATTCCATCATTATAAAGTGGATATTGATATTTCATGTGATTATTTTAATAGTAGAATATCAATGTGAATAAGTAAATGGAATTATTTGATTTTATATTTTTTATATTATGATGAAGTTTAAGATTAAAAGGGTTTTTCTTTCATCTTATACATTTCCCTAAATGTTTTTGCTTATTTATAAAAAATTCCTCTATATTGTTATCCTTACTGAGCATCTGAGCTCACCCCTTTCATTTATATATTTTTACCCAGGATGTGAAGAAGTATTTTACAGTTGACCTGCAAGGATAGGATAATGATATAAGTGTGTTCAAAAGGGGGAAAATGTTGTTGATGTTTCTATTTCATGATGTAATATAAAACTTTTGAATATATCTAATACTTCTAAGGAAACTAAACTGATCAGTCTTTTGGGATTTGAGCCTTTGTGATCATGCCAATTTTATGTAATAATGCACCGACTCTGGGTAACTGGGGTTGGGGTGTTACATATACAATACGTGGGAAACATCAACTCTGATTTTGTTCTTCGTAACTGACAACCCTATTATAAATATAATACATAATAAAATTATTCATAATATATGGTAGGTAAAAATAATAATGGGGGAGCTCAAATTCTTAGAAAGGGGAAACCAGGTAGATTTTAAAATATCATGAGTATGATGTTACAACAATTTGAGAAATTCATTTAAAAACCATACCATGTATATCAAAAATCAAAACATTAGTCAAGGAATAAATCATGTCCACCCGTAACACTAAAATAACATTAGAATAAAAGAATATGGTCCCTAAGAACATAACATTAAAATAATGTAGATAATGATTAAATAAAATAAGCATATAATATAATCTTATGTTTAGTTTAAGGAACATTTCCAAAATAATTAGTGTGTTGGGTTTACTCCACAGACCATCATAGTAGTCATAGTTCCCTCCCAAGACTCCATTAGTGGATAAATTACCTTACTAAACAAGGTTTACATCCAATTTCTGACATATTTATCTCACAAGTTATAAATATTTTCAGAATTAATTGGGGGTAGATATAGGTTCCACCTATCACATATTGAAAATCATAAATATGTTTACCATAATATCAAAAATCATATATCACATTAGAACACATGAAATGAAGTGGGATTAATAATACATTCATAATACCATAAAAAATAAAAATAACTAGGCTTTACAAAAATTTATCTATAGAATATCCGATGGAAAATAGAACGATTTCTTAATGTTATCATATCATAATGTAGTGAAAAAGAAGTGGGTTTTATAAGAATTTCATCATTGTATAACCCTAGTAATAGAAACATTATTTATAAACAACTTATCCAGATAATCATCAACCATTTAGATAAATAATAATAATGATATCCGTTTATTTATCCTCAATAAAGAATAATTAACATCAAATAATGTCATCTTAGATGGAAATTATTTTTAAAGATCACTATGATCTTTTATTGAGGAAAATAACCTTTCGAATTTGAAAAAAAAATTAAAACATAAAACATTTTAGATAAAATTTTCATTGAAAATAGAAAATTATTCTCATAAATTATGATTCAATTTAAAATAATGGCTATAAGGATGGAAAATTCTAATCATTCCATACACGTTAAAAAAAATTCTGTAAATATTTCTAGTAAAAGATTAATAGTCTTTATTTAGAAAACAACATGAATATTTCTTTTTAAAACACTATTTAAAATGTAAAATTTGGGTAATTAATTCATTTACATGTTTGGTCCATTAGGATTAATAAAATTTTAAAACCATTTTCTATATTTTTTAGAAAACATGGTTATTTGAAGTAAAATGGATTCTGACTCAAGAGAGAAATAAACAAATGTTTTATTTAGAAAATTATTTTTAAATAATTTGTACCTAAAGAGAGGAAAATGAAGAAAACACGTATATTCTTATGAAATGACTATATTAGAATAATATTAATGAGTTTCTTGAGAGATATATCATATTATTTCATCCTTGGAATTATATTCATGAAAAATATCCGTAAACAACATGATTGTGGAAAAAAACCCTACCACATTGGTAACATAAAATTGTAAGCCACATGAATGAATAACATTAAATAAAACTCAATATAAAATGAGAATAAAAATAATTCATGTTATTACATGTAAAATGGTATGTATATACACCTTATAAAATTATATAGGTTTATAACATAACATATGTCTCAAAGAAGAAATATTAAGACAAACACACATTACTTTAAGTATCGACTTACTTCATACATATTTGAACCTACTATAATATAATTATATGTTTTTTTATATATATTTTACATAACATTACTTATATGTATATCACACCATATTTTATTTACTTATGAATCATTTTTACCTATTTATTAACAATTCAATGTCAAAATCATGTTTCAGGCAATATATGCTTTGTTTTTCGTGTATGTTTTGATTTGATATTTTTGTTCCTATTAAATTGATCTTGTTTACATCATATGAATAGATATTAAAATTATATAAATATAATATTTATTCAGAATATATTTATTTTGAGTAATTCAAAAAATTTAGAGATAGAAGATGAAATACTCTATTCATGGAGACAAAATGCCGTACATAATCCTGAAAACTATTTCCATTTTCGCAAAAAATATATAAAATGTTAGAAAATTTATTAAAAATAAATAATAATTTTTTTTCATATATATATATATATAATATTTCGATTAAAATAAACCTTATTACCTTCCATGTAAATAATGAATGAATCATGTCACTTCGTTTTGTTGTAGTCCTCGGTACACATGCACAACATTATCATATTACCATAGAGTGGAATGTAAGATGGTATATGTGATATAATAATTCCATAATTATATTAATATAAAAAATAACTTATATAATCATTTAATCTATCATTATATCCATCCTTGATAGGTGGTGATGGAAAACGAATTACATTTTTTCACAAGTTAGTAGTCTTTCATACACATGAATGATGACATCGTATCCCATTTAATAAAATATGAAATAAATATAGTTTAATAAAATAACATTATAATATAAAATTTTATGTGTTATACTGATGATATTATATCAACATAATGTATTAATATTTTAAAGAGATGGAAGAAGAAATAAAACAAAAAAATGTTTAAGAATTTATCTCTTATTTACAGAGCATTTTCTGGTTTATACCAAAATCCTTACTAAGATTGATTTATGTTAAAATTAGGGATTTTATGATGAGATAAGGTAATTATGATGTTTATTTTTTTAGGTATTGGCTAAAGCAAAAGGTTTTAATGTGTGAATAATAGTGGAGAGGGGTGACCATTTATAAGTCAGGGAGAGCACACACATGGTTTTTTTAAAAAGAATAAAGTGTAAAAATATTTTTTACATTCCAGAAAACTAAAAATGGATCATTATTTAATATAATAGGGTTTAAGGCCAAAATATGGTCATAAAATGGGTGTTTTTAATGTTTTGGTTTCATTTTTAATGTTTATATTTTCAGTTTAACCCCCAGTAAACTCATTTTTACCTTAACATCGATAATTAATCATTACTATTTTTACTAATAATTAGGATAAAATATTAAGAATAATTTATTAGGAAATAAAACTAATTATCATTTTAAATATTAAACAGTTTATTAGAAAATAAACTCATATAATTGGATGAATATCATTTTAATTTAAACCCAAAAATGCGATGAGAAAGCCGATATTCAAAGAGAAAATGGAAAAACGTTTTATATGTATTTCTAAAAGAAATAAACATGAAATTGATTAAAATGAATAAAAATATTAATAAATATATAATTTTACTAATTTTAATTTGAAACCCAATTTAAAAATAAAATTAATCATATAGATTCATTAAATGAAAATTTTGTTCTAAATAAAAACCTGTATTTCACACTATCCATCAAAAAATTAATTTCTATAGAAAAACCCCAAAAATTCACCCTTAGATTATTTGAAAATTTTGACTTCAAAGATAAATTTTATTTTATAAAATTAATTTTATTAATGTGACAAAATTTATTTTTATTATTTTTAGACAATGTTGTAAAGAACATTTTTTTGAGAATATAGTATTTTTGAAAAAATAAAGGATTTATCGAAAATTAAATATTTTTTATCAATATTTATTATTTATATAAATCCATTAAACTTAATATTTAAAATAAGGTTATTAATTTTTATACATTAATGTTTAATGGATAGGTAATAACTTTTGTGTTAAGATAATAATATTAACAGTTTGTAACATTTCATTAAAACTTGATGTTGTGTTTAACGCATGCTATCAAAGAAGCTTAATTGTTGTAAAAAATAATTTATAAAAGTCAAGGTGTTACATTATATACCCCATTAAAAATATATTTTCTCTCAAAATTAATCACCTTCATACAAAAAAAATGAGGATACATAAACCTCATCATTTCCTTAGGCTCCCATGTGGATTCATCAAACTTGTGGCTTTGCCACAAAATATTGACAAGGAGAGGTGCCTTGTATCACAAATTTTATTCAATTCGATCCATAATCTCTAGTGTGTTTTCCCTATAGGACTTATATATCTCATGTGGTGTGACCATTGAGTTTATTATATGTGAAATGTTAGGTATGCACTTCACCAAGAGTGATATATGAAGCACATTTTGAACTAGAGAGAGGTTTATTAGAAGCTCCAACCGATAAGAAAACATCATGATATATTCATGAATTAAAAATGGTCCAATATACCTATGTATTAGTTCTCCCCTATTTCCAAATCTCATTATCTTTATGGATGAATAAATTATTATAAACCCATTTTTACAAACATCCAACTCTAGATCATGTTGAGGATTATTAACATATGTTTTCTGGAAATTTTATTTATCCCTTATATTCCATTGAATGGATCTAATTTTATATATCATTTATTCATATCTCTCAAGTATTAATTTCTACATTCATTCAATGTAATTCTAGATAATTGATAATGCATACGTTTTTTCATCTAAAACTTCATAAGAATCTATATAAATGCTTGAGTGAATGTTATTATTGTTTGAGAACTCCACTAGGAGAAGGTGTTGATAGAAAAAACCGTTAAAGTTCAATGGATAAGATCTCTACATATCCTCTAGGATTTTAATTTTTATATCATACTAGCCATATTTCATATGATGACATGAATTTCTGAAACTTACCTTTGTATTAAGATCATACTGAATACTTCACTATAAATTTGATGTAAACCTCATATATCAATCAGATACAACTGAATATGGTACTCCACGAAACCTTAAAACTCCATTAGTGTATATCCCAGAATATTGATCCAACTAGAAATATTTTTTGATAGATAATAAGTGTTTTGAATTATTAAGGTGAAATACTCTAACCCATATATCATTGGGACCTTTAGATGTTTTGGGAAGTATCACAATAAAAAATGGAAATTTTTTCCCATTTTTATTATGGTATACATAGTGGAAGCCACATTTCTTTATAGCCTCAGCATACTGGTATTCCAAGGATTGAGATAAAAACTCTACAATATCTCTCTTTATTTCATCCTACTAGAACAAATATTTTAAATATATATACATATCCTTCCTTATGGAATTAGTAGATAAAAATAATCATGATCCTCCTTTAATAACTCCTTAAAATCTCATATGGGTGGACCACATACCTAGTTTCTAAACCTTCTACTTCTATCACAATCTTGGTTAACATTACGAACACTTCTCAACTTATTTTGTCTCTCCATATCATCCATATTCATCTCATTCATTTTTACATGGATAGGTGGTTATACATTAATTTGAGAAAGAATATATTTCTCCCATCCTTCCAAGTTTTTAGATCCATCCCCTTAAAATCCAAAAATACTAGATATTTTATGATCCACATCATGGAAAATTTAGCATGAACATTTTGGGTCAAAGAATTAATAACATTTTATTCGTTCCCAATTTGGTAATGTATTGATCTATAATAATCTTTAATCATATAAAACCACAGTCTTTGGAACATATTCAACTCTTTATGTGTGAATATATTCTTTTAAAATTTTATTATTGGTATATACATTACACTTTTATCTATCAAGTTAATACCTCAATAACATTAAAGAAAAAAATTGCCGTGGCTAAATCCAAAACATGATGTGGTTAATATTTTTCATAAACCTTCAATTTCAGTGTCTAAAAAGCTATAACAATATCATTATTCAAAAGAACACATCCCAGTCCCTATATAAGAAAATTTTATATATATTGAAAACCATTCCCTACTACACGTTTATTTACGAAAAGATGATCAGATGAATATTCCCTTTAGTTCATTGAAATTGTTCCCTCATTCATATATCTAGGAAAACCTAGATCCCTTATAAGTTAACTAAATGATTGGATTAGATAGTGATGATAATTTATCTACAAACTCTTGATAATATACAACTAAGCCTAGAAATATACATGCGTGTATCATCATGGTTGGTCT
Organism: Viscum album; assembly: GCA_963277665.1. Lineage (NCBI taxonomy): Eukaryota > Viridiplantae > Streptophyta > Magnoliopsida > Santalales > Viscaceae > Viscum > Viscum album. Next base: position 991,436,681 of record OY728164.1, on the reverse strand, counting down.
TTGACAACATACAATAACCAGTATTATTGATGTATCAATATATATACCATCCATTAAGATTATCTAACCCAAAAATGAAAAAAAAAATTATAAAAAATTCACACTTTGTAAAATATTCATATAGTATCTCCTTACTTAGGGTGTTTAGTTTAATTATTAAGTGATCTTCATGATATTTCAGGCTCTTTGAATAGATATGATTATCATCTATAAAAACAACCACAAAACTGACCAAGGTATTATCTAAAGTATATATTCATTAAATCCATAAAGGTAGTGGTGGAATTTGAATTACCCAATGGAATCACTATATTACATAGTTTTCGTACCTTTTTTGGAATAATTTCATGGGTATATCCTCTTTATTTACCCTCAATTGATGATATCTAGAATTAAGGTCTTTCTTGGAAAGGTATTGAGATCGTCTCATTTATTAATTTTTATTTTTTACAAAAAATAACAAGTTCACGCCAAGGTGACACACTTGGATGAATGAATCTCTTTTGAATGTTTACCTTGAGTTTCATTTTCAATTGCTCTGACTCAATCAGGGGAATTCTATATGTATTATTTCAAATATGTGTGGAAGAAGGTATGAGTTCTATTGTAAACTCATATTTATTATTTGGTGGATGACTTGGAAACTATTATAGGAATACATTAAAAAATTCTCACCCAATATGAATATTATCATTGTTGAGGTTCTTCCTAATCATCAAAGGTAAACACCCATAATGAATCAAATTCAAGACCCATACTATGGATACGATCTCTATCAGATATTCATAGTTATTATAACACAAATTGAAGATCATATGTTGGTTTAGAATATAAAATGTGACTTCCATTCCTTGAAAATTGATTTGGTATTTATTTTGAGAAAACCAAGGAATGCCTATGATTACATTAAATAAAACTCAAGGAATAATGAAAATATTAATAGGAATGAAAATCACAAATACAAAAATTGGAGAGTAATAATATATTTTAGATTTCATCATAATACCATTATAGTGTTTCAATACTAATTCTACATTTAACCATGTGGGTGGAATTTTGAAACCCTTATAAAATTCAATTGATAAAAACTATTTATTAGATCTAATGTAATGTAACACCCCAGGTAAATAAAGAATATAAAATTTTTATATTTATCCATATTTGTGAATAAAATATTAATATTACTTTAAAGGGTACACTATGCTAGATGGCGTACCCAATACGCAACAACGAGTTTCTTCGGAATCTTACGTTGCACTATAATAATAAAATAATATTATTTTAAATGGTAGCTAACGCCTAACCGTTGTAATGGAGGGAATAAGAAGAACTAACTAAAAAATGATTATATATGTTTGTCAAATATTTTTACTCTTTAAAATAAATTTTATAGGATTAAAAATGCAAATGAATCCAATTTTTAAGCATAAACATTCTAATATTCATTAAAAGGTCGATTAACCGCCTTTGGATGGAGAACCTCCTTTAAATCCACTTTTTAACAATTTTAAGTGTTATATTTGAAAAAATAAAATTCTTCTTTAGAATCGAGGCATCAAAATTTACTTTGTGTAAATATTTTGTATCATTCCGATAAAGTTCATTTATTTAATGAATAGTGAAAAATATTGTATTTTAATTCAAAACCCCTTTTTAATCTAATTTATTTATATGATTAGATTATCTTTTGAAATTTTTTTAATGTAAAATTATAATCTATTTTTACCATTTAATCCAATATTGTTCATTGTAATTAATTTCACTTTGAAATAAGACTTAAACTAGTGTCAATCTTTTGATACTTATTGTTTCTTAAAAACACGCTATTTGCTCTGACAGCGGGAATTAATTATTAAATTAATTAATGCAACTTATATGTTTTGAATTTTGTAAAATAGACTTCATTTTTGAATTCTGAATATCAATTATAGCTTAGGGTGATGTTTTGGTATTTTTCTGAAAAACTTCAATTTTTGATGAATAGTGAAACCACTAAGTGGTACTTATAAAAAACTGATTTTCCGTTTAAATGAAATTTTACCACCTCTGTGTTTTGAATTTGAAAGATCAGACAGACATGTTTGTCATTAAGAAGTAAAATGTGGTTCAATGGAATTAAAATATTTTTTTGGTGAATAGTAACTTTTAAGTTTTTAATCGTGATTAGAGGTAATTAGTGTAGTTTATGATAAAAATAATGTTTTAATAATATTTTATGAGCTTGAAACATGTCCTACCCATATTGGATGTGTCATGGACGACCAAGACAATCCATGGGTTAACTTGGGGACCCCATGGAGCCACATTGGTTGGGAAATGGCATAAATAACTTTTTATTTAATGTAAAAGTAAAAATGACACAAACATGAGTTGTTTTACTAAAACAATTTTTACATGGGGTTATACAATTCAGATTTTTGACTATAAATAGTAATTACAAAGATAAAAATATTTCCTACATCATGATATTTTTTTTATATTTTTTAGACAATTAATAATTAAAATTATTTTTGACACCATGGTGATGCAGCGATTACCTCATTATTTAACGATTTAAATAAAATGAAAGGATAATGTAAAATCAATGACCTAAACTTGCACAAAACTATTTGAATGGTGTATTTCGAAACCTTATCACCTTATCCTTGAAATAAATCAATGCGGGACCTTTATTATCCGAAAATCATTTGAAAATAATGTAACATTTTGTAACTTTCCAAGAGTGCCCCTCCTCTCCTCTTATAAAAGGCCCCCACCTCTACCACCTTAAACACACCTCTCAAGCCTTTGGCTCGGCCAAACCCTACCCATTTTATGTCTCCATATCCCTCTATTCATCATTGATGCCTCACTTTGGGCAGAATCATTTCCAAGGAAGCCTTTGAGCTCAAATCAAAGGAAGTTACCCGATTTAATGGTAATGGTTAAAGAACATACTATTTCCGTGGATGGCGAATTTCTGCCTCACGAAACGATGATTGTTCAACACTCATATAACACCTTCAAAGGTGGCCATTAATATGTCACTATATTTATATATGATATATAATATGTTTATGTTTTACTTAAGCTTATGTATTTTTCTTTTGTGGCATAACTTTATGGTCTCCATTGTGGGTAAACACGATAATTTCATTTTAGGAAGTGCAGACTACCGCCCCCTCAAAGTGATGTGATTCTTTAATGCCATATGTGGGACGTATAAAGGATGGATTTAAAGTTTTTATATATGATTTTATACTGGAATTATAATATACCTCTATATCATTATTATTTATTTCCAGTAATGTATGAGATAGAAATGAAAGTAGCGTTCATGCGTACGTACGGCTTACCGTCTCCATTAACGGTGCATTTCATTTCTTATCCCCAAACGTAATGTACTATTATAAGTACATATTTATAATGTATATATATAATTTATGTTACATATAAATGATTAATATAATTCTGTAATTAAAATATACATACCTATCATTTTGTTTTAATTCAATTATTATGACAAAGAAATGAAAGTAGCGTTCATGCGTACGTACGGCTTATCGTCTCCATGAACGGTGCATTTCATTTATTACCTCTAAATGATTATGTAATATTATAAATACATGTATATTCCGTATATATATGATATATATTATATCCAAATCATTAATATCATTCTGGATATAATGAACCTTTGACCACACAAACAACAGGTAATTGTAAGAAGTTCACTTTCGACTTAAGAACCAAATATCGACAAAACAAACATTAATAACTTAAATGATTACATAATGGTTATAAAATGGAAATAAGTTATATAAAAGGAATAATTAACTTTAAAAAGGTTCTTAAGCAGATAGAAATTAACTCAAGTTTATTATTCAGGACGCTAAAGAATGATCGAGTCAAGTCGGACCCGAGTTAAGGGATCCTACCCCTCTCTTTCTTTTTAAGTACACTCTTTTATGTCATTCCTTTTAATATCATCTTTCTTATGATTGGGATGTTCTTTTATATTACTCCTACTATAATTTTTATTTTCATATGATGAGAGACCCTATTTGATCTCATAAATCCATTTTTGGAAGCTTTAAGTGGCGCCATTAGGCTGTTGTGTTTTCATAAGGGATTTTTCATCTCACATTTATTCCCGTGACATTTATGCTACATTTACACTATTTACATTGAGTGGTGTATGTACTGCCAATTATTATACAATTTGAATAGTATAATTTCATTTATGGGTATTTACATCTTCATTGTATGACCCTTCATCCTTGGGGTGTACTTTTCGAAAGTTACCCAACTCGGTAAGGGGACCTTTCACCCTCCTCTTTTTAAAAGACTTCTTTTGTTATGTATTTTAATTTACATATTATTATGTTGGGATATGTTATTCTATATCCTTATTGATGTAAAGTTTATGTCCATGTGATGAGATACCATTCACTCTCTCATCGCCTAATTTTCTGTATTTTGAAGTGACGCCGTTAGGTTGTCGAATTTTTACAAATGAACGTCTTAACCCAATTTCGATTTCATTGGGTTCAACTTGTACTTCTTGAACATGTAATCCCATGAATATGTGTGAATGACCTATGATTGTTTAACACTTAATATCCACTTATATTGGGTGTATTTATATTTTTCACACATAATTATTTGATAGATTTATCCTTAATTTAAGGATACCATCTTTATAATGGATTTCATCTCAATTTACATTTCCATTGAGACTTCAATGTTGTTATGAACCAATTCACTCTTATATGGTGTGTTTACTGTCCGTTTACATATTATATCAGGAATCCCTTTATTCTCATGATATTATAAAGTTCCGATTAAATGTTATTCCGAAATTATTTGTATTCAAGAGTCTCTCATTTTGTTAAAAACTCTTTAACAAAAATATCGTTCTAAATTTTTTAAAGATTTATTATTCTAAATCATTATCATTAATGTCAATGTTTTCAAAGTTGTTTTAAGTATTTATTTATATAGACATCAATGTTTTAAAATTATAATTCCAATAAAATCTTCAAAGTGGTACGGGACACTTTGATTCAAAAACATCTTTTAAATGGTTTTTGAAAATGGATTGCTTAATTCAATATCTTGGAATTACTTATTGTGATTGAAAATGAAATTTTGTCATTGAAATGATTATATTTTCAATATTTTATGTGTAATGATGGTACTTGGACATTTTACGGGTGGTTACGTGATAAACCAAATGACGGGTGCTGCCATGAATACCAGGACGGGTGGTTACGTTATAACCTCCAATGCATTGGGTATGGAAGTTGGCCGTATGGCTATTCCATTATGTATGTGTGGAAGTCGGGCATATGGATATTCCATTAAGTATGTGTGGAATTCAACTGTATGGTTATTCCATTTAAGTATGTTTATGTCCGAAGTTAACTTTTTATGTTATGTGTTCTTTATTTGGGTTTTATGGTAATCATTTGGTTAAAAAAGGGTAAGTAATGATATTTTATTCACTGAAGAGTTTTTTTACTACTTATAAAAGCTGAAAGGTATTAATTTGATAAAGTATAAATGGTTTACTTGTTGTTTTGAAAAACTAACAGTTTTCATTTTTTGTGTATCCCTTACTGAGTTTTTTATGCTCATCACAAGTTTTTGAAATATTTTTCACAGGAATTAACTCGGAATAGGGTCAAGGATGGGATCAAGGGAAAGTCATGCTACCTAAAAAATGGAACTAGACATGTTTCTTTTTAAGATTTTTATTTTATGGAAACATAGTAGAAGTTTCTAAATTGTAATCTTTTGAGATTTAAAAGTCATTTCCTAATTCTCTAAAACTTTAAACCTGAAATGATCCTCAATGTGTAATCTTGTAATAACTCAATATTAAGTAATTTTTAATGCTGGGGCCTTATAGTTGGTATCTAAGGTCGGTTTAGATAACTTTAGAGGTTAGGGTATTCTTTAAGAATAATTGACATTACCATAATGGTTAGAATTTCAGAAGGAGTCTTAGTTTTAGATAAAGTGAATGAGTAAGTATGTCTTAGTGTTTATCTTCCTCATTAGTACATGATGGTTTTGTTGACATACTCACACTGACATTTCTGTTTTTAGTGAATGGATGGATCTAGCAGGCACCAAAGTGACAACAGGTTTGAAGGAAACTGTGGTGGTTCTCTGATTAAGATACTAGATAAAATGGGGGATTCAATGAGGAAACTCGTGGTTGTTCTAAACCAACTATCAAGGAGTAATGATCAACCACATGAACCTTGGTATGATCTATAATGCATCATGTTCGAGATGACCAATCGATGTGGAAGTTCAGTTAATAATTATAAAGGTAACCATTAGAGTTTATATGATCCTTACATTTGCGGTAATTATGGGTTATTATATGTTATGATGGAAAATGAAAGGCTTGAGATAAACTTGAGGTTAAAATATGTTATGATCATTTTTGAAGATTTTATCTCGTTTTGGGGAATGTTTTAAGAATTATATAGTTTTGGAAAAAGGAAAACACGCAGACCGTGTGACAACCCGTCGTGTCGGACAAAGCTGCAGGAATCGAACCCACAACCAAAGTGCGACTGGTATTTATCGCCTACCACTGGACTACGTGAAGTCCCTGGTTATTTTGACTAATTCTTTTTAGTTAGATGATTTTTGGAATCAAGATTAAGTTTATTTTGGGTTATCTATGGAAATGATTAATCTATCATCGAGGATATGTGATTAGGTTAATTACTTTTCAATATGAGAATTTAAGAGCAACTGATGTTATTTGGAGATAAAAGTTAATTTGTACCATGGAAGACTATGTGACTAAATCCTTCAATTATTTGGGATTCAATCTTAGTTTGGTTTACATTGAAGAATTTTATGGACAAATTTTTTATCAAATGGTCCTCGTTGAACTTTGGGTTTTGTTGGGAAAATTTTGGAGATTAAGAATAGATTTCCTTTTTATAAAGGGTTATCCTTTTCTAGATTATCTGATCTTTTACTAATCATTTTGGTTTTGGTTTTGGTTAAATTCTAAAGACATGGAAAGTATATAGTTCTCTTTTGTGGATTAGGTGATTCTCAGGAAGTTGATTATAGTACTCTTAATGCGAACAAGTCTTCCTAAAAACTTGTCATTTGGAGAAAATATGAGTTTGATTAAGGAATCTAGTAAAAGTTGAAAGTCTACGTGACAAGTAAGTATGTTTCATTATGATTTAGTTAAGCTCAAAAAATAAATTCCTCAATGAAGAGTAACTTAAAACAAAAATGTTGTCTGTTAACTTTTCTTACTGGGGAATCAAATACCGTTTAACCCAACACAAGTTTGTGATTTTCTTGTGGTTAACTTTCTCCTAGACATGTTTACTATCACTATCCATCAGAACATGACCCTTTGTTTTCTCCTCCATATCCATATTTTCATACTTGGAATCCTAGTATGGGTTAACTCGGGTGACATTTGTACTTCTCTCCCATTCTTTTAAAGTGATTGTTTTACCGACTCTTGTTCCGATGTGGGACTTTCAAGGATGTTTCCGAGTCCAATTTTAAAATTGTGACGACGCAATTCCCAAAAGGGGGGAAGGATGTAACACCCCAGGTAAATAAAGAATATGACATTTTTATATTTATCCATATTTTTCAATAAAATATTAATATTACTTTAAAGGGGACGCTATGCTCGATGGCGTACCCAATACGCAACTACGATTTTCTTGGGAATCTTATGTTGCACTCTAATAATAAAATAATATTATTTTAAATAGTAGTTAACGCCTAACTGTTGTAATGGAGTGAATGATCAGAACTAAGTACAAAATGATTATATATGTTTTTCAAATATGTTAACTCTGTACAATAAATTTTAGAGGATTAAAAATGCGAATGAATCCAATTTTTAAGCGTAAACATTCTAATATTTATTAAAAGGTCGATTAACTGCCTTTGGATGGCGAACCTCTTTTAAATCCACTTTTTAACAATTTTATGTGTTATATTTGACAAAATAAAATTTTTCTTTAGAATCCAGACATCAAAATTTACTTTGTGTAAATTTTTGGTATCATTCCAATAAAGTTCATTTTTTTAATGAATAGTGAAAAATGTTGTATTTTAATTCAAAACAACTTTTTAATCTAATTTATTTATATGATTAGATTATCTTTTTAATTTTTTTTAAAGTAAAATTAGGATATATTTTTACCATTTAATCTAATAGTGGTCATTGGAATTAATTTCACTTTGAAATCGGACTTAAACTAGTGTCAATCTTTTGATACTTATTCTTTCATAAAAACACGCTATTTGCTCTGACAGCGGGAATTAATTATTAAATTAATTAATGCAAGTTATACGTTTTGAATTTTTTAATATAGACTTCATTTTTGAATTTGGAATATCAATTATATCTTAGGGTGAAGTTTTGGTATTTTTCTGAAAAACGTCATTTTTTGATGAATAGTGAAACCACTAAGTGGTACTTATAAAAAACTGATTTTCCGTTTAAATGAAATATTTCCACCTCTCTGTTTTGAATTTCAAAAATCCGACATAAATGGTTGTCATTAAGAAGTAAAATGTGGTTCAATGGAATTAAAATATTTCTTTGGTGAATAGTAACTTTTAAGTTATTAATCGCGATTAGAGGTAATTAGTGTAGTTTAAGATAAAAATAATGTTTTAATAATATGATATGAGATTGATAGAGGTCCTAAATTTATAGGATTTGTCATGGCCGATCAAGACAATCCATGGGTCAACTTGGGGACCCCATGGAGCCACATTGGTTGGGAAATGACATAAATAACTTTTTATTTAATGTACAAGTAAAAATGACACAAATATGAGTTGTTTTACTAAAACAATTTTTACATGGGGTTATACAAGTCATATTTTTGACTATAAATAGTCATTGGAAAGCTAAAACTATTTCATACATCATTATTTTTTTTTCATTTTTAGACATTTAATAAATAAAATTATTTATGACACCATGGTGATGCAACGATTACCTCATTATTGAACGATTTAAATAAAATGAAAAGGTAATGTACAATCTAAGACCTACACTTGTAAAAAACCTATTGTATGGGTGGATTTCGAAACCTTATCACCTTATCCTCGAAATAAATCAATCTGGGACCTTTAAAATCCGAAAATCATTTGAAAATAAAGTAACATTTTGTAACTTTCCAAGAGTTCCCCTCCTCTCCTCTTATAAAAGGCCCCCACCTCTACCACCTTACACACGCCTATAAAGCCTTTGTCTCGGCCAACCCCTGCCCATTTAATCTCTACACATCCCTCTATTCATCATTGAAGCCTAAAATTGGGCATAATCCTTTCCAAGTAAGCCTTTTAGCTCAAATCAAATGAAGTTACCTGATTTAAAGTTAATGCCTTCCCTTGTGTTCTTTTGTTTTATTTTTCTTATCCAACCCCCTAAACTCTTTTTATTCTTTTATTTGGTAAAAAAACTAGTATCCTAAATATACTAGGCTGTTTTTATGTGATTTATTAGAGATAAAATTACACACACCTACATCTAATTGTTAAAGAACATACTGTTTCTGTGGATGGTGAATTTCTGCCTCACGAAATGATGATTGTTCATCACTCATATAACACCTTCAAAGGTGGCCATTAAGATGTCACTATATTTATTAATGATATATAATATGTTTATGTTTTACTTATGCTTCTTTATTATTCTTTTTTGGCATACCTTTATGGTCTCTATTGTGGGTAAACACGATAATTTCATTTTAGGAAGTGCGGACTACCGCCCCCTCAAAGTGATGTGATTCGTTAATGCCATATGTGGGACGTATAAAGGATGGATTTAATGTTATTATATATGATGTTATACTGGAATTATAATATACCTCTATATCATTATTATTTCTTTCCATTAATTTATGAGATAGAAATGAATGTAGCATTCATGCGTACGTACGGCTTACCGTCTCCATGAACGGTGCATTTCATTTCTTATCCCCAAATGTAATGTACTATTATAAGTACATATTTATAATGTATATATATAATGTTTGTTACATATAAATGATGAATATAATTCTGTAATTAAAATATACATACCTCTCATTTAGTTTTAATTCCATTAATATGACAAGGAAATGAAAGTAGCGTTCATGTGTACGTACGGCTTACCGTCTCCATGAACGGTGCATTTCATTTCTTACCTCTAAATGATTGTGTAATATTATAAATACATGTATATGCTGGATATATATGATATATATGATATCCAAATCGTGAATATCATTCTGGATATAATGAACCTTCGACCACACAAACAACATGTAATTGTATGAAGTTCACTTTTGACTTAAGAACCAAATAACGACAAAACAAACATTATTAAATTAAAAGATTACATAATGCTTATAAAATTGAAATAAGTGATATAAAAGGAATAATGAACATGAAAAATGTTCTTAAGAAAATATAAATTAACTCAAGTTTATTATTCATAATGTTAAATAACGATTGAGCCAAGTCGGACCTGAGGTAAGGGATCCTACCCCTCTCTTTCTTTTTAAGTACACTCTTTTATGTCATTCCTTTTAAGCGCATCTTTATAATGATTGGGATGTTATTTTCGATTAATCCTATTGTAATTTTTATTTTCATATGATGAGAGACCCTATTTTATCTCATAAATCCATTTTTGGATGCTTTAAGTGGCGTCGTTAGGATGCCCAGTTTTCATAAGGGATTTTTCATCTCACATTTATTCCCGTGACATTTATGCTACATTTGCCACTATTTCCTTTGAGTGGTGTATGTACTGCCAATTATTATAAACATTGTGTAGTATAATTTCATTTATGGGTATTTACATATTCATTGTATGACCCTTCTTCCTTGGTGTGTAATTTTTGAATGTTACCGAACTTGGTAAGGGGACCTTTCACCCTCCACTTTTTAAAAGACTTCTTTTGTTATGTCTTTTAATTTACATCTTATTATGTTGGGATATGTTCTTCTATATCCTTATTGATGTAAAGTTTATGTCCCTGTGATGAGATACCATTATCTCTCTCATCGCCTAATTTTCTGAATTTTGAAGTGACGCCGTTAGGCTGTCGAATTATTACAAATGAACGTCTTAACCCAATTTCGACTTCTTTGGGTTCAACTTGTACTTCTTGAACACGTCATCCTATGAATATGTGTGAATGACCTCTGATTGTTTAACACTTAATATCCACTTATATTGGGTGTATTTATATTTCTCACACATAATTATTTGATAGATTTATCCTTAATTTAAGGATACCATCTATATAATGGATTTCATCTCAATTTACATTTCCATTGAGACTTCATTTTTGTTATGCACAAATTCACTCTTATATGGTGTGTATACTGTCCTTTGACATATTATATCATGAATCCCTTTATTCTCATGATAATATAAAGTTCCGATTAAATGTTATTCCACAATTATTTGTATTCAAGAGTCTCTCATTTTGTTAAATACTCTTTAACAAAAATATCATTTTAAATGTTTTAAAGATTTATTATTCTAAATACTTATCTTTAATGTACATGTTTTCAAAGTGGTTTTCAGTATTTATTTATATTTACATCAATGTTTTAAAATTATAATTCCAATAAAAGCTTCAATGTGGCATGGGACACTTTGATTAAAAAATATATTTTAAATGGTTTTTGGAAATGGATTGCTTAATTCAATATCTTGGATTTAATTATTGTGATTGCAAATGAAACTTTGTTAATGAATTGATTATATTTTCAATATTTTATGTGTAATTATGGTACTTGGAAATTTTACAGGTGGTTACGTGATAAACCATATGACGAGTGGTTCCGTGAATACCAGGACGGGTGGTTACGTTATAACCTCCAATGCATTGGGTATGGAAGTTGGTCGTATGGCTATTCCATTAAGTATGTGTGGAAGTCGGCCGTATGGATATTCCATTAAGTATTTGTGTAAGTAGACCATATGGTTATTCCATTTAAGTATGTTTATGTCCCATGATACCTTTTTAGGTTATGTGTTCTTTATATGGATTTTATGGTAATCTTTTGGTTACAAAAGGGTAAGTAATGATATTTTATTCATTGAAGAGTTTTTTTACTACTTCGAAAAGGTGAAAGGTATTACTTTGATAAAGTATACATGGTTTACTTTTTTTTTTGAAAAACTAATAGTTTTAATTCTTTGTGTATCCCTACGAAGATTTTTATGCTCATCCAATGTTTTTGAAATATTTTTCATAGGACTTAAAGTGGAATAGGGTCAAGGATGGGATCAAGGGAAAGTCATGCTACCTAAAACATGGAACTACACATGTTTCTTTTTAAGAGTTTTTATATTATGGAAACTTTGTAGAAGTTTTTACTTTTTAATCTTTTGAGATGTAATAGTCATGTCATAATTCTCTAAAACTCTAAACCTGAAAGGATCCTCAATGTGTAATCTTGTAATAACTCAAGATTAAGTAAGGTTTAAGTCTGGGGCCTTATATGTAAAATAAGACATTAATAGTTCTAGAGTAAATTGTAATTGTAAATTTCACCAAATTTTTATTGAAACAATCATATAAATAGTGAACACATGATATTTACTATTTTCAATTCACTTATGTAGTTTAAAAAAATCATAATCACTAACCTTTTGATTTGGGAACTGGTTAGTATAATGACCATAATCCATGCTGTTAAAACACTAAATTATTTTCTATTCATTATGTCGATAATTATATCTTTTTTATTAATTATATCAATTTTTACCATCAATTTTGAATTCAATTTCATGTTGAAATTTCTTTCCACACGTGAAAAACAAACCAATTGTCTAAAAAAATTTCATCTTAGTTTCTTTACACACATTGTGCATGAAGGGACGATATATTCTTATCTTCTTGTCTTTTAGAGTTTCCTTATAACCCCATCATCATTTTCATGTCAAATTCATGATATTTATGGGTATCTTCAGTCTCCATTTCCACCTTTAGTTCACAATGAAAATTTTCCTTATAGATACTGAAGTCCCTGATGGCTAACGCCCTTCAGATACATAGTTTTTAGCCTTGGTGGTATCGATCAACTTTAATTTCATGTTGAATGATAACTCCAAATGTGTACCTAACAAATCATGTAAAATTTTCCTCATAGTTTCCATAAAAATGATAATCCTTTTGATATATATCATGTAATTCTTTCTACATTTTTTTACGAAGGGTATAAGGGAAGATGTTATTAAAATTAAGCTGTTATACTCATCCCACTCGATGGAGTTAATTTAATAATATTCTATTGTATTATTTCACAAATATAATATTGTGTTAGATTTTTTAACATGTTTAATATTTTACAATTCAATAATATATGTAATATGGGGAGAGTGGATTAGGATAAAAACAACCTAAAAATTCACTTACACTGATCATAATATTTTATTGGTTAATCCGGGAATTTGACATCCTAAGCATGATAAAGAGTATGATTACTAGGAAGCACCAAAACTTATAAAATAAATGTTATATTTTATTATTTATCTATTTTTTATATAGGTTTATAAAAGGTTATAAAATAAAATATCGAATGGTATTATCCAAGAAAAGATAAATTAATATCAAAGGTGATTTAAAAGATGAATGAAATATTTAGAACATGGTAAAATTAGACGTTACCTAATTTACACTCTTCTCTAGTGTTGCTACATACATTTAGTGGGATTTAATATTGGAATCCAAGAATAGGTTCCCCCTTGTTGGATATACTACTAAAATCCCATTTTTTTAGAAATGAATATGTTACTTGTAGAATCGAGTTGTTTAATGAAGTGTCTTAGATGGAACAATCAATTTCATCCACATGAGAATATATTCTGATGTTTCTACCAAGACCATAATCAATAGAAACAAAAAAATACACATTAATATAAGAATTTTTTTAAAATTTAAAGAGGAATAGTGACTAGTGGAATTTTTTAGATTTTTTTGTCTTTTTGAATCCATTGATAATGACTCCGCTAGTGATTCAATCAAAAGATATATTAGTAGTACAAACGAATATATTTAATGATTATATCTTAAGTTGAATTCATATATAAATAAGACCCATTTTTATATTGCCTTATATTTATTTTCATATATGAAGGCAATGATTCTTGATAAGTCAAACTATATTTAAAATAATATTCCCCGGAAGAAGCATTTATAATGATTTTTAGTAGTTGAAACACTCTCACAAATCCAGTGAATGAAAAAGAAATAATTATTATCCTTTATAATGAAATATTTTCATTAGATGACATGAAATGACTATTATGTGAGGAATAAGGGTTTTAGAATTCTTTTAAGAAAGTGTTCCATATATTATAGAAACAATATAATGTCTTGTAAGATTACAGGATTGAACAATTGGATGTTATGTCCAATAGGATAATGGGGCTGAAAAGTTCTCCACAATAGACTAGAAAGATGTATATAAATCAAGATAGAAATATCATACAAGATATTTACATGAGAATAATGTTTACGATAAATAGGCAGTGGGAAAACATGTTGATATCATCTAAAAGAAAAATGGATTCTCTCTATCTAAATCTCAAGAATTTTAAGTAAGACTAAAGAATCAAAAATTAACCCAAAAAAGAAGTTACAAGAAATATTAAAAAAATGTATTGTGAAACAAGCCTAGTAAATATATATTTACATTAATAAAGCCAAAAATTAGCAATAAGATATATTGTCCATTTGGATAATCCTCTACCACATGATAATGGAAATAGATATCCTACTATATAGATTCTTCTTTATGAACTGAATCAATTTCTAAGAAAAATGTATAAAAAATTAACTTTTTTTAATCTGTAAGTTTATTAATGAAAAAAATCAATAAGTTTAGGGTGTGTTTAATAATGTTATAAATTAATTCACTTGATGAGAATCCTAAAAGTTTAGTGCTCCATCCAAAAGATAATAAGAATGAAAATATATACAAATTTCATGCACATGAAAAATATCAACACTAATTAGTAGATATTGGTGAAACTAAAGTCTTGAGAAAAGGGATACATATATATGGTATAATATTTTAGAATTTTGAAATCAATGAGAACCTAAATAAAATTTGAGGAGTGATAACATAGTAATGAAACCTACTATAGTGATGTAGATAACACTGAAACAGAGTAATCTATCCATGAGGGAAAAAATTGAATGCATTTATATTTTTATTGAGGTATAAGACATTGGTTTCACTAATATTATTATTAAGGGTAAAACCCTACAAGTTATCATTCATATACCAAAGATAATAGAGAACCATCCTAGAGAGGTAACCGTTCAACAATGAAATAAAGGATTACTTGGTAAAAAGTTAAAGTAAGATGGATAATACAAAATTTTCCAAAGAAGACACTGAAGTGTTATTATAAATATATTCAACCTATTGGGTAAAAGTTCATATATTTTTGAAGTATATTCTACATAATAAACTATTTCAAATATTAATGAATGTTAATGATAAGGTAATTGTTCTAGAATATATGATTAAATCCATCACATAAAGTTAATGTATATTGGTTCTTCATACACATATGGAGATCAAAGTGAAAAAACAATTACCTATAATGTTAAAAGTATTGTTATATTAATGTAAGTAAGGTTTTACAAATGATTAAATAGCTCCTAATCATATGTAATGACCATCTGTAAAAGAATAGGATCATGGATACGGGGGAAAAGATTGAAATTTCTATAGTTTGTAAAGCTATGGTATCTATTATGACTATGATAAAAGTAAATAATGTTAATATAACCATGATTAAAAAACTAGAAATTATATATTAAATAAATGGGGACTCTGGAATAAATATTTTTAAATTATTTGGAGATAATAATACTAAGTTTCATAGGTCATGAAACAAGTCTCAACTCCACTATTTCAACTAAGAATCTAAATAAGAGCACAATTTTTCCCAAGTCATTTTTCTTATGTTCCAAATATGGTAATTGATGTTGATAATGTTTTTGGAGTATCATTAGAGGGGGATAAATCTCATGTGTGATCAAACATGTTATTTTAACATTTCATAGATATTACATAAATATAGATATCCCATTAAAAATTAAAGGATAGAGTAAGATCTTTATCAATACATCAATATTTAATCTCATATATATTATGCTTATCAATGGTGGTGAGTATCTAACCAAATGGGTTTGAAAAAAATTTTCAATTGGAATTATTGATGTGTATGTTCATGTGAGTGAGGTGTCATAATATTTTATTATAATTGTTTCTTTAATCCTTAAAAAATTAAAAAACATTTATTACAATCACCTAGGATGAAATAATGTATATATTTTCTATCTAAATATGTTCCAATTTTTTTCAATAAAATATTATCCCATATAGAATTAGAGTTTAATGTTTGATGAATGTTTTCTATAAATATGCCATGTATCCATACTCACAAGAAAATAGTAGTGAATTTAGAAATGTGGAACCAAATTTGGAGAATATGAGTTTCATAAACATAGAATAGTTTTATAGAAATAAAAAACGCTCCCCTTTAACTCATAATACCAATATGGGAGAGAAAAGTTTTTATTCCTTTACATTTATTTTCAATTAGGGTATTAAAATTACATTAACCATTGGAGTAAATTTGAAATTGAGAAATATAAAAAAGGGGGGATTGAAGTTCCCTTGGGTTGAATTTAGATCCATTTTTAATTATATTTGTTATCACCTATTTTGAATATAATTTTTCAATGTTATAGTCATGGGTGATGGAATTTACTTTAGACCAAAAGAGAATGAAGGATTTTATAACATGTATTTGGTAATGAAGAGGTTACCCCTAAATATCATACTGTATATAATAAATTTAGAGTCCAAAAAAATTGTTGATTATTGAGTGGTACCATTATTTGAATAAAATTTTTTCTTGAGTTCTTGATAACTATTTTTATCTTATAAAAGAAGTAGGGAAAATTTAATAAATGATCTTGTTACTATGGACAATGATAATATCTTACCAATGGTATAATTAAAATTTTAAAACATATTCAAAGTGTATGAGAGAGATAAAATATGTTTTTTGATCCATCATTAGAGTTTAAATAATTTTCCCATGAAAGTAGTTTGAAAATTTTTATGTTTTGGTTTTAAGAATTATAGAGAATCCCTAGAAGAATAAATGTCATTTTAAATTATACTATATAAATATGGAAATTTTTTTGATTAATAAAATATAAAAATGTTTCACATTATATAAATCCTGCGTTAATACATAATATTTTTCCTACTAATTATTTTATTTTTATATCGAGACTATAACATATGAATTTTCTAGAGATTATATAAGTTTTCCAATCATATAAAATCCACCATACAACTTCATGTCCAATGTATGACTCTTCCAAGTTATAAGAAATTGATTTCATGACTTTATGGAGAGATTAAGTCTTTCTTATAAGATATCAACATGATACTTCATCATCCAAATTTGTATTACTATAGGAACTGAGTATAAAAGTTGGACAACATATTCATTTATTTTTATATGATGTAGAGATTCCTACTGGCTAGATTGAATGAATCAATCTATCCTATGACTTTTAATGTCCCAAAAAATAACTGAATTATAGAAAATTAAAATTTTATTATTAAAAGTGGGAATTCATATGGGATGATGAAAGATGTTTTCAATCATTATAAAAGTATAATGTTGTATTATATATCAATAATCTGATCATAAAAACCAATTTCAAAAGGTGTGAGATAGATGATTATGTTTTGAACGAAATTATTCAATTTTAAAATAAATGAAATTTAATTATTGGGTTTTCAAGAATAATACATACGAATATGTGTGAGAGATGCATGATGTATCATACATGTATATGTATATTTTTATTGAAATCAATCATGCTTTAAATAAGTGGGATTCCACAAGATATGTGGTATGTTTTTTTTGAGGAGGAATATAAAGTCTATACTATCATGGAATAAAATATAAAAAATTTCATCTATATGTGTTTTATTTAATGAGAGTATTTTTAAAATAATATTTGAGATGAAAAAATTGATCACACAGTTGTTAAAATGGAAAAATACCTTTTCATTATCTATTATAATTGGATACATAAAAAATTTATCAAAAATTAGAAATTATAAGAGATAATTAACATACCCACACATGAGATTAATAATTTAATGATTGAAAATGAATATGTAAGCCTTTTGGGTTTTATGTGATATCTTTATATGATTGTACTAAGAGAAAAAGAGACTACCAAGGAGGAAGAACCCTGAGAAACTATTTTATACTATATCTAGGAAGACGAATATAGAAATGAGTTTTTGTTTAATTGATAATCTATGGGGTTTCAATGAAGAATAAGATGAAGACAACTAATACTACCTGATAGTTATTGTCAATGCAGAAAAATGGTAAAAAAAGAGTTTATGATGTAAATGATATTTTTATTTTGATATATTAGTATGCCTAATATTATAGTCTAGATAATTTAGTGAAGAATATTTATTCAGATACTATCCTAACAGAATTATCTTTGAATATGAAGCAGTTCTGTGTGTAGAGACTGGGTGGCAAGAAGTTCCTCGAAATATCATTTTGTTATAAAAAAATTTGAGTTGAGGAAGAAGATCATAACATTATGGGTGAAAATAAATTTCTAGCATGATTTGGATATACTTCATGTGGATAAAGGAAGATGATCATACCATCTAATGTGATTCCAGTATCAAGATAGTGGGAAGTAGTATAATGATTCCATCACATGTGTAATATTTTATAGGTTGTGTTCACATATGTAATGCTGTGTTCATAACAAACATGTATAATATAGTGAGTTTGGTTTAGGTTAAAAACATATTAAAACATATAAATTTAATGATAATAATATTTTATTGGAGTATTAGTGACTTTTATATCCCCCTCACAAAAAGGTATAAGATTCCCAGGAGTGGCCAAAACATGGAAAAATACATCTTTCATTTAATTCTTTATTGTTAGTGTGTGTATATATATATATATATTAGTGTGTGTGTTATTTTTAAAAAACTCAACCTTCAATATTTGTAATTGGAATCATAGTATCTATTTTTTAAGGGGTTGGGACGGTTTGAATAAATATTTATAATTTTTTAAAATTAGACAACACATGATTCAGCCACTATCAGGTGTGCCTAAAAAGATCCATTAACACTTACACAAGAATTAAAAATTAAAGTAATAATTGATTCTTCTTGTATTTTTCCTCCTTGTGATTAATTAAAGAGTTTATAAATCAATGAATTGAATATAAATTAATCAGTACTAAAAACAAATGTATATATATATATAAAGGGTATATTTAATCATCTCAATTATCATCTATGGTAGGATAAGTTTTTTAATAAAATACTATTATTATGAACAATATGAGTCAATGAACACAATGCAAGTTGATTATAATAAATCACATTTTATAATTCGACTTGAAAGGTTATTGAGGATTGAAATTTTTTGTCTAGTATAAACATTTTTATCAATATATTAGTTAAAAAATGATCGAAAATGGCCCTTCCATCCAATAGGTAAATATTATAAAGAACAAAGGATTATTTTCTTGTGGAAACAATAAACACAATAAATAAATTACATGAAATGGATACAATTGTTTGTTTTTAAATATTCCCCCTAATACGTAATAAGTGTTATTTATTAATGTAAATACGTTTTTGTGTCTTAGAATTATTTTTTGAGATAAATATAGTTCCTAAGAAGATAGTGAGAGGATTTTTAATCGTATAGAAGTTGAATGATATGAATTTATGTTTTTTGAAAGTCAAAATTCAAGGATAATTTCACTAATTTTCTTAAAAGTTATTTTTTATAACATTAATATAGAATATAATTACTGATCTTTTACCAAAATAAAGTGAATGTAAACAGAGAATAAAAGAGTTTAGGATGTTTTATAATGTGATAATGTAAATAATTATCTTATCTTCTAAAATAATTCATGGAAATATATTTTATGTAAGATGTTTCATGAATGATGATTGTGTAATTAAAATATTTTCTAGTTATACATTATAAGTTGATATTGTTACATTTTATGTTGTTGAGTTATGGATATTGAATACGATTGAGGATTTAAGCATTTGAACAATGATTCCAATTCATCACCATTTTTTAAGATTTTATTATTCATAAGTGTCACTCAATAAATAATTTAGTTAAAGGGATTTATTATATTGTCACTTAGTTATATGCCAGTTATTACATAGAGATGTAATTAATTAATAAAACACTAGAAAGATTAGAAAATAGAATACTGATATGGATGTCTATTAATTATGATATTATTTAACTAGGAATTATTTATGGTTATCATTTGTATTATAAATGGTTTTTAGGAAAATAAAATGTGTCATGATAAAAAAAATAAAATTTTCCATTTTATCATTCTTTCACATTAGTTTCAAATATATATATAATAACATACTCTATATGATGTATAATGTAAATTGACCTCATAATACATTTCTTTAATTAATACATAACCTATGTTCCACATCGATTATTAAAAGTTAGGATGAAATGTTTGGTAATCCGGATTATATTCCCTGTATAGAGATACACAATATGCTTATGATGTGAAATTTTTTTTAATGAAATAGATGAAACACTATGTATACAAAATAGAGTGGGATACACTATGTATTTAATATATTAATGGTGTAATATTCATATTTTATTTCCCCACAACCTATGGTTGGGGAGACACCTATAATGAGAACATTCCTAATTTGATACCATTGTTAAGAACTCCTTGATTCTTAACAAATCTAGGGGGTTTTGGGTTTGTTTATGTTAATTTCACCATTAATATTTCATGTATGGTGGATTTTTCTATCATTTAACATGTATGAAGTTTGGGATATCAAATGAGATAGATTGAAGAAGTTTCTAACCTCGCCTAAAAAGAACTTATAATTTTTATTTTCAATTGACATGATGTACTTTTGATGTGGTCATTCATAATGATAAATGAAATATAATGAATACATTTATATGGACCTTAAATAACTTGGTGAATCAAGAATGTATAAGTAAGCTAATGAGACTAAAATAGTCATGTCTCACAGTTACAAGTTGTCTTAAATAATGGGTTTTAAAGTGAATGGATTCTATCAAATGATGAAGCTGGTAGAAAATGGTATACACATACATGTGTTTGAGGGAGATTAAATCAGATTCCCTTATAGCTTTAGTATAATTTATTCTATGGTAGAGACTTCTTGTTTCTTTCAAAAATAGATCCAGTGATTCATATGTGTTATCAATTCTACTAATTTCCAGAAGGTATCACTCTTTGGTTGATACTATATTCACAATGGTTCTACAAAGAGAGTGACTATAAAACTGTTTTAGATTTTAGCCAAAATATTTTTTATGGGTATTCCTAATTATTCTATATGATATGATACAAACTAATGTTGATGATTTATTTCAAAAACATTTTTAAAAAATTTCAAAATACAGTTTTGGAGATGATTCCATATGTTATCATATATGATATGATATAAGGATAAATGAAATGAAATTATGTTAGATATATTAAAAATAAATGATTGATAGAAGATATTACTTAGTGGCAATATACATATATTGTATTTTGGTTATATGATAGGTAGTGATTGCGTATATCGAAAGTCACAAAAGGATATTTCATGCCACTTATTTATCCAATCATATTGTATGACTGTGTTATATTTTATGAAGTATTATTAGTTTAAATTTAAAGTAAAATATACTATATCATCTTAAAATATTTTAATTTTGATTAAATTTTTTATCATATGAGAATAATTTATGTTTGTATATCCTTAAATGGAGACCTTTCAGAAGATAAAACATATGGGAGTTGTTATGGTAAATGGTTAAAAAAGTTATAATGGAGAATAATATTCAATCATACATTTCATAACGTATGAGTGAATGCATGAAGACTCTAGGTATTTCCTTGGGGTCTGTATAAAGGTCCCATAACCATGAAAAAAGGTGTGTTGAAGCCTTACAAAACTATGTATGAATCATTTATACACATAACAATATTTTATTTCTTCATTTCCAGAATGAGTAACTATCATTCTATGGATGATGATGGAATCCCACTCATGTGAAAAGTGATTTAGCACAACCCATAGATACTTATATAGGAGATATTTCATTCACCTTTATCTCATTTTATCTCCATCAAGAACATGGGAGGAAACAAAGGTAGTGATATAATTTGGAGAATATTATACTGATTATTCACTTACGACATGAATGATTTTATTTCTAGAATAGTGTATTTTAGATGTGGGTATCAATATTAATTATATATTATCTAACAAGTTTTATTAGATCTTTTGAAACCCCACATGATATAAATATTTTATATATATGTAGAAAATAAACATAGAGACTATTATATACTTTCTAAAGTAATCAAATGAAATAAATCTGATATTTTTTGAGGTTTTTATAATTACATTGATCCTAATCTGGAAACTACTGATAAAAATACACCACATGATGTCTATAATAAATTATTTTTCTTTAAAATAACCAAAATAGTGAAATCAATAGCATCCCACTGATGAATAAAAGGGAGTATCCAATTAGGGAAAACTATTACTTTTGATGTTTTCTATATCTACATTATAAAATTAAATTATTCTATGAAGCACTCATCAAACAGTATACAGAAGGGATTTATGATTTAATAAAATTCATTAATAAAGAAACAATTGATTCATGTATTCAAAATTAAACTTTCAAAAAACATGATTTAGTATGGTTGATGAATATTTGGAATAATATATTCTGTGGAAGTGTCTACCTCAATACCCATCATAGAGACTCTGTATCCAGACACTATACCCTCAATAACCATAAATGAATAATTATTAAATCAAGAATAGACATATCTCTTTTAATCATTGTAAAAATCATTACTAAGATCTCAAAAAACCTCTTGCATTTGTTTTAAATAATGAAAAAGTAATCCACAATAACCTCACAAACATCTCCACCATATATGAAAATATCGAAATCAATCATAATTGGAACATAACTAGATCTTCATAAAATCCAAATGGAAACTAACAATGGAAAAGCTTCAAAATATACTTATGAAATATTTTTTCTCATGAGGATTTTGAGTTTTTTAATATATTAATAACTAGAATATTTGTCATGGAAAAAATATAATGGATTTATATCCAACATTTCATGTATTTGGCCTAAAATTGAAATGGAAAGTGTTCCTATCTAGTGGTAGAATTTTTTTTACAATAATATATAAAAACATCCCTTCATTATTATTTAATCACGATCAGTGGTATATTAAGAAATTAACTATCATTAAACCTTTAATTTTAGGCCCAAACTGGTCTATACTAAACAAAGGGACATTAGTGATTGGGTAGACTATTGCGATATCTATCTTCTTGAAGAACTCCTCCCCAATAACCTTTTTCATGTTAGGATTTTGTTTTCATTTTACCTCAACTATAGGTTTTGATTTCATTAAATAATAATCCTATACATGAAAAATGAAGGGATTATCTCCTTATTATCTATTATCATGCATCCAATAGAAATTTTAATCTCTGTGAAGACTTCTAATATGCTATCATGATGACTATTTCTTAGTTTTGTAATGATATAAATAGGATGTGTATAACCTTATCTGAAAATTTATTATTTTACATGACATGTAATTTTATTAATCATAATAATAGGTTTTTGTGAAAAGTAATGAGGAATTTTAGTGTATAGTGGATCAATATTCTTAACATATAGATTGTAAAATTATTAATAGAATTAAAATCACCATTCTTCACTATTAACCTCACTATTAAACCCATTAATCCCAAATCTTGACTTTGTTTGAGAATATATTCAGGATTATAGTCATTATATTGCATTAAAAATTATCCCTCATAATAATTTATTGTTTTCCCCACATCAAATAATCAAATTTTCTAATATTTTCTTAAAAGTGAGGTTTCCATTAGATATTTAAAAATATAAATATAATCATTTTCAGCACCAATATTGAAAATTAGTTTCCTCATTACAATATCTATGATATCCCCTCTAGTTGAAAAATATGTAATACCCCAGATTATATACAAAATTTTTTATACTCTTTATCATAAATTTAGATTGAATTAGTAAATAAGATATTACCCACACCTAGACATAATATATTTAGTGTTCTAATTTGATTAATAATTGACCTATAAATAAATTTCTTTCATATAATTTTTGGTTTTAGTTATAAGATATTTAATTTTTTAAATAATTTAAATGTAATGAAATTTAATTGATACAAAATGTAATAATAACATTTTAGTTCTATAATTTTCCATATGTGAAAGATATGGAATAAAATCTGGGATCCAAATTTTTTAGAAGAATATTATTATGTAGAACAATAAAAAAATCATCAATCTTATAAATTAGTTATTTTTTTGAAATTATTTTTTATTCCATCATTGTTTTTTCACATTTATTATATGATGAGAAAACTAAATTTATGTTTGTATGAATAGAATGTTCACATAAATCTTTTTGAATAGCCAAAGGAACATGATTGATTTAGGTTTATTTTTTTATTCATTGTAGAGATGGGATGTGTGTGGAAATTTTTTCAAATAGTTTAAATTTAATTCAAAATTAAGTTTTTTTCAAGTAGAGTACTATAATGTATAACCACACTCTTTTAGGCATTATAAAATCTAGTATGAATTTGAATTTCTGGTTCCTTTAGTAGGTTTTGTTCTAAAATTTATTATTTAAATTAGAATTCCAAAGGAATATAGTCTATAATGATTGTTTTTTTCATATGTATATAGGATTTGGGGGTGCCTTGGATGATCAAGTCAGTATTAGGAACATTAGGTTAAATTTAGAGTTCTTATATGTGTTTTTACACTAGTTCAATATTTGGTGTTCACATTTTAGTGAAAACATGAAGAACACTGAGATATTGAATGTTTCTATTTCATTTTGTTCATTCATAGTTAGTTTAGGTGAATAGATCATGGTAAATGTTTATACTTGGAAATTCTTTAGAAAACCATGTGAGGTGTGATGACATGGGGTGTTAATTTTTGGTTAGCACATGGTTAGGGAAAACCATGTTGGTGAACCACACATGTTGCATTTATTTAGGGGTTTGGATAATGGTTGTTGTTTGGTTACAAAGAATACATTATAAAAATAAAATTTAGTCAAATAGATGATTTATAAAGTACTAAATTGGTTTGGAGAATCATACTATTAAATTTTGTGACTGAGATGTCCTAAAGACGTTTGAACTACACAGTAGGAAAAAAATCTCATAAAACCATATGTTCCAACAATGCATGTAACACCCCAGGTAAATAAAGAATATGAAAATTTTAAATTTATCCATATTTGTGAATAAAATATTAATATTACTTTAAAGAGAATTCTATGCTTGATGGCTTACCCAACACGCAATAATGAGTTCCTTTGAAATCTTACGTTGCACTCTAATAATAAAATAATTTTGTTTTAAATGGTAGTTAAAACCAAGTTGTTGTAATGACGGGAATGAATATAACTGACTACAAAATTATTATATATTTTTGTCAAATATTTTTACTTTTTACATTAAATTTTAGAGGATTAAAAATGCAAATGAATCCAATTTTAAGCATAAATCTTCTAATATTTTTTTAAAGGTCGATTAACCGCCTTTTGATGGAAAACCCTTTTTAAATATAATTTTGATAATTTAATATGTTTTATTTGACAAAATAAAATTCTACTTTAAAATTGGGATATCAAAATTTACTTTGTGTAAATTTTTGGTATTTTTCAGATAATGTTCATTTTTTATTGAATAGTGAAAAGTGTTGTATTTTAATTCAAAACCTCTTTTGAATTTAATTTATTTATATGATTAGAATATCTTTTTAATTGGATTTAATTTGAAATTAGAATATATTTTTACCATTTAATCCAATGGTGGTCATTATAATTAATTTCACTTTGAAATTTGACTTAAACTAGAGTCAATCTTTTGATACATGTTGTTTCTTAAAAACATGCTATTTGTTTTGACAGCGGGAATTAATTATTAAATTAATTAATGCAACTTAGATTATTTTAATCTCTTAAAATATACATCATTTCGGAATTCATAATATCAAATATATCTTCGGGTGAGGTTTTGGTATTTTTCTGAAAAACCATTATTTTTTATGAATAGTGAAACCACAAAGTGGTAGTTACAAAAACTGATTGTTCGTTTAAATGAAACTTTACCACTTATATGATTTGAATTTCAAAAATCCAATATAAATTACTTTCATTAAGAATTAAAATTTGTTTCAATGGGATTAAAATAATTTTTTTGGTGAATAGTAACTTTTATGTTTTAAATTGCGATTAAAGGTAATTAGTGTGATTTAAGGTAGAAATGATATTATAATAAAATGAAAATATCATGAAACTTGTCCTAACCCTATTGGATGAGTCATGGCCGACCAATACAACCCATTGGTCTATTTTTGTGACCCCATGGAGACACTTGGGTAAGATAATGACATTAATGCCTTTTATTTACGATAAAAGTAAAAATGGCACAAACATGTATTGTTTTACTACAAAAATTTTTAAATGGGGTTATACAAGTAATATTTTTTACTATAAATATTCATTATAAATCTATAAAGATTTCCTACATCATAATATTTTTTTTACAATTTTTATACATTAAATAGACTAAATTATTTATGACATCATGATGATGCAGTGATTACCTCATTATTTAAGGATTTAAATAAAATGGAATGATAATGTAAAATATAATAACTACACATGTTGAAATCCTATTGGATGGCTGGATTTAGAACACTTATCACCTTATACTCGAGACACATCAATGTGGGACCATTAAAATCCGAAAATCATTTTAAAATAATGTACCATTTTGTACCTTTCCAAGAGTGCCACTCCTCTCCTCTTATAAAAGGCCCTAACCTCTACCTCCTTACCAACACTTTTCAAGCCTTTGGCTCGGCCAATCTCTAACAATTTTGTCTCTAAAAATCCTTCTACTCATCATATAATCCTTAAGTTAGGTAGGAATCTCGTCAAAAAACCATTTTGGTTCAAACCAAAGGGAGTTACCTGATTTTAAGGTAACGTTTTCACTTGTTATCATTTGTTTTATTTTTCTTATTTAACCCCCTAAACTCTTTTTATTAATTTCTTTTGTAATAAAAATAGTATCTTCCATATACTAGGATGTTTTTATAAGAAGTATTCGAGCTACACTTACACACACCTACATCTAATGGATAAAGAACATACTGTTTCTGTTGATGGTGAATTTCTGCCTCACGAAAAGATGATTGTTCAATATTTTTTTAACACCTTCAAAGGTGGCCATTAGTATGTAACCACATTTATATATTATATATAATATTTTTATGTTTTTATTGTGCTTCTTTATTTTTCACTTATGGAATACCTTTATGGTTTCCATTGTGGGTAAACGCGATATCTTTATTTTAGGAAATGCGGACTATCGCCCCCTCAAAGTGATTTGATTCATTAATACCATATGTGGTACGTATAAAGGATATATTTAATGATATTATATATGATACCATATAGGAATTATAATACTATTATGTATCATTATGTTATAATTCCATTAAATATGAAATAGGAATGGAAGTAGCATTCATGCGTACGTACGGCTTACCGTCTCCATGAACAGTGCATTTCATCTCTTACATATAAATGATTATGTAATATTATAAATGAATGTATATAATGGATATATATTATATAAATTATATACACATAGTGAATATAATTCTGGATATAATGGACATTTTACCCCATGAACAAACTTGTGATTATAAAAAGTTTATTTTTGACTCAAGTACCATGTATCGACAAAACGACCATTATTAACTTAAATGATTACATATTGTGAATAACATGCTAATCAGTGATATAAAAGGAATAACGAACTTGAAAAAGGTTATTAAGTAAGTATAAATTAACTCGATTTTATTACTCAGGAGATTAAAGAACGATCGAGCCAAGTCGGACATGAGGTAAGGGATCCGACCTCTCTCTTTCTTTTTAAGTACTCTCTTTTATGTCATTTCTCTTAAGCTAATATTTATTATGTTTGGGGGTGTTATTTTATATTTCTCTTACTTTAATTTTTATTTTCATATGATGAGAGACCCTGTTTGATCTCATCAAACCATTTTTGGAAGTTTTAAGTGGTGTCGTTAGGCTGCCGAGTTTTCATAAGGGATTTTTCATCTCACTTTTATTCTCGTGACATTTATGCTACGTTTTCCACCATTTCCGTTGAGTGTTGTATGTACGGCACACTGTTATAATATTTGTGTAGTATAATTTCAATTATTTGTATTTACATCTTCATTGTATGACCCTTCTTGCATGGGGTTTACGTTTCAAAGGTTACCCAAGTCGGTAAGGGAACCATTCATCCTCCTCTTCTTTTAAAAGACTTATTTTTATTATCTCTTTTAATTTATATCTTATTATGTTGGGATATGTTCTTCTATATCCTTATTTATGTAAAATTTATTTCCATGTGATGAGATACCCTTTTTTCACATCAACTCATTTTCAGAATGTTAAAGTGACGTCGTTAGGCTGTCGAATTTTTAGAAGGGAATGTCTTAACCCAATTTCGATTTCCTTGGGTTCAACTTGTAATTCTTGAACATGTCATCCTATGAATATGTGTGGATGTGATATGGTTGGTTCACACTTAATATCCACTTATATTGGGTGTATTTATATTTCTCAAACATAATTATCTGATAGATTTGTCATTAATTTAAGGATACCATCTTTATAATGGATTTCATCTCAATTTACATTTCCATTGAGACTTTATTGTTGTTATGCACCAATTAATTATTATACAGTGTATATAATGTCCTTGACATATTATATCATGAATCTCTTTATTCTCATAATATTATAAAGTTATTATTAAATGTTATTCTGAAATTATTTTTATTCTAGAGTCTCTCATTTTGTTATAAACTCTTTACAAAAAATATCATTTTAAATGTTTTAATGATTTATTATTCTAATTCTTTATATTTAATGTCCACGTTTTCAAAATGGGTTTCAACATTTATTTATATGGACATTAATGTTTTAAAATTATAATTCCATTAAAAGGTCCAACTAGTATGGGACACTTTTATTTAAAAATATCATTTAAATGGTTTTTGAAAATGGATTTATTAATTCAATATCTTGGAATTAATTATTGTGATTGAAAATGAAATGTTGTTATTGAAATGTTTATATTTGCAATATTTTATGTGTAATTATGGTACTTGGACATTTTACGGGTGGTTACATGATAAACCATATGACGGGTGGTGCTGTGAATACCAGGACAGGTGGTTACGTTATAACCTCCAATGCATTGGGTATGGAAGTCAGTCATATGGCTATTCCATTAAGTATGTGTGGAAGTCGACCGTATGCTTATTCCATTTAAGTATGTTTATGTCCCAAGTTACCTTTATATGTTATGTGTTCTTTGTATGGGTTTATGGTAAACTTTTGGTTACAAAAGTGTAAGTAATGGTCTTTTATTCAGTGAATAATTTTTACTACTTCATAATGGTGAAAAGTGTTACTTTGGTAAAGTACTCATGGTTTTATTTTTGTTTTGAAAAACTAACAGTTTTCCTTCTTTGTGTGTCTTTTACTGGGCTTTTTATGCTAATCCCATGTATTTTAAATGTTTCTTATAGGACTTAAAGATGAATAGGTTCATGGATGGGATCAAGAAAAGACATTCTATCTAAAACATATAACTATACATGTTTCATTTTAAGTGTTTTTTTAATTTTATGGAAACTTAGTAGAAGTGTCTACTATGTAATCTTTTGAGATGTAATAGTTATGACCTAATTCTCTAAAACTCTAAATCTGAAAATATCCACTATGTGAATTATTCATTTAATTCATGATTAAGTAATGTTTAAGTTCGGGGCCTTATAGTTGGTATTAGAGGTCGGTTTAGATAAATTTAGAGGTTAGGGTATTCTCTATGCATAAGTGACATTACCATAATGGTTAGGATTTCAGGAAGGGTCCTAGTTTTAGATAAAGTGAATGAGTATGTATATCTTATTGTTTATCTTCCTAATTAGTACATGATGGTTTTTTTGATATACACACACTGAACTTTTTGGTTTTAGTAAATGGCTGGATCCAGCAGGCACCAAAGTAACAGTAGATGTGAAGGAAATTGTGACTGTTTTCTGAGCGAGAAGCTGAATGATATGGTAGATGAAATGAGAACTCTTGTGTTTATCCTCAACCAACTATCTAGAGTCATGATTGACCACCTAATCCATGGTGATTTCTATAAGGCATCATATATGTGAGAAAAAAATCCCTACGGGACTACTTGTAATAATCATAAAGGTATGTGTGTTCAAAAACCTATGTGTCAAAGATTTTGAAAGAAACACCAAGGAAAATGTTTCAAAGGGACAGAAATATGATATAGATTTGGAAATAAAGGTCATAAAGCAAGAACCTTCCCTGGAAAAAGGAAGCATCCAGTTGACTCGAGGAAAGGGAAAGAAGTTCTTTCTGAGGGATCAATTGAATGTTTTAAATGTGGTGTGTACGGTCATTATGAAAACAGATGTCCTATAAAGAAGTTTTGGGAATGGGATTACTAAGATCGTACAAATATTCATTTACCACTACCTAATGCCATTCCTATTGAAGATGAAGAAACTTACAATGACCAATTAAAGGTATGGATTATTTCTTAACTTTTGTTTTCCTATTTTGGAATATTAGGATATGATTCATGATTTTTTTTGAAGGAAAGAAGTATTTCAGAATAATTTGGAAAGGAATGGATAATGGATCATGAAGAATGTTGAATGAGTAAGAAGTCAACATATAAGGTCATCAAGAGTTATGGTGAAATTATTAAGAGTATTACGTCTCTTTTGATGATGGGGTTACATTAGAAGACTTTTTATAGTACGTGTAACCCTGATGTTTGATTTATGAAAATTTTATTCAAGGAATAGTTATCTGTTCTTTTGTGTACATAGTTATACAGAACCATTTGGGTTTATATGATCCTTACTTTTGAGGTAATTATGGGCTACTATATGTTATGATGGAAAGTGAAAGGCATGAGAAAAAATTGAGGTTAAATTATGTTATGGTTATTTTTGATGATTTTATCTCTTTTTGGGGAATGATTTGAGAATTATATAGTTTGGAAAAAGGACAACATGCAGACTGTGTGACAACCCGTCGCGTCGGACAAAACTACGGGAATCGAACCCACAACCAAAGTGCGACTGGTATTTATTACCTACCACTGGACTACATGAAGTACCTAGTCATTTTGACTAATTCCTTTTAGTTAGATGATTTTATGAATTAAGAGTAAGTTTATTTTGGGTTATCTATGGAAATTATTAACCTATCATTGAGGATATGTGATTAGGTTAATTACTTTTCAATACGAGACTTTAGGAGAAACTAATGTTGTTTGGAGATAAATGTTACGATTTAACATGGAAGACTATGTGATTAAATCCTTCAAATATTTGGGTTTCAATGTTAGTTTGGTTTAGTTTTGGTCTTCGTTGAACATTGGGTCTTGTTGGAAAAATTTTGGATATTAGGAATATATTTCATTTTTATAAAATATTATCCTTTTTGGGTATTATCTGATCTCATACTAACCTTTTTGGTTTTAGTTTTGGTTAAGGTCTAAAGACATGGGAATTATACAGTTCTCTTTTGTGGATTAGGTGATTCTCTAGAAGTTGATTATAGCTCTCTTAATGTAAACAAGTCATCCTAAATACTCATCTTTTGGAGAAAATATGAGTTCGTGTAAGAAATCTAGTAAAAGTTGAAAGTCAACCTGACATGCAAGTATGTTTCCTTATATTTTATTTAAGCTCAAAAATTAATTCCTCAATGAAAAGTAACTAAAAAATGTGGTCCGTTAACGTTTCCTACTGGGGAATCCTATACCGTTTAACCCATCACAAGTTTGTGATTTTCTGGTGGTTAACTTTAGCCTAAACATGTTTTCTATCACACTCCCTTAGAACATGACCCTTTGTTTTTTCTTCCATATCCATGTTTTCATATATGAAATACTAGTATGGGTTAACTCAGGTGACCATTGTACTTCTATTTCTTTCTTTTAAAGTGATAGTTTAATTTACTCCTTTTCCGATGTGGGTCTTTCAATAAAGTTTCCGAGCCCAATTTTAAAATTGCGAGGACGCAATTCCCAAAAGGGGGGAAGGATGTAACACCCCAGGTAAATAAATAATATGAAATTTTTATATTTATCCATATTTGTTAATAAAATATTAATATTACTTTAGAGGGAACTCTATTTTTGAGGGATTACCCAACACGCAACAACGAGTTCCTTTGAAATCTTACGTTGCACTCTAATAATAAAATAATGTTATTTTAAATGGTAGTCAACACCTAGTAGTTGTAATGACAGGAATGAATATAACTAACTAAAAAATGATTATATATGTTTGTCAAATATTTTTACTTTTTACAATAAATGTTAGAGGATTAAAAATGAAAATGAATCCAATTTTAAGAATAAATCTTCTAATATTCTTTAAAAGGTCGATTAACCGCTTTTTAATGGAAACCCCTTTATAAATATACTTTCAATCATTTTATATTTTTTATTTGAAAAAATAAAATTCGTCTTTAAAATCGGGACAACAAAATTTACTTTGTGTAAATTTTTGGTATTTTTCTGATAATGTTCATTTTTTAATGAATAGTGAAAAGTTTTGTATTTTAATTCAAAACCTCTTTTTAATATCATTTATTTATATGATTATATTATATTTTTAATTTGTTTTAAACTTCAACTATAATATATTTTTACCATTTAATCCAATGGTGTTCATTGGAATTAACTTCACATTGAAATTGGACTTAAACTAGAGTCAATCTTTTGATAAATATTGTCTCTTAAAAACACACTACTTGTTTTGACCGCAGGAATTAATTATTAAATTAATTAATGAAACTTATATGCTTTGAATTTCGTAAAACAGACATCATTTCTGAATTCGGAATATCAAATATAGATTAGTGTGAAGTTTTGGTATTTTCTGAAAAACCTTAATTTTTGATGAATAGTGAAACCACAAAGTGGTAGTTACAAAAACTGATTTTTCGTTTAAATGGTACTTTACTACTTCTGTGATTTGAATTTCAAAAATCCAATATAAATTATTTTCATTAAGAAATAAAATGTGGTTCAATGGGATTAACATAATTTTTCTTGTGAATAGTAACTTTTTAAGTTTTTAATTGCGATTAAAGGTAATTAGTGTGATTTAAGGTAAAAATGAAATTATAATAAAATGAAAATATCTGGACACTTGTCCTAACCCTATTGGATGAGTCATGGATGACCAAGACAACCCATGGGTAGATTTTTGGGACCCCATTGAGCCACTTGGGTAAGATAATTACATTAATGCCTTTTATTTATGGTAAAAGTAAAAATGGCACAAACATGTATTGTTTTTATAAAACAAGTTTTACATGGGGTTATACAAGTAATATCTATGACTATAAATATTCATTATAAAGATAAATAGATTTAATACATAATAATATTTTGTTTTATAAATTTTAGATATTAAATAAATTAAATTATTTATGACATCATGATGATGCAGCCCTTACCTCATTATTTAACGATTTAAATAAAATGAAAAGATAATGTAAAATATTATACCTACACATGTCAAAAACCTATTGTATGGGTGGATTTAGAATCCTTATCACCTTATAATCGAAACACATTAATGCGAGACCATTAAAATCCGAAAATCATTTGAAAATAAAGTAACATTTTATACCTTTCCAATAGTGCCTCTCCTCTCCTCTTATAAAAGGCCCCCCACATCTACCTCCTTACCCACACTTCTAAAGCCTTTGGCTCAGCCAATCTCTGCTCATTTTGTCTCTCCACATCACTCTCCTCATCCTAGAATCCTTAACTTATGCAGGACGCTCTTCAAAAAACCCTTTTGGTTCAAATCAAAGGAAGTTACCCGATTTTAAGGTACAGTTTTCACTTGTGCTCTTTTGTTTTATTTTGCTTCTCCAACCCCCTAAACTCTTTTTATTCATTTATTTTGTAAAAAACCAGTATCCTTTATATACTATGATGTTGTTATAAGAAGTATTTTAGCTACACATACACACACCTACATCTAATGGTTAATGAACATACTGTTTCTGTGGATGGTCAATTTCTGCCTCACGAAACAATGATTGTTCAATATTTTTTTAACACCTTCAAAGGTGTACATTAATATGTCACCAAATTTATATATGAAATATAATTTTTCTATGTTTTCCTTAAACTTCTTTATTTTTCATTTATGGAATACCTTTATGGTTTCTATTATGGGTAAACGCGATATCTTCATTTTAGGAAGTGCAGACTACCACCCCCTCAAAGTGATTTTATTCATTAATACCATATGTAGTACATATAAAGGATAGATTTAATGATATTATATATGATAACATACTGGAATTATAATACTATTTTGTATCATTATGTTTTAATTCCATTAAATATTAAATAGAAATACAAGTAGCGTTAATGCGTACGTACGACTTACCATCTCCATGAACAGTGCATTTCATTTCTTACCTCTAAATGATTATGTAATATTATAAATTCATGTATATAATAGATGTATATTATATATATGATATATAAATAGTGAATATAATTCTGTATATAATGGATATTTTACCCCATGAACAAACTTTTGATTATAAAGAGTTTATTTTTGACTCAAGTACCAAGTATCGACAAAACGACTATTATTAACTTAAATGATTACATAATGTAAATAACATGGTAATAAGTCATATAAAAGTAATAATGAACTTGAAAAAGGTTCTTAAGCAAGTAGAAATTAACTCATGTTTATTATTCAGGAGATTAAAGAACGATCGCGTCATGTCGGACACGAGGTAAGGGATCCGACTTCTCTCTTTCTTTTTAAGTACTCTCTTTTATGTCATTTCTTTTAAGCTCATCCTTCATATGTTTGGGGATGTTCTTTTATATTCCTCCTACTGTAATTTTTATTTTCATATGATGATAGAACCTATAAGGCCCCGACCTTAAACATTACTTAATATTGAATTAAATGAATAATTCACATTGAGGATCTTTTCAGGTTTAGAGTTTTAGAGAATTAGGACATAACTATTAAATCTAAAAAGATTAAAAAGTAGAAACTTCTACTAAGTTTCCATAAAATAAAAAATCTTAAAAAGAAACATGTCTAGTTCCATGTTTTAGAAAGCAATACTTTTCCTTGATCCCATCCTTAACCCTATTCCACTTTAAGTCCTGTGAAAAACATTTAAAAAACGTGGGGTGAGCAAAAAAAGCTCAGTAAGGGATACACAATGAATGAAAACTGTTAGTTTTTCAAAACAAGTAAACCATGTATACTTTATCAAAGTAATAATATTCACCTTTATGAAGTAGTAAATACTCCTCACTTAATAAATGATCATTACTTACCCTTTGGTAACAAAAAGGTTACCATAAAACCCATATAGAATCACATAACATATAAAGGTAACTTGGGACATAAACATACTTAAATAGAATAACCATATGGTCAACTTCCACACATATCACTTAATGGAATAGACATACGGCCGACTTCCATACCCAATGCATTGGAGGTTATATCATAACCATCCGTCCTGGTATTCACGGCACCAACTGTCATATGGTTTATCACGTAACCATGGGTCAAATGTCCAAGTACCATTATAAAATCATAAGACATAAAACAAATATAATGGAAAGAAAAAAATTCCACACTTTGATCACAATATATCACTTAAATATATTGACATAAAAAATTCATTATAAAAACCTTTTTCAAAACCAAAATACATAAAAGTGTATATGGTATTTATTTCATTTTAAAAACATTAAGGCTTCTTGAGGAAGCCAAAGACCAAATAATACTCGCGGTGGCGGAAAAGGTCATTGTCCCTGCGTACGTTAAAAGAAACATTACTTTTTGTCGATTAGTAAAATGCTTCATATAAAAAGATTCCTTTTGTATAAAAGTAAAAGTAAAAGGGTTTTATACACCGTATAAAAGAAAGTTGTGTATAAAACGAAATATGCCTCAATGAAAGGAGATTGAGACGAAGTCCCTTACCTCGGGTCCGACTTGAATCGATTCTTCTTTAATGTCCTGAATAATAAACTTGAGTTAATTTATACTTTCTTAAGAAACTTTTTCAAGTTCATTATTACTTTTATATCAATTATTACCATTTTATAAACATTATGTATTCATTTAAGTTAATAATATTTTTTTGGTCGATACTTGGTTCTTCAGTTGAAAGTGGACGTCTTAAAATAGGATTTTGTTCGTGTGGTCAAAGGTTCATTATATCTAGAATGATATTCATGATTTGGATATCATATATATCATATATATGCAGAATATAAATGTATTTATAATATTACATAATCATTTAGAGGTAAGAAATGAAATGCACCGTTTATAGAGATGGTAAGTCGTACGTACGCATGAACACTACTTTCATTTCCATGTCATATTAATGGAATTAAAACTAAAGGAGTGATATGTATATTTTAATTCTAGAATTATATTAATCATTTAGATGTAACATACATCATATATATCCATTATATATATGTACTTATAACAGTACATTACATTTGGGTATAAGAAATGAAATGCACCGTTCATGGGGACGGTAAGTCATACGTACGAATGAACGCAACTTTCATTTCTATCTCATACATTAATAGAGTGATTTCATAATGATAAAAAGGGATATTATAATTCCAGTATAATATGAAATATAATATCATTAAATATATCCTTTATACATCCCACGTTTGGCATTAACGAATCAAATCACTTTGAGGGGGCGGTAGTCTGCACGGCTAAAATGAAATTATCATGGTTACCCACAATGGAAACCATAAAGGTATGCCACAAATGAAAAATACAGAAGCTTAAATGAAACATAAACATATTATATATCATATATAAATATAGTGTCATCTTAATGTCCACCGTTGAAGGTGTTATATGAGTGTTGAACAATCATCGTTTCGTGAGGCAGAAATTCGCCATCCACAGAAACAGTATGTTCTTTAACCATTAGATGAAGGTGTCTGTAAGTGTAACTAGAATCCTTATTATAAAAACATCCAAGTATATTTATTGTACTGGTGTGGTTACAAAAGTATTTAATAATAAGAGTTTAGGGGGTTGTAGAAGCAAAATAAAACATAATAACACAAGAGAAAACACTACCTTTAAACCGGGTAACTCCTTTTGTTCTAAGATCAAAGGCTTCCTTGGGAAGACTTCTGCCCAAAGTGAGGCTTATAGGAGTAATATAGGGATGTATAGAAACAAAATGGGATGATCTTGGCCGATCCAATGGCTTGAGAGGTGTGGGTATGGAGGTAGAGGTGGGGGCCTTTTATAAGAGGAGAGGAGGGGCACTATTGGAAACTTAAGAAAAGATACTTTATTATAAAATGATTTTCGGATAAAAAGGTTCCCACAATTATATATTTAGAGTATAATGTGATAAGGGTTAGAAATTAACCCATCCAATAGGTTTTTGACATTTTTAGGTCTTATATTTTACTTTATCTTTTCATTTTATTTAAATCGTGAAATAATGAGGTAATCGCTACAACATCATGGTGTCATAAATAATTTAATTTATTTAATATCTAAAAATTTTAAAAAATTATCATGATATAGGAAATATTTTTATATTTCTAATGAATATTTATAGTCAAAATTAGGACTTGTATAACCCTATTTTAATTTTTTTAGTAAAACATTTCATGTTTGTGACATTTTAATTTTAACATTAAATAAAAAGTTATTAATGTCCTTTTCCTACCAAAGTGGCTCCATGTGGTCCCCATGTTGACACATGTATTTCCTTGGTCGTTTATGACACATCCAATAAGGGTATGACATGTTTCTAGGCCATTTAATATTATTAAAACATTACTTTTACCTTAAACTCCACTAATTACCTCTAATCGTGATTAATAAACATACAAGTTAATATTCACCAAAAATTATTTTAACCCCATTGAACCACATTTTACATCTTAATGACAACCATGAATGTAGGATTTTTGAAATTCAAAACACAGAAGTGGTAAAGTTACATTTAAATGAAAAATCAGTTTTTTAAGTACCACTTACTGGTTTCACTATTCATCAAAATTTGAAGTTTTTCAGAAAAATACCAAAACTTCACCCTAAGATATATTTGATATTCTGAATTCAAAAATGATTTCTATTTTAAAAAATTCAAAACATATATGTTGCATTAATTAATTTAATAATTAATTCCCGCTGTCAAAACAAATAGCGTGTTTTTATGAAACAAAAAGTATGAAAATATTGACACTAGTTTAAGTCCAATTTCAAAGTGAAAATAATTCCAATGACCACAATTGGATTAAATGGTAAAAATATATTAAAATTTCACTTTAAAATCAATAAAAATGATAATCTAATCATATAAATAAATTATATTAAAAAGAGGTTTTGAGTTAAAATACAACATTTCTCACTATTCATTAAAGAAATGAACTTTATCGGAAAAAATACCAAAAATTTACACAATGTAAATTCTGATGTCCCGATTCTAAAGAATAGTTCAATTTGGTCCAATAGAAAGCATAAGTGTGACCAAAACTATATTTAATGAAGGTTTTCCATGAAAAGGCGATAAGTCGACCTTTAGTGAAAATTAGAGTATATATGCCTAAAATTGAATTATTTTTGTATTTTAAGCCTTTATCCTTTATTGGATAAATGTAAAAACATTTAAAAAACATATATAATCATATTTTAGTTATTTCTATTCATTCCCGCCAATACAACAGCTACGTGTTAACTACCATTTAAAATAAAATTATTATATTACTAGTGTGCAACGTAAGTTTTCAAAGAAACTCATTGTTGCGTATCGAGTACGCTATCGAACATATCAACCATTTTAATGTAATATTAATATTTAATTCGCAAATATTAATAAATATGAAAATACATTATTCTTTATTTATCTGGGATGTTACATCCTTCCCCTCTTTTGGTAATTGCGTCCTCTCAATTTTATTCACATATCAAAATAAGTGGGGGTATGTATCCCTCATAGAATTTTCAGATTCCCATGTTGCCTCTTCAACCATATGGTTTTTCCACAAAACCTTTACCTGGTGAATTACCTTATTTCACAACACTTGCTCTCTTCGGTCAAGATTCTGGACTGGTTGTTCTTCATAAGAGAGATTTTCTTCCAACTGAACTACCTCTTGGCTCAAAACATGAGATGGATCTGGCATATACATTATCAACATTGAAACATGAAAAACATTGTGTACCTAAGATAAACTCGGAGGTAATGCCACTCTGTATGCAACTGATCCAACTCTCTCCAAATTTTCATATTGTCCAATAAACCTTGGACTCAACTTTCCATTCTTACCAAATCGCATTACACATTTCCACGGTGAAACTTTAAGAAAACCATGATCACCTACCTTAAATGATAGATCCTTCCTCTGGTTATCCGCATAACTTTTCTATCTGATCTGAGCTGTTCTCATGTGTTTCTGAATCAATTGAAATTTTTCTACCACAACTTCTACAAATTCTGGTCCCATTAGCTTCCTTTCACCCACTTCATCCCAAAAAGATGGAGTTCGACACCGCTACCCATATAATGCCTCAAACGGAGCCATATGTATACTGGAATAAAAACGGTTATTATAAGAGAATTTAACCAAATAAAGATGTTGGTCCCAACTTCCCTGATAATGCATAGAGAAAGCTCATAGCATATCCTCCAAGGTCTGAATTGTTCATTCTGACTGCCCATCTTATTGTAGATGAAAAGGTGTACTAAAATTTAATTCAGTACCCAACAACTTCCGAAGGCCTTTCCAAAAGTTATAAGTGAACCTGGGATCACGATCGGATACAATGGAGAGGGGAACTCCATGAAACCTGATTATCTCTTTAAGATACAATCGAGAAAGTTGATCTAGAGAGAATGTATCTTGAATAGGAAGGAAATTAGCAGATTTAGTCAAGCGATCAACAATAACACAGATTTCATTATTACCACGAGATGTCCCCGTTAATCCCACAACAATGTCCATGGATACATTTTCCCATTTCCACTTTGGAACCAGTAAAGGTTGAAGCATCCCTTTTTGTAACTACCGCTCTGCTTTAACCTTCTGACAAGTCAAACACTTCACAGTAAAATCAGCAATATCCCTTTTCATTCTGTCCACCCAGTAATACCCCCGATGATCTCTATACATCTTTGTACTTCCTGGACGAATTGAAAAAGGAGAACTATGAGCTTCACATAGCAACTCTCTCTTCAACTATGAATCACAAGGCACACACAATCTCTTCCTAAATCTCAAAACACAATCATTATCAATGGTTAATTTAGGCAACTTACCCTTCTGAACCAGCTCTACCTTTTTCTGAAACTCGATGTCTTGCTTCTGTGCTTGCTTGATTTTGTCTGAGAGAGAAGATTTCACTGATACCTGAAACAAAACTGAAGAACTTCCCACACAAACAACTTCCATGCCAAAGTTCATCAAATCAAAAACCAAAGACTCTTGTTCCAAATGTAGCATGGTTAATGAATCATTACATTTTCGACTCAAAGCATCGGACACTTTATTTGCTTTTCCCAGATGGTAATGAATTGTACAATCATAATCCTTGATTAATTCCAGCCATCTACTCTGTCTCATGTTCAATTATTTTTGAGTGAATATATACTTTAAACTTTTGTGATTAGTATATATTTCACACTTTAATCCATACAAAAGATGCCTCCAAATTTTTAGAGAAAATACAACAACAGCTAATTCCAAATCATGTGTAGGGTAATTTCCCTCATGAGTTTTTGACTGACGTGAAGCATAAAAAATTATCTGATCATTCTGCATAAAGACACAACCAATTCCTTTCATTGAAGCATCACTGTAGATAACAAACTCACCATTCCTGGAAGGGAGTGACAAAATGGGAGCATTCACCAATCTTGTTTTCAACTCCTAAAAACAATCATCACATTCCTTTGTCCAGATAAACATAACACCCTTCTGTGTTAGCTTAGTCATCGGACTAGATAACAGTGAAACATTTTCAACCAACCTTCGCTAGTAACCTGCAAAACCAAGGAAACTACGGATATTGGTTACATTTGTGGGTCTTGGACATTCTTCAACAACTTTTGTTTTAGCAAGCTCAATAGTTATGCCATCTTTTGAAACAATGCGACCAAGGAAAGAAATTTGTTGCAACCAAAACTCACACTTGCTGAATTTCCCATACAATTTCTTTAGTTTCATGGTTTTCAAAATAACCCTTAAATGACTTTCATGCTCCTCTTTACTTTTAGAAAACACCAAAATATCATTAATGAAAACAACCACAAAAATATCCAAGAACCCATGGAAAATTCTATTCACAAGGTCCATGAATATAGCAGGTGCATTGGTTAACCCAAAAGAAATAACTACAAATTCATAATGGCCATATTTAGTATGGAACGCAGTCTTTAGAATTTCTGCTTCTTTTACTTTCAACTGATGGTACCCCGACCTCAAGTCAATCTTCGAAAAATACTTAGCTCCCTGGAGCTGATCAAACAAATCATCAATATCAGGAAACGAATACATGTTCTTAAAAGTAATGTTATTTAAGGCTCTACAATCAATGCAAAGCCTCATTGAGCCATCTTTCTTTTTAACAAACAAGACAAGAGCACTGCATGGTGTTGTGTTAGGTCGAATGAAACCTTTATCTAATAACTCATTCAATTGATTCTTTAACTCTAAAAGTTCAACTTGAGCAATTCGATTAGGGGGTTTTGAAATTAGCATAGAATCAGGAACTAAGTCAATAGTAAATCCAACTTCCCGTTCATGAATAATACCAGGAAACTCATCAGAAAAAACATCAAGATACTCATTTACCACTGGCACATCATTAATCTGAACAGTTCCTTTATTTTCAACAATATGTGCAAGGTAAAATTCATTTCCATATTTTACTAGTTTCTAAACATCCTGATATGTTATCAAAACCAAGGGGTCAATCTTGTACAAAAACTGAAAATATTTTTGAAAAGAAACCATTTTAGCTCTACAATCAATCTTAGCCTGATAAACAAAAATCTAATACATGCCCAAAATAACATCAAACTCTACTAGAGGCAAAACATTAAGGTTCGCTGGTAGATTCATTCCACACACAATGATATGAAGGTTCATATAATTTCTTTTTGTCTCAACATTCCCTCTAGGTATTTTTACCATAAGTTTAGGATTCA
Source organism: Viscum album (assembly GCA_963277665.1). Classification (NCBI taxonomy): domain Eukaryota; kingdom Viridiplantae; phylum Streptophyta; class Magnoliopsida; order Santalales; family Viscaceae; genus Viscum; species Viscum album. The sequence continues at coordinate 991,394,062 of OY728164.1, read as the reverse complement.
TATCTTGAGAGGAATTTCCAATTTACTAGAAAACTTCTCAGAAATGAAATAATGTGTAGACCCTGAATCAAACAACACATTGGAATAATCTTAACAAACAAATAGTTTACCAGATACTACTTTATTCATCGGCCCAACATCTGGTGAAGTAGTTGCAAAGGATTTCACAACCCCTTTCTTCTTGTAGTCTGGATGCTTTCCCACAATTGAGTTTTTAGTTAGACACTCATTTGTATAATGACCCATTTTATTACACTTAAAACATCTTACTGTTGGCTTCTCATTTCCTGCTTGATCATCTTCCATACAGTTATGAGGAATACGAAATGACTTACCACACCGAAATCACTTTCTAGACTTGGATAAATCTTCTCTAGAATGCATTTTACCACACTTCTCACAGGATGGATATTTGGTTTTCTTACCTCCATTCTTCTTTGTTGAATTCTTCCCCTTTTCCTGCCAACTGGACCTCTTATTCTGTTGTTTGTCAAAGAACACCTGATCATCAGCAAACTCCATTTCCACCTTCTCCGCACATCGAACAAGCTTTTCATAACATTTGAACTCACGAGAAGCTAAAACCCTTCGATACGTTGGCTTTAACCCTGAGTAAAAATGGTTGAATTTACTATCAAGATCTCGTATGAAGTTTGGAGCATACCTTTCTAGTTGAGTGAACTTTGCTTCATAAGAGGCCAATGAGCCATCCTCCGACCTCAATTCTAGAAATTGTTTTTCCATCCTAAGAAGAACCACCTTAGGAAAATATTTCTCAAGAAACATACCTTTTAATTCATCCCAGTGAATATAATCAATCTCATCACTATCTCTAATATTTTTCACCATCGACCACCACTGATCAGCTTCTCCTTCAAAACGATAAACAACAAGACTAACCTTTTGATGTTCTGAACACCCCATGACATCAAAAATCTTCTCCAGTGCTTTAATCCACCCTTCAGCTAGCACGGGGTCAGATGATCCTCTGAATGATGGGGGATGTTGCCTCATGGAATGTTCTACCACTGAAATGTTCCTCTGCGGTTGATCTGGCTGATCTCGTGCATGGATACCACCACCATTTATAGCCTGAGTCAATTGTGCCATCACTGCAACAAACTGTTCAGTTCTGATTCCGACCATCTCAGGTTGGTGATTTGAAAGGTTGTCTTCCTCCTGATGTCGTCCCAACATAGCTGCTTTGTTTCCTCTATCGAAAACAATTCTGAACACAGAAATATCTTAGGCGAAACAACATAGAAATATTTAAAGGCTATATAATTTCAATCATACCATAAATTAATTTATAATTTAACAATTTTATAACTCGTAAAGTTGTCTAAACCAACCATTGATACCAACTATAAGTCCATGACCTTAAACATTACTTAGTATTGAATTAAATGAATAATTCACATTGAGGATCTTTTCAAGTTTAGAGTTTTAGAGAATTAGGACATAACTATTACATCTCAAAATATTACAAAGTAGAAACTTCTACTAAGTTTCCATAAAATAAAAACACTTAAAAAGAAACATGTCTAGTACCATGTTTTAGATAGAATGAATTTTCCTTGACCCCATCCTTGACCCTATTCCACTTTAAGTCCTGTGAAAAACAGTTCAAAAACATGGGGTGAGCATAAAAAGCTCAGGAAGGGATACATAATGAATGAAAACTGTTAGTTTTTCAAAACAACAAGTAAACCATGTATACTTTATCTAAGTAATACTTTTCACCATTATGAAGTTGTAAAAACTCTTAACTGAATAAAAGATCATTACATACCCTTTTGTAACCAATAGGTTACCATAAAACCCATATAAAGATCACATAACATATAAAGGTAACTTGGGTCATAAACATACATAAATGGAATAACCATACAGTCGACTTCCACACATATCACATAATGGAATAGCCGTATGGCCGACTTCCATACCCAATGCATTGGAGGTTATAACGTAACCACCCATCCTGGTATTCACGGCACCACCCGTCATATGCTGTATCACGTAACCACCCGTCAAATTTCCAAGTACCATTATAAAATCATAAGACATAAAACAAATATAATGGAAAGAAAAATTTTCCACACTTTGATCACAATATACCACTTAAATATATTGACATAACAAATCCATTTTAAAAACCATTTTCAAAACCAAAATACATAAAAGATTATATGGTATTTATTTCATTTTAAAAACATTACGGCTTCATGAGGAAGCCAAAGATCAAATAATACTCACGGTGGCAGAAAAGGTCGTTGTCACCACGTATGTTAAAAGAAACATTCCTTTTTGTCATTTAGTAAAACGCTTCATAAAAAAAGATTCCATTTGTATAAAAGTAAAAGTAAACGGGGTTTATACACCATATAAAAGAAAGTTGTGTATAAAATGAAATATGCCTCAATTAAAGGAGATTGAGACGAAGTCCCTTACCTTTGGTCCAACTTGACTCGATCGTTCTTTAACGTCCTGAATAATAAAAATGAGTTAATTTCTTCTTGCTTAATAACCTTTTTCAAGTTCATTATCACTTTTATATCACTTATTACCATGTTATAAACATTATGTAATCATTTATGTTAATAATGTTTGTTTTGTCGATACTTGGTTCTTTAGTCGAAAGTGGACTTCTTACAATTACATGTTGTTCGTGTGGTCAAAGGTTCATTATATCCAGAATTATATTCATGATTTGGATATCATATATATCATATATATCCATCATATAAATCTATTTATAATATTACATAATCATTTAGAGGTAAGAAATGAAATGCACCGTTCATGGAGACAGTAAGCCGTACGTACACATAAACGCTACTTTCTTTTCTATGTCCTATTAATGGAACTAAAACTAAATGAGAGATATGTATATTATAATTCCAGAATTATATTAATCATTCATATGTAACAGACATCATATATATCCATTATATATATTTACTTATAATAGTACATTACATTTGGGGATAAGAAATGAAATGCACCATTCATGGAGACGGTAAGCCGTACGTACGCATGAATGCTACTTTCATTTCTATCTCACACCTTAATGGAGTGAAATCATAATGATAAAAAGTTATATTATAATTATAGTATAATATCATAAATAATATCATTAAATCTATCCTTTATACATCCCACGTATGGCATTAACGAATCAAATCACTTTGAGGGGGCTGTAGTCCGCACTTTCTAAAATGAAATTATCGTGTTTACCCATAATGGAAACCATAATGGTATGCCAAAAATTAAAAATACATAAGATTAAGTAAAACATAAGTATATTATATATAATATATAAATATAGTGTCATATTAATGGCCACCTTTGAAGGTTTTATATGAGTTTTGAACAATCATCGTTTCGTGAGGCAGAAATTCACCATCCATAGAAACAGTATGTTCATTAGCCATTAGATGAAGGTGTGTGTAAGTGTAGCTCTAATTATTCTTATAAAAACATCCTAGTATATTTATAATACTGGTGTTGTTACAAAAGAAATGAATAAAAAGAGTTTAGGGGGTTGGAGAATCAAAATAAAACATAAGAACACAAGAGAAAACACTACCTTTAAAATGGGTAACTCCTTTTGTTTTGACCTAAAAGGCTTCTGTGGGAAGACTTATGCCCAATGTGAGGCTTTTAGGATTAAAATAGGGATGTGGATAAACAAAATGGGCAGATATTGGATAAACCAAAGGCTTGAGAGGTGTGGGTATGGACGTAGAGGTGAGGGGCTTTTATAAGAGGAGAGGAGGGGCACTATTGGAATCTTAAGAAAAGATACTATTTTATAAAATGATTTTCAGATAAAAAGGGTCCCACAATTATATATTTAGAGGATAATGTGATAAGGGTTATAAATACACCCATCCAATAGGTTTTTGACATGTTTAGGTCTTATATTTTACATTCTCTTTTCATTTTATTTAAATCGTTAAATAATGAGGTAATCGTTGCATCATCATGAGGTCATAAATAATTTAATTTATTTAATGTATAAAAACAATAAAAAAATTATCATGATGTAGGTAATATTTTTTTCTTTCTAATTAATATTTATAGTCAAAATTATCACATTTATAACCCTACTTAAAAATTGTTTTAGTAAAACATCTCATGTTTGTGACATTTTTATTTTAACATTAAATAAAAAGTTATTAATGTCATTTTCCTACCAAATTGGCTCCATGGGGTCCCCAAGTTGACGCATGGATTTTATTGGTCTGCCATGACACATAAAATAAGTATATGACATGTTTCTAGTCCATTTAATATTATTAAAACATTACTTTTACCTTAAACTACACTAATTACCTCTAATCGTGATTAATAAACATAAAAGTTACTATTCACCAAAAATTATTTTAACCCCATTGAACCAAATTTTACTTCTTAATGACAACAATGTATGTCGGATTTTTGAAATTCAAAACACAGAAGTGGTAAAGTTTCATTTAAATGAAAAATCAGTTTTTAAGTACCACTTAGTGGTTTCAGTATTCATCAAAAATTGAAGTTTTTCAGAAAAATACCAAAACTTCACAAGCTATATTTGATATTCCGAATTCAAAAATGATTTCTATTTTAAAAAATTCATAAAATATATGTTTCACTAATTAATTTAATAATTAATTCCCGCTGTCAAAACAACTAGCGTGTTTTTATGAAACAAAAATTATCAAAAGATTGACACTAGTTTAAGTCCGATTTCAAATTGAAATTAAATCCAACGACCATAATTGGATTAAATGGTAAAATTATATTCTAATTTCACTTTAAAAACAATTCAAAAGATAATATAATAATATAAATAAATTAGATAAAAAAGTGGTTTTGAGTTAAAATACAACATTTCTCACTATTCATTAAAAAAATGAACTTTATCGGAAAAAATACCAAAAATTTAGTCAAAGTAAATTTTGATGTCCCGATTCTAAAGAATAGTTCTATTTGGTCCAATAGAAATTATAACAATGACCCAAACTATATTTAAAGAATTTTCACCATGAAAAGATGATAAGTCGACCTTTAGTGAAAATTAGAATATATATGCCTAAAATTGAATTCTTTTCGTATTTTAAGCCTTTATCCTTTATTGGATAAATGTAAAAATATTTAAAAAACATATATAATCATATTTTAGTTATTTATATTCATTACCACCAATAAAATGGCTACGTGTTAACTACCATTTAATATAATATTATTATATTACTAGTGTGCAACGTAAGTTTTCAAAGAAACTCATTATTGCGTATCGAGTACGCTATCGAACATAGCCACTATTTTAATGTAAAATTGATATTTAATTCACATATATTAATAAATATGAAAATGTATTATTATTTATTTACCTGGGATGTTATAGACCCTATTTTATTTCATCAAATCATTTTTGGACATTTTAAGTGGCGTCGTTTGGCTGCCGAGTTTTCGTAAGGGATTTTTCATCTCAATTTCATTCCCGTGACATTTATGCTACGTTTGCCATAATTTCCATTGAGTGTCGTATGTACTGCACAATATTATACTATTTGTGTAGTATAATTTCAATTATGGGTATTTATATCTTCATTTTATGACCCTTCTTCCATGGGGTTTACGTTTCGAAGGTTACCCAAGTCGGTAAGGGAACCATTCACCCTCCTCTTCTTTTAAAAGGCTTACTTTTGTTATGTCTTTTAATTTACATCTTATTATGTTGGGATATGTTCTTCTATATCCTTATTGATGTTAAAATTATTTCCAAGTGATGAGATACCCTTTTTGTCTCATCAACTCATTTTCTGAATATTAAAGTGACGTCGTTAGGCTGTCAAATTTTTTCAAGGGAACGTCTTAACCCAATTTCAATTTCCTTGGGTTAAACTTGTAATTCTTGAACATGTCATCCAATGAATATGTGTGAATTTCCTCTGATTGTTTCACACTTAATATCCACTTATATTGGGTTTATTTATATTTATCACACATAATTATGTTATAGATTTATACTTAATTTAAGGATACCATCTTTATAATGGATTTCATCTCAATTTACATTTCCATTGAGACTTCATTGTTGTTATGCACCAATTCATTATTATATGGGGTATATATTTTCCATTGACATATTATATCACGAATCCCTTTATTCTCATGATATTATAAAGTTATGATTAAATTTTATTCTGCAATTATTTGTATTCAAGAGTCTCTCATTTTGTTAAAAACTCTTTAACAAAAATACCGTTTTAAATGTTTTAAAATTTATTATTCTAAATTTTTATCTTTACTGTTCATGTTTCCAAATTGGTTTTCAGTATTTATTTATATGGACATTAATGTTTTAAAATTATAATTCCATTAAAAGCATCGATTGGTATGGGGCACTTTGATTCAAAAATCTCTTTTAAATGGTTTCTGAAAATGGATTGATTAATTCAATATCTTGGAATTACTTATTGTGATTGAAAATGAAATGTTGTTATTGAAATGTTTATATTTTCAATATTTTTTGTGTAATTATGGTACTTGGACATTTTATGAGTGGTTACGTGATGAACCATATGACGGGTGGTGCCATGAATACCAGGACGGGTGGTTACGTTATAATCTCCAATGCATTCGGTATGGAAGTCGGCCGTATGGCTATTCCATTAAGTATGTGTGGAAGTCGACCGTATGGTTATTCCATTTAAGTATGTTTATGTCCAATGTTACCTTTATATGTTATGTGTTCTTTATATGGGTTTTATAGTAATCTTTTGGTTACAAAAGGGTAAGTAATGGTCTTTTATTCAGTGAAAAGTTTTTACTACTTCAAAATGTTGAAATTTTTTACTTTGGTAAAGTACTCATGGTTTACTTTTTGTTTTGAAAAACTAATAGTTTTCCTTATTTGTGTATCCTTTACTGGGCTTTTTATGCTCATCTGAAGTTTTTGAAATGATTTCCATAGGACTTAAAGATGAATAGGGTCAAGGATGGGATCAAGGAAATACATTCTATCTAAAACATAGAACTAGACATGTTTCTTTTTAAGAGTTTTTTTTTATTTTATAGATACATAGTAGAAGGGTCTACTATGTAATCATTTGAGATGTAATAGTTATGACCTAATTCTCTAAAACTCTAAACATAAAACGATCATCTATGTGAATTATTCATTTAATTCATGATTAAGTAATGTTAAAGGACGGGGCTTTATAATGAATTATTTGTTACCTTGGTCAGTGAAGGACACACAATTGGTGCATAATTTAGAAAACCATGATTACTCCTAAAATTAAATAATAATTTGAAAAAATACTATTTTTCTCTGATGAATGTTTAAGAACATCTCCCATATCTTCCCCCCATTAACACATGGACCAGGGGATCCCACCTTCTCATTTACACAAATTCTACTATAATTTGGATTTTTTTGACTCATTCTATGGAAATTTTAGGCATGGTATCATATCAAATTCCTCATTTCTTTTTCACCCTGACGAACCTTTTATCTGAGAGATTTTAATTTTTGTTTTCAATTGATACCACCAGAGCCTGGTCGAATCATCTCAATATTATTGGGATTTCACAAGGACTGTCTATTGAACATTATTAAAGTATGTATGAATTAATTTCTATGCTATTTTCATGAAGGTATATCAAAAAGTTCAATTCAACATTGATTTTTTATAAATTAAATTAATTTTTCTATTGAATCAATTTTTCATGATCAAGAATTTTTATAAGATTGTTTTAGGAGTACACTATAGACTTTTTATAGGTTGTTGGCCTTTATTTCAGTGTAACGATTTTTATCACATGAAATTTATGAAATTATGCTGAAAAATGTTAAAATGATATTTAATTATAAATTGTTAAAATATATTTAACAATTAATTATTGTTTTTTATAATTAATTACTTTTTATAAGGGATAAAGAATGTTTCTTTTCAATCAATATGATACATGGATGAGATTTGGAGTGAGACACTTTGGCTAGTTTCAATGGAAATGGAAAGGTCAAGGAAGGTGGTCCCTTGAATATACCATTTTATTAAAATAATTTTATATATATGGATTATGATATACTATTTCATCAATGTAGAATTGATTCATTCCTGAATCAATCCTAACTGAAAAAGTTTGTTAATTAATCGAGTTCACTCCCTACTCAGGTCCTTTATTACTAAAATGAGTTCAATACTTTTTCTAGTTATTTCATAATGAATCACATTCACAAGTCATTTTAAAACTATTTTTACTTAAGTGAGTTAAATCCCCACTATAGTATAGTCATACTGAACAATTTTCACTCCCTATTCTAGTCATATCATTCTAAACTGAGTTCATTCCCCAATACAATCTTTTCTATATAATGAGATAATATATTTACCCAATAACTGGATAGAGAAATAGGTTCCACCCATAAAATTATAAAAACCATTCATCTGTGTTATAGAATAATATATATCATTTCAAAAACAATTGAAATTAATTGGTTTTCGTAAACATTTCATCATAGCATAACTCATGTAAATGAAAAAAAGGTTTCATAATTATCATTACATCATACAAATAAACGAACCATAAAAATAATAAGGATATCTTCCATGAATAATATCCCTAATGATGAATTAGTAACACCAAATAGTGTTATCTTAGATGGAAAATTATTTTGAAATACAATATGAATTAATTCTAGAAAAAAAATAACATTTCCATTTTCAAATCTTTTTTTAAAGAACCACACTATTATAAATGAAAATATTTTTTACAAAAATAAAATCAATAAGGATTCATGATATTGGGAAAATACTCTCAATTTGTGTAAGTCCAAAAATTATTCTTTCCATAAGTTGTTTTGAAATGTAATAAAGAACATCATTTAGAAAATGAAAAAAAAAATAATCATTTCAAATCATCTGGGAAAAAAACATGAGTAAATATGGTTTAAAAAACCATAATAAAATAGTAAAAACCATTTTGGAAACAAAATTAGAAAACATTTACATGGAAGAAAAAGTTTTTTTATGAGAAATATTTAAAATATGTTTATTAAAATAAGGCCCGTTTAAAAATTTCATATACTTGATTCAAGAAATAATCAAAAAAATAGATTATGTGTATCAATAATAAATCTACATGAAACAAGTGGAAATAAATCATTGGATAATCAAAATTAAACTCACACATAATCTACACATGGAATATTCAATGAAGTTGAAGTCTTACCTTATAAACAATAATTCAGTTATAAAATCCCTTAACAATTTTTAATCATTTGAAACGTATGCACCATAAAAGTATTAATTATCAAAAAAAATTTTATTCCATGAATATAATGACATTAATGATATGATATATCAAATTGAAGTATATACACCATACAAAATAAATATATGGTGAATAAAGAATATATATCAAAAAAGTAAAAGTGAGATGAGAAATCCATACCTCATGCTTCCCTTTAGTTTTGTACACTTGAAGCTCCAGTATAATGGATTGAAGAATGGTATTAGATCATTAAAGAGCCATGTTAATATTTACAACAACATATATGATACTTTTATAACATCTAACCACCCATTAATTAATAATATTTTATTATTACCGTTGTTTTGGGTGTGTTCATTTCATGGTATCTGTAACACCCCGAGCTTCCACGATACGCTTCTCATTCAATAATGCAATAGCTTGCATTGTACGCAACTTCGAGTTCTAAAACATCGCGACAAATCAAAGTAGCCGTTATGAATAGTAATAACCACTTTTTAAAATTATAGAGATTTCATATTTCAAAATGGACTTCATTTTTGTATTCCTAATATTGAAATTAGCCTATGTTGAATTTTTTGTAATTTTCTGAGAACTTCAAAATTTTTATGAATAGTGAAAAATACTTAAAACAACTTTTTTAATAAAAATAATTTATAGTGATAAATTATAATATTTGGTGGTTTTAAAGTATAATTAGAATATATTTTTACCATTTTATCCAATGGTGGTCATTAGAATTAATTTAACATTGAAATTGGACATAAACAATTGCCAATCTTTTGATATAAAATTGTTTCTAAAAAACACGCTATTTGTTGTGACAGCGGGAATTAATTATAAAATTAATTAATGCAACTAATATGTTTGGAATTTTGTAAAATAGACATCATTTTTGAATTCGGAATATCAATTATAGCTTAGGGTGAAATTTTGGCCTTATTCTGAAAAACTTCAATTTTTGATGAATAGTGAAACCACTAAGTGGTTGTTAAATAACTGATTTTTCGTTTAAATGAAATATTACCACTTCTGTGATTTGATTTTCAAAAATCCGACATACATGGTTGTCATTAAGAAGTAAAATGTGGTTCAATGGGATAAAAATAATTTTTTGGTGAATAGTAACTTATTAAGTTCTTAATCGCGATTAGTGGTAATTAGGGTAGTTTAAGGTATAAATAATACTTTAATAATATTAAATGACCTAGACACATGTCCCAACCTCATTGGTTGTGTCATGGCCGACCAAGACAAGCCATGGCCTAACTTGGGGACCCCATGGATCCACTTTTGTTGGGAAATAACATAAATTACGTTTTATTTAATGTTAAAGTGAAAATGACACTAACATAAAGTGTTTTACTAAAACAATTTTTAAGTAGGGTTACACAAGTCCAAATTTTGATTATAAATAGTCATTGGAAAGATAAAAAGATTTCCTATATCATAGTATTTTTTTATAATTTTTAGACATTAAATAAATTTAATTATTTATGACATAATAATGATGCAGCGATGACATCATTATTTGACGATTTAAATAAAATGGAAAGATAATATAAAATCTATGAACTACACATGGCCAAAACCAATTGGATGAGTGGATTTCGATGCCTTATCACCTTATCCACGAATTCTATCAATGTGGGACCTTTTAAAACCGAAACACATTTTCAAATAATGTAATGTTCCTTTACTTTCCAAAAGTGCCCCTCCTCTCCTCTTATAAAAGGCCCCCACCTCTACCTCATTTCACACACTCTTCAAGCCATTGGCTCGGCCAACCCCTGCCCATTTGCTCTCTCCACATCCCTCTCCTCATCCTAGAGGATTCCCTTTGGGCAGAATCCTTTCAAAGGAAGCCTTTAGTCTCAACTCAAAAGGAGTTACACTTTTTAAGGTAATTCATTCTCTCATGTTCTTTTGTTTTATTTTGCTTCTCCAACCCCCTAAACTCTTTTTATTTACTTCTTTTGTAACAACACCAGTATCTTAAATATACTAGGATGTTGTTATAAGAAGGATTCGAGCTACACTTACACACACCTACATCTAATGGTTAAAGAACATACGGTTTCTGTGGATGGCGAATTTCTGCCTCACGAAACGATGATTGTTCAACACTCATATAACACCTCCAAAGGTGGCCATTAAGATGTCACTATTTTTATATATGATATATAATGTGTTTATGTTTTACTTATGCTTCTGTATTTCTCATTTATGGCTTACTTTATGATTTCCATTATGGGTAAAACGCGATAATTTCATTTTAGGAAGTGCGGACTACCGCCCCCTCAAAGTGATTTGAATCGTTAATGCCATATGTGGGATGTATAAAGGATGGAGTAAATGGTATTATACACTATATTATACTGGAATTATATTATACATTTATATCATTATGACTTCGTTCCATTAAATACGAAATAGAAATGAAAGTAGCGTTCATGCGTACGTACGGCTTACCGTCTCCATGAACGGTGCATTTCATTTCTTACCTCTAAATGTTACGTAATATTATAAATGAATGTATATACTGTATATATATGATATATATGATATCTACATCATTAATATAATTCTGGATATAATGGATATTTCACCACATGAACAACTTATAATTATAAGAAGTTTATTGTTGACTCAAGTACCAAAGATCGACAAAACGACCGTTATTAACTTAAATAATTACATAATGTTCATAACATTGTATTAAGTGATATAAAAAGGATAATGAAATTGAAAATGGTTCTTAATAAGGTAGATATTAACTCTAGTTTATTATTCAGGAGGTTAAAGAACGGTTGGGTCAAGTCGGGCACAAGGTAAGGGAACTTCTTAACCCAATTTCTATTCTTTGGGTTAATCTCCTACTTTCAAATTATGTCATGATATTGTTATGTCATATCTTGTATTTGTACTTTCTTTATGTGTAATTATAGTGAATACACATAATAGATATATTTTATTTAAATGATATTTGTAAGGGAATTTCTTAACCCAACTTCCATTCTTTGGGTTAATCTCCTACTTTCAAATTATGTCATGATATTATTATATCCTATTTTGTATTTTTTACTTTCTTTATGTGTACCTATAGTGAATACACATAATAGATCTATTTTATTTTAAAAAAATGATCTTTTTAAGGACTTCGTCTCAATCCCCTTTCATTGAGGCATATTTGGATTTATACACAACTTTCCTTTTATACGGTGTATAAAACCCTTTGACTTTTACATTTATTCAAAAGGAATCTTTTTATACGAAGCGTTTTTCTAAACGACAAAAGGGAATGTTTTTATTTCCGTACTTATGCGGCGACAACGACTTCTCCGCCGCCGTGACCATTATTTGAGTTTCGGCTTCCTCTATAAGCCATTTTTTTAATGAAAAATAAATATAAAGTTTTAACTTTCTTTCATTTTGGTATTGAAAATGGTTTTGAAAGAGTTTTATTATATCAATGTGTTGTATTTATATCTTGTGATTGAAATGTGGAAATGTTATGTTTCCTTTATGCATGTTTTATGTGATACGATTATGTTATGGTTTATGATATGTTTAAACCTATTCATATGAGGAATGCATTGGACTTAATAAGTGACGGGTGGAGCCCGCTATAGCTCCTCGATGCATCGGCAGGTCTCATGAGACAAACTAGTGTCTTGGCACAAGGCCTTGACAAAATCATATTTGTGGTCTTGGCACGAGGCCTTGACCACGTGGTTATGATAGTCTGGCATTATGCATTCCATCATTATGAAAGTGGTTATTGATATTGCATGTGATTATTCGACCAGTAGAATATCCATGTGAAGAAGTAAATGGCATTATCTCATTTTACTTTTGCCATATTATGTTGAAGTTCATGTTTAAAAGGCTTTTGTTTTAGTTATACATTGCCTTAAATGTTAATGTTTATTTATGAAAGCTTCCGCATTATTGTTATCCTTACTGAGCATCTGAGCTCACCCCTTTCAATGTTTTAATATTTTCCAGGATGTGAAGAAGTATTTTATGAATGACCTACAGGGATAGTCAGAAGAGGAAATGAGTGTGGACTATGAAGAATTTGTTATTAGTTTTTCACTTTATGATGTAATGTAACATTTATGAATGTATCTAGTGTTTCCAAGGCTACTAAACTAATCGGTCTTTCGAGACTTGATCTTTTGTGATCATGCCAATGTTACGAAGTAATGCACCGACTCTGGGTAGCTGGGGTCGGGGCGTTACAGTTGGTATCAGAGGCAGTTTAGTACTAACCTTGGAAGCTAGATTTAGATAAACTCTGATTAGAGCACATAGCCCAAAGATAGACTTTGAGGATTAGTATAGAAGAACTTCCTAGAATTTTGGTATTATAGAGATGTTATGAGTTTTCCGAGCAATACATCCCTGTCTGGATACGAGCAGGTAGAGGCGGCTCTGGCACAGATGTACCTAGGGGTAAAACCCGAAAACACCGCTTTGAGCTAGACTCGAACGGGAACTGGTGCACGACAACGGGCCTTGCTGCACTCTTGGTTACGACACTCCCGGGGGATATGCTTAGGATAATTCTCATTTTCTTTACAAACCACTATGAAGGGTTATGAGTACATACTTCCTCAAAGAAAACATTTCTTTTTATGATTATGGATTATATCCATAAATAGTTCAATTTATGTAAAGTGTTTTACAAGTATGGAATTATGTATTTTGATTCATAAACTAACCTAGTTTATGCCGTTGTATAGAAATGGCGCCCAGTAGAAGGAATGTGAACTCCAGCGGTACGTATGATCCAAAGAGTAAGAAGGATAGTATCTTTCACGGTATTAAGCCAACATTTCGAAGGGAAATAGTATCCCATGTGTTCTCAACATATGAAGAAATAGTATCATGTGTTAATAGGATAAGTAAAGAATTCTCTGAGTCCTATGGCTTTGAAGCGAAGCAAGAGATGAAAGGGATGGAAGAGAGAATGATGGATAAAGGGATGAGGGGAAAGAAGAATTTTCCAATATGTGGTAATTGTGGGAAGAAACATCATGGAACTTGCCTAAAGGGAATGGGAGTTTGTTATAAGTGTAGAGAAAAAGGACACAAAGTGCGTGACTGCAAGGGTAAGAAAATGGTTTCAAATGTACAATGCTTCTTCTGCAAGGATTGGGGACACTACGCAAACCAATGTCCAAATCATCAGAGCATGCCCCAAATGATGTTATTGGATAATAATCAAGTTATGATACTACCACAGATGAGGAGTAATGATTAGAGTTCTTATGTTGTTATTAAAGATTTTTTTTAATTTGAGTGTTGTATCAATGATGTACTGGTTATAATAATTATGGAGTATATAAGGATTGTACTGCAGTACTATTTCATCAAGGACTTGAGATTGTGTGGAACCAAGAAAAGTGACTCCACAGTAGGTTAAATTTTTGGAAAATATATGGTTGAGAGAAAGATAAACCATAATATGGTTTTGATACTGAGATTGTGATTTTGGAATAAGACGTGATTGATTTGGATAAATTATATTGGATATACTTAACTTCCTTGAAACTGATTGATGTTTTGTATACATTTTTGGATAGAAGGAGTATATCTAGTATTCTATAAGGAATAAGGGATCATGGTAATTCAGTATGTTTAAAAAGAATACATGATGAAGGTGCTCACATGTTGTTACGTGGGATAAAGGATCTTCATTATGTTTACCTTCCTTATAAAATTTGGACTGTGAGTTGGACAGATGTATTTTGGATAACTATTAAGGTTGGAATGGATTAAGTTGAACCATGGATAGTATTGTTTAAGGTTAAAAAATTTATGAAGATTATTTTTGGAATATTATGATACTATAGTTTTAGGAAAAGGACAACCTGCAGGGTGGGGCATAACCCGTCGCGTCGGACAAAGCTGCAGGAATCGAACCCACAATCATAGTGCGACAGGCCTTTATTTCCTACCACTAGCCTACAGGAAGTCCCCGGTTATTACAAAATAATTTTACTAATCTAAATGGTATGTGTTAACATTTGGAACCTTATACAATTAGGATAAGTATAATATTTTTGAGTTCTATTATCTTTTGAGTGAAAGATGAGTTGAAGGTTGAAACTCTAATGTCAAACACATATATATATATATACCTATCTCTTATTCAATGAATAAATTAATTCTTAAACTTTAGTAAAGGGATATTAAAACAAAAAAAATGTGTTATCCTAATAACTTATGTTTTGTTGAACTGATGATATTTTAAATCAACATAGATTGAAGGCTTTGAGGCCCTCAATTTGACAGTTGATTGTGATTGATGACCTCAATCAATCCCTACAAATATTTACGTTTTTCCTCAAATTATATGTCTCTGATTGCCACCAATGTTCTCCTTATCGAGATCATGATTTGGTGGTGACTTTCTTATTTCCATTTCCCTCTTATTAAGACTAAATTCTATTAACCTTATTTCCGATGTGGGTTTTCCACAAAGGTATTTTCTATTTTCAACCTTTTATTTTCCAAGAAAAATTTCAAATTGCGAGGACGCAATTTATTGAAGGAGGGGAGAATGTAACACCCCGAGCTTCCACGATACGCTTCTCATTCAATAATGCAATAGCTTGCATTGTACGCAACTTCGAGTTCTAAAACATCGCGACAAATCAAAGTAGCCGTTATGAATAGTAATAACCACTTTTTAAAATTATAGAGATTTCATATTTCAAAATGGACTTCATTTTTGTATTCCTAATATTGAAATTAGCCTATGTTGAATTTTTTGTAATTTTCTGAGAACTTCAAAATTTTTATGAATAGTGAAAAATACTTAAAACAACTTTTTTAATAAAAATAATTTATAGTGATAAATTATAATATTTGGTGGTTTTAAAGTATAATTAGAATATATTTTTACCATTTTATCCAATGGTGGTCATTAGAATTAATTTAACATTGAAATTGGACATAAACAATTGCCAATCTTTTGATATAAAATTGTTTCTAAAAAACACGCTATTTGTTGTGACAGCGGGAATTAATTATAAAATTAATTAATGCAACTAATATGTTTGGAATTTTGTAAAATAGACATCATTTTTGAATTCGGAATATCAATTATAGCTTAGGGTGAAATTTTGGCCTTATTCTGAAAAACTTCAATTTTTGATGAATAGTGAAACCACTAAGTGGTTGTTAAATAACTGATTTTTCGTTTAAATGAAATATTACCACTTCTGTGATTTGATTTTCAAAAATCCGACATACATGGTTGTCATTAAGAAGTAAAATGTGGTTCAATGGGATAAAAATAATTTTTTGGTGAATAGTAACTTATTAAGTTCTTAATCGCGATTAGTGGTAATTAGGGTAGTTTAAGGTATAAATAATACTTTAATAATATTAAATGACCTAGACACATGTCCCAACCTCATTGGTTGTGTCATGGCCGACCAAGACAAGCCATGGCCTAACTTGGGGACCCCATGGATCCACTTTTGTTGGGAAATAACATAAATTACTTTTTATTTAATGTTAAAGTGAAAATGACACTAACATAAAGTGTTTTACTAAAACAATTTTTAAGTAGGGTTACACAAGTCCAAATTTTGATTATAAATAGTCATTGGAAAGATAAAAAGATTTCCTATATCATAGTATTTTTTTATAATTTTTAGACATTAAATAAATTTAATTATTTATGACATAATAATGATGCAGCGATGACATCATTATTTGACGATTTAAATAAAATGGAAAGATAATATAAAATCTATGAACTACACATGGCCAAAACCAATTGGATGAGTGGATTTCGATGCCTTATCACCTTATCCACGAATTCTATCAATGTGGGACCTTTTAAAACCGAAACACATTTTCAAATAATGTAATGTTCCTTTACTTTCCAAAAGTGCCCCTCCTCTCCTCTTATAAAAGGCCCCCACCTCTACCTCATTTCACACACTCTTCAAGCCATTGGCTCGGCCAACCCCTGCCCATTTGCTCTCTCCACATCCCTCTCCTCATCCTAGAGGATTCCCTTTGGGCAGAATCCTTTCAAAGGAAGCCTTTAGGCTCAACTCAAAAGGAGTTACACTTTTTAAGGTAATTCATTCTCTCATGTTCTTTTGTTTTATTTTGCTTCTCCAACCCCCTAAACTCTTTTTATTTACTTCTTTTGTAACAACACCAGTATCTTAAATATACTAGGATGTTGTTATAAGAAGTATTCGAGCTACACTTACACACACCTACATCTAATGGTTAAAGAACATACGGTTTCTGTGGATGGCGAATTTCTGCCTCACGAAACGATGATTGTTCAACACTCATATAACACCTCCAAAGGTGGCCATTAAGATGTCACTATTTTTATATATGATATATAATGTGTTTATGTTTTACTTATGCTTCTGTATTTCTCATTTATGGCTTACTTTATGATTTCCATTATGGGTAAAACGCGATAATTTCATTTTAGGAAGTGCGGACTACCGCCCCCTCAAAGTGATTTGAATCGTTAATGCCATATGTGGGATGTATAAAGGATGGAGTAAATGGTATTATACACTATATTATACTGGAATTATATTATACATTTATATCATTATGACTTCGTTCCATTAAATACGAAATAGAAATGAAAGTAGCGTTCATGCGTACGTACGGCTTACCGTCTCCATGAACGGTGCATTTCATTTCTTACCTCTAAATGTTACGTAATATTATAAATGAATGTATATACTGTATATATATGATATATATGATATCTACATCATTAATATAATTCTGGATATAATGGATATTTCACCACATGAACAACTTATAATTATAAGAAGTTTATTGTTGACTCAAGTACCAAAGATCGACAAAACGACCGTTATTAACTTAAATAATTACATAATGTTCATAACATTGTATTAAGTGATATAAAAAGGATAATGAAATTGAAAATGGTTCTTAATAAGGTAGATATTAACTCTAGTTTATTATTCAGGAGGTTAAAGAACGGTTGGGTCAAGTCGGGCACAAGGTAAGGGAACTTCTTAACCCAATTTCTATTCTTTGGGTTAATCTCCTACTTTCAAATTATGTCATGATATTGTTATGTCATATCTTGTATTTGTACTTTCTTTATGTGTAATTATAGTGAATACACATAATAGATATATTTTATTTAAATGATATTTGTAAGGGAATTTCTTAACCCAACTTCCATTCTTTGGGTTAATCTCCTACTTTCAAATTATGTCATGATATTATTATATCCTATTTTGTATTTTTTACTTTCTTTATGTGTACCTATAGTGAATACACATAATAGATCTATTTTATTTTAAAAAAATGATCTTTTTAAGGACTTCGTCTCAATCCCCTTTCATTGAGGCATATTTGGATTTATACACAACTTTCCTTTTATACGGTGTATAAAACCCTTTGACTTTTACATTTATTCAAAAGGAATCTTTTTATACGAAGCGTTTTTCTAAACGACAAAAGGGAATGTTTTTATTTCCGTACTTATGCGGCGACAACGACTTCTCCGCCGCCGTGACCATTATTTGAGTTTCGGCTTCCTCTATAAGCCATTTTTTAATGAAAAATAAATATAAAGTTTTAACTTTCTTTCATTTTGGTATTGAAAATGGTTTTGAAAGAGTTTTATTATATCAATGTGCTGTATTTATATCTTGTGATTGAAATGTGGAAATGTTATGTTTCCTTTATGCATGTTTTATGTGATACGATTATGTTATGGTTTATGATATGTTTAAACCTATTCATATGAGGAATGCATTGGACTTAATAAGTGACGGGTGGAGCCCGCTATAGCTCCTCGATGCATCGGCAGGTCTCATGAGACAAACTAGTGTCTTGGCACAAGGCCTTGACAAAATCATATTTGTGGTCTTGGCACGAGGCCTTGACCACGTGGTTATGATAGTCTGGCATTATGCATTCCATCATTATGAAAGTGGTTATTGATATTGCATGTGATTATTCGACCAGTAGAATATCCATGTGAAGAAGTAAATGGCATTATCTCATTTTACTTTTGCCATATTATGTTGAAGTTCATGTTTAAAAGGCTTTTGTTTTAGTTATACATTGCCTTAAATGTTAATGTTTATTTATGAAAGCTTCCGCATTATTGTTATCCTTACTGAGCATCTGAGCTCACCCCTTTCAATGTTTTAATATTTTCCAGGATGTGAAGAAGTATTTTATGAATGACCTACAGGGATAGTCAGAAGAGGAAATGAGTGTGGACTATGAAGAATTTGTTATTAGTTTTTCACTTTATGATGTAATGTAACATTTATGAATGTATCTAGTGTTTCCAAGGCTACTAAACTAATCGGTCTTTCGAGACTTGATCTTTTGTGATCATGCCAATGTTACGAAGTAATGCACCGACTCTGGGTAGCTGGGGTCGGGGCGTTACAGTATCCTGGTCAGTTCATTTTTGTATAAGTATGAATTTATTTTTTAAATTGAAATAAAACACTTTAAGTGAAATAATATTGTATTTATTCACAACCATAAGTTTAAATAGTACCATATTTAGTTTTTATTTCTAACATAAGGATTAATTATTTGATAAAATGTTAATGATTAATGTGTGGTTTGTTTTGGAGATTTTTTCGACCATCACGAACTATTCAGAATTTATTTATTATTATATATATATGTAACACCCCTAAATTATGAAGTAAAACTTTTTATTTGATAGCTTGTATGACACGCAACCCCAATCGTGTAGGGGAATATAATATCTGGATAATTTATAATATATATACTATTTATAATAGATTATACAGATTTTAATGCATACCCCACTAAGTTAGATTTTAGTATACACAATATTAACCTTTCTTGAAAGCTTTTGTTCCATTAAAGAGAGACCTTCCTTGATATCTTTCATTACATGCAAGACCGAGTTTTACTAACTAACAGTGTATTAATAAAAATTATTATTTAGTATAATATGATATAACCTTGATGAAATGTAAGTGGTTATGAATATTATTAACTATATTATGAAAATAATAGGAATATGTAAATAAAAAAAGAATTCAAGGGTTACCAATTAATTTCAAATGAAAATAAAACCAATTAGATATAAAAAGAAAACTAATTTTTTTCCTTAAATGAGTTTTATCTTAATTAAGAAAATTAATTAAAATTATTGAATGGTTGCAATAGAATATATATTTTATATTTTAAATTAAATATATTTTATAGTGATCATTTAGTTTTTATAGGCATAAGATAAAAACAAACCCTATTTTACAAATAAAAACCTCTATTGTTATAAAGGCAATTTTACCGCTTTTTAATGGTGAATCCATTTGAATTATAAATTTTAACAATTTTTTTGATTCAAAAAATCCAAATAAACTAAATATTATAAATTTAACCATAAATATAAAGATATGTTAATTTGTTTTTATTTTTCTGAAACATTTCATTTTTTAATGAACTGTTAAAAACACCGAATTTTAGTTCAAAACTATCATTTCATCTAATTTATTTATTATACAACTTGAGATTTTAATTGGATTCGAAGTATAATTAGATAATATTTCTATCAGTTAATAAGATTTTGGTATTTGGAATCAATTTCCCATTGAAATTGATTATAAAAACAATTTCAACCTTTGAGAAGTTTTTTCTATAAAAATACAAATTATTATCCCACATGCGGGATGAATTTTAAATTAAATTATGAAATTTATATAATATGAATTTTAAAAAATGGATTCCATATTTCGATTGATAATAATTTATATTTTATAATAAGGTAAAATAATTTTTTATCAAATATATTAGTGAATGTGATTATTATTAATTACGATTGTTAAGGAAACATTAAGCATAAAGAAGGACAATACCATTAATATATGGGCTAAAATGACAAAGAAACTTGTAAAAAATCCTTATTATGTCCACATATAAACGAACTAATTTCTTTTATTGAATTAAATACATTATTATATCCACATAATATGTGAAAAATGTGCATGAGATTCCATTGTAAAAATATTACAAGTGTGTCACTCCTCCTCCACTATAAAAAGACCATGTCTCCTCCCACACCCTCACACATATATAACAACTTTTTATAAAAAAAATATCATCCCAAATAGATCAAAAAAATTCTTCCCATTATCTTATAATCACACGATATGGAATAAATCTGTCCAAGGATGTTTTGGTTGCATACTAAAAGGATTTACCAGACTAAGAGGTTGAATCTTTCGTTAAATTTTGCAGTTTTATTTTCATTATGAATCATATAAATTCATATTATTATACTATTTTATAACAAAAAAGTATCAAAAAATAAAAGTATGTTCTTATTTCTATGTGTTATACCTAAACTTACACACATATTAATCTAATGGGTAACGAACATACTGTTTTTGTGTATGGCAAACTAATGCCTCAAGAAATGATGATTGGTCATTTTTACTTTACCATGTATCATGGTATAAATTATGATGAAAACCATGTTAATTAATTTTATATATGATATAAATAATTTATTTAAAGTTATTTAATTACTTCACTAAAAATATCTTTATACTTTCCATTTTTGTGTAAATATGATAACATCATTTGTTGAATTGTTACTATCGCCCCCTCAAAGTGATTTGATTCATTGACACTATATATGGAACGTATAAAGGATGATTATAATTAATCATTTTATGCATAATATATATATATATATGATATTAATTAATAAATAATTTTTTCCGGATAATATATATATATATATATATATCATTTTCTTTATTACACTTTCACAAAATATAATGTGATAACGTCGATCGTGGATGTGTGGACTACCACCTCCTAAAAAATATGTGATTCTATTTTAATAAAAATAATATATATATATTTATTTATTTATATTTATGGTTATGTAATAATGTATTTATAAATATAGTGATAATTCGTGAATGATATGCTACTTAACTTCTTTAAATAACAATCATTGAAAAATGAAAATGTTACTAATGTGTACGTACGACCAACCATCTCCTTGACAGTTACACTAATTCATTTTTTAAACCATATTTAATGATTTATTTAAAAAGTATAATTAATATATAAATATTCTAATTATTTCATAGATATTATTTTCAATATGTTATATAATTAATATTTTGACCACAGTATACCTAACAATGATGTTTTTGACATGTAGACCGAATTTGGTCGAAACAACAGAAGTATACTAAATTGTTTATGTACTAGTACAAAAAATTGTAAAAATTGAAATAAATGCAATGATAAACATGAAAAATGTTCTCAAGAAAGTTGATAATTAATTAATATTTATTTAATAGGATTCTAAAGTGCATTCAACCGAAATGAAATGCGAGGTAAGAGATTTTCATCTCAATTGAAATTCCATTGGGACATAATTGTTTTTATAATCCTAGATTCATTTATATGATTTATATAATAAAATTGATATGTTATATCATGAATCCCTTAATTAACATGAGATTATAAGTTTCATTTAAAATTATTCTTTTATGATTCATATGATTTAAAATGTTTCAAAGTAGTATGGGACACAATGATATTTAAAGATTATTTTCTTCAAGATTAATACTAATGATATTTAAATGGAATTTCTATTTGTGGAAATATAAAACTATTTTTCAATGAACCCTTTTATTATTATCTGATTATTCATTAATATTTTTGAGTATTAGCACCACTTTCCCACTTTTTTTAATCAAAATGTTTTTCGAAAAACATGAATGTACATCTCACTTTAGTCAGAAAACCTATTTTATTTTAAAAACTATGCTTTATTAAAATGTTTTAAAAGTGTTTTGGTAATGAAATATTGACACATTTTTCATTTACAAATTTTTTCAATGGAATATTACATTCACTTATCAAACAAGGTATTTTTCTATCCTATTTACCTTGTAAAAGGAATATTATTTTTACCCCATACAAAATGTATGAATTTACTCCCCATCATTTCATTGATGTTTCCTTTGCCTATTTTAATGGATAATTTTTTAAAGAATGTGATTTCAAATGTTTTTTTCTAGAAAATATTTTTTCCAATGTTTTTAAAAATAAATGAATTTTTCATCAATAATGTTTTTTAAAATATATATTAATTTTTATTCATAATTAACCATAACCCTTTATTTAAATCCACTTTGGATATATTTTATTTATACCATCTTTATTATTCCTCTATATAGATTATGATTGATTTGGCCTAGGATAGTATTCACATTTAATTCATAGATTTATTTGTAGTCTCATTAAAATATTCAATCCTATATCATTATTGAACATTGAGTTTACCCTAAATTATAGATTTTATTAATCATGTATATTAATATTAAATAAACCATAAAACATTTTACATATTATGTCTACTTCGAAAGTTATTTGATTATTTGGAAAAATATTGATAATTCGGTATTCTTTAATCAGTATGGATTATTTATAAGTCATGTTGTTTATTAATTAAATAAATTACTCAATTTGAATAATTCATTATAAATGAAATGATTGGTGGATTCTGGAATTTATGTAGAACCTTTATTTATTAATAGGTTCCCAAGAGAAATTCAAGTTGGGAAAATTTAATGGGTTTCTATCTATTGTTCTAGAATGTTGAAAGGGTGGATTTTGATCGTATAGGTTTTCATGAAAATTAGACACACTATCAGGTAATAAACCTTTGATTTATTTAGATTCAGTTTTTGTTCATCTATGAGATTTTTCATCGACATGTCTATAGATACACATTATTTTACATTAATTGATTTACTGGAATATTTTTTTGTTTTTACATTTCAATATTTATTTTTATTTATCTCATTATTTAAATGGAATGTGTTTGTAGTTATTACCATGAAATATATTTTATTCACTTTCTTCCTATTTTATTGTTTATATGAAATGTGAGTTCAATTATTTACCATGTAATAATTATTTTTCTCATTGATTCATTATTTCTTCAACCATATTTTTAATTTACTGAGCAGTTGAGCTCACCCTTGTTACGTTCTATTTCCCAGGAATACAAGAAGCATATTATGAATGATATGAAGGGATTTACTAGATTGATTAGAGTTATACTCGACGTTATTTTTTTAAAATGGAGAAAAAAATTTAGTTTTAATTTTAGTTTTGTTTTCTCCTGTTTGTTTCATGTTTACCATGACAACTAAACTGATTGGGGTTTTGGGACTTGATTCCTTCTAGTCATGCCAATATAATTTGTAGCAGACATTGGATCTAGGATATCTAGGATATGGGCACTATTGTTGGTATCAAATGAATTTTAGTAAAATCATTGGGAACTATATTTAAGAAAAAATGTTATAGAACATAACCGTAAGGTGGAATTTTAATATAAGTATAAAAGATAAACCTATAATCTTGGTAAGGTAGAGATTATGTGTTCATTCTTAGATATTCATCCATTTCTGGATACTACAAGTTAACGTAGTTCAAGAATAGATGCACCTAAGTGGTATAAATCTGAAAATGTTTTCAGATCCAAACATAGATTATCCTGGTACACAATAATAGACCTTAATAAATCTCTAATTTGACACTCCTAGAGGATATTGTTAGGATAATCTACCTTTTCCTTATAAACCATTAGGAATAATTTGAATAGATAATGATAATTAATAACCTAGGTTATGGAAAAGGTGTTTTAGATAGAAGATAAGGTGTCATGATTTTGAAATATTATAAATGATATTATGGGAAAACCCTAGATTTTGGAAGGAAAGATGTGGAAAATAAATCGATGAAGTGTTTATGTATAGAGGTTGTATTGAAATCCATTGCTAATAGTATACTTAGTGATTATACAAATATCAAGGATTTAAATCCAATTTATTTTGTAAATTATATTAATTTGGTTTTAGAACAAGACAACCTATAAGATGGGTAATCAATTCTGGTTAGTTTTAATTTCTTGAACACATGGCCAATGGATGATAAGGGTTTTATACCAATAACTAACCTACAATAATTTCTTGTAAAATTTTCATTATTTTGAGCTAAATAATTTGATGAAAAAATGTTAATGTTGAAAAAATAGTATCAATTTGTTGTATTAGAGATTAATATATTAACCATATTTCTTTAGGAAGATAGTTAAGGACAAGTAGTCAAAAATTTCACTCTTTTATGGGCCTTACGATCATTTAGAAATGTATTTTATTACTTCAGGATTGAAAACCATTTTTTGAATGAATGAAAAATTGATCAAAGAAAACCCAATATTGAAATTATATTTATATAAATATATCATGTAAGTATACATAGGTAGTAAAATAATTACCCAACATTAGGAAAATAACCGTAAAAATGTTGTCCAGACACATTAAATTTGTTTAACTAATTACATTTTAAATCATAAAAAATTTATAGATATTAGGACCTCATCATTCCATTGATAAATAAATGGTCTCTGATTGACGAACTCATTAACTCCCTATAAATATTTACACTTTTCATATATGTATTTATCTCTACTTTCCATTAACATTCTCCAACTTAGAGACCTATTTATATGTTATTCCATGTGACCAGTGTACTTTCCATTCTCTCTCGTTTAGAGGTTGTTTTAAAAACTCTTCTCCTGATGTGATAATTCAACATAGGGAGAATAAAAAAAGTTTTCACCAAGATCAAGATTAAATTTTACGGATTCAATTTAATTAAAGTGAGTAGAATGGAACACCAAGAAATTCAAAAGTAAAACATTTTATTTGATAACGTGTATGATATACAACACCAAGCACATAAGTGAATATAATAGCTAGATACATTATAATATATTTAAAATCTAAAATATATTCTCTATATTTTAAATCATACAACACAGAGTTAGTGTATTTTATACACAAGAGCGACCCTCCTCAACAGCTTGTGTTATATGCAAGAGCAACCATCCTTTACAGCATGTGTTATACGCAAGACTGAGTTTCACCAAATAACAATGTATTATTAAAATACTATTAGATAATATAATATGATATAACCTTTCCATCTTGTTAACGTTTATAAAAAATATTAAATAACTTATGAAAATACATGGTTTTTATAAATATAAAATGAATTCATGTGTTACCAATTAAAGAGGAACGAAAATAAGAACCAATTGGATATAGAAAAGAAATATTATTATTTTTATACTTCCAAAGGAGTTTTATCTTAATAAACACTATTAATTAAAATTGGTGAATTATTTTAGTGAAATATATATATTAAATATTTAGAAAATTTATTTATATTCATCAATTATGATGGATAGGCATATGATAAGAACAAATCCTATTTTATACATAAAAAACTATATTTTTATAAAGGAAATTTTACAGCCTTCTTATAAAGAGGCCATTTTAAATATGAATTTTGAAAAATTTATTTATTTTTTATGTTAAAATAAAATTCATATTTTAATGAAAAACATAAGAAATAGGTTAGGGTAAATTTTGGGTATTCTTTTGAATCATTCAATTTTTTTAATGAATAGTTAAAAATACTAGATTTTAGTTCAAAACACCCTTTTCATATAATTTTTTATAAGGATAACTTAAAATTTTAATTGGTTTTAATGTGTAATTATATAATATTGTTATAAATTAATACAATTTATGTAATTGAAATCAATTTAAATTTGGAATTGATTATGAAAACATAGAAAAATTTCAGACTTTTAACATTAAAATCCCACATTGTCATCCCGCATACATGATGGAAATTTAATTAATTTATAGAACATATATGATTGGAATTTGGAAAAATTGATCTTATATTTTGGAATCAGAATAAAATATAATTTATAATAAGGTAAAATTAGTTTATCCCCAATAATATTAGTGATGTAAATTAAAATTAATTATAATTAATAAGGAAAAATTAAGCTTAATAAATGACAAAACCATTATCTTAAGAGCCCAAATGAGCTATCCAATTTTAAATAATACATTTTATGGAAGTATATTGATTATTTTATCTCATGGGTCGAATTTTTTATATTTTCGATCCACCTTCAATGTGAGAAATGATAATGGAAATCATTTGAAAAAATATTACTAAGGTGACACTCCTTCTCCACTATGAAAGGAACTCCTCTCCTCCCACTTCCTCATACCTGTAAAAAAATAATTAATCGAACAAGATCTACAAAAAAACTCCTAAAAACTAAAAACCCCATTATAATATTCTTCACTTTAGAATATTGAAATCTAGGTATGATGATGGTTCAATCCAAAAGGAGTTACCCAATTAAGAGGTGACACATTTACTTAATCTTTTTAGTCTTATTTCCATTATCCAACCCCTATAATATTCGTATTCTATGATTTTAGACCAAAAGAATCATAATAAATGTACTAGGATATTGTTATTAATTGTTTTATACCTAATCTTACACACAGATCCATTTAATGGGTAAAAAAATTGTTTCTTTGTACAGAAAACTATTGCCTCATGAAACTATGATTGCTCATTTAATCTTTATCACCTCATACAGTGGACATTATGATGGATAATATGTTTATATATGTTATATATTATATATATAAATTATTTATACTTCTATAATTCCAATAAAACACATATCTTTATACATTCCATTTTGTGTAAATATGATAACATCGTTAGTGGATGTCTGGACTACCACCCCCTCAAAGCGTTGTGATTCATTCACGCTATGCGTGCTATGTATAAAATATTATTATAATTAAACATATTTTACATTAAAAAAGAAATATTATATTCATGAAATAATTAAATTTATGTATATATATCATTTTTTATTACCCTTTCACACACTTAAAGGTGATAATGTCGATTGTAGACATGTGAACTACCACCTCCTCGACATGATGTGATTCCTTTTTCACCACAATAATTATCTATATAATGATATATTATTATATAATATGTTATTTATTCTATAAATATAATTATATAATGATATAAATCTACTCACATTCTTTCTATAATGATTATTGAAAAATGGGAAAGTTACTCATGTGTATGTACGACCTACCGTCTCACTGATTGTACCATTGATTCATTTTTCATAAACTGATTTAATGATTTATTTTAAAAGTATAATTAATTTAAAAATATGATAATTATTTCATGTTTATTATTCTTTAAATGATATATAATTACCCATTTGACCATAGTTGACCTTTCGAGGTGGTTTTTGACACATAAACTGATGTTGGTCGAAACAACATACATAATCATACTTGTTTAAGTAGTTGTACACAATAATGCAATAAGTGAAAAAAGTATTGATTAAAATGAAAAAGGATATAAATAATTTATGTAATTAACATTAGTTTATAATATAGTAATTTAAAAGATGTTCACCTGAATAGAATCCCAATGTTAGGTATTTTTGTCTTAATGTAAATTCCCTTGAGACTTACTTGTTGTTATGCCCCAAGTTTTTTTTATATTGTGTATATACATTCATTTACATGTTATATCATGAATATTTTTATTTTCATGATATTATAATATTTTTTAATATTATTCATTCATGAGGATTATGATTTAAAATATTTCAATGTGGTATGAGACACTATATGATATTTAAGGATTATTTCCCTTAGGAATTATACTAATTTTATGTTAATGGAATTTATATTTTTCGAAATTATATAACCATTTCTAAAAGACTTTAATACTTATCTAGGTATTCATGACCATTTTCGTGTATTAGTACCATTTTTTACTTTTTCATAGTCAAAATGTTTTAGAAAATGTGTTTCTAAAATCCGGAATTTACGTATGTCTTTAGTCAGAGAACCTGTTTTCATTTAAAACTATGTTTTATTAAAATGTTTTCAATTTTTTTTAAAAATTATTTGTTAATAATATTTTTAATCTTTATTTATTTTTCCAATGTTTTAAATGGAATATTCTTCTCACTTTTCGAACGAGAGTTTTTTATAACATTTCTATAATGAAAATATAATTTTCTTTTAATCTCGTAACACAAGTATGAATTTACATGAGGTTATTTCATTGAATTTTCCTTTATACATTTTGAAGGTTAATTTTTAATTAATTTTTTCAATAGTGATTTTAAAGAAAACTGTTTATCTAAAGGTTTTTCAATATCAAGTATATTTTCGTCAAGAGTGTTTTTAGAAGATATTTTTATTTCTATTCATCAATGAGAACAACCATTTATTTTAATATAATTGGAGTATATTTTATTGATAATTTCCTTATTATTCCTATATATTGTTTATGATTTATTCATCCAAGGATAATATTCACCTTAACTTCCATGATTTCTTTGTTAGTCCCCTTAGAATATTCAGTCACTTATGATAATTAAACGGTAAATTCTCCCTAAAATATCAATTTCATTCATCATGGATATTAAAATTTAATAAACCATATACTATTTTACATATGATATCTACTTTTAGAGTTATTTGATTATTTGGGGAAATAATTACAATTATATATTCTTTATTCGATATAGATATTTTATAATGCATTTTTTATTAATTAAATCAATTACTCGATATGAAGAATGATTGAGATACACAATGATGGGTGGAGGATGGAAATTATATAACACCTCAATGTTCAAATAGGTTCTCAAAAGACATATATGTCTCATAAATTAAAAGGGGGTTTATATG
Organism: Viscum album; assembly: GCA_963277665.1. Taxonomy (NCBI): domain Eukaryota; kingdom Viridiplantae; phylum Streptophyta; class Magnoliopsida; order Santalales; family Viscaceae; genus Viscum; species Viscum album. Next base: position 991,364,090 of record OY728164.1, on the reverse strand, counting down.
TAGTTTTTAACAAACCAAGGAATGGACCATGACAATATAGGTTTTCATGTGCCTTAGATATGACGTCCATTAAGAAAGAATTGCCATCATTTAGATATATCCACTATTTATCTATGTGATTTTGTATCAATAGATCTATTGATACAATTATTTTTTGTTCATTGATTAAATGGAATGTGTTTTATTTTCTTACCTTTCCATATTTCTTTTTTCCTTATCTAGTTATTTGAATATAATGTGTTTCTTGTTATTACCTACCTATATTGATTATTCACTTCCTTCTCAGTTTATTCTTATAATACATGTGAGTCCAGTTATTTACCTTGTAATAATTAGTATTCTCATTTATTAATTATTTATTCTGTAATATTTTTCCATTACTGAGCATTTGAGCTAACACTTATTATGTTTCTCTCTCTAGGAATCCACGAAGCGTACTATGAGTGATATACATGTATTTAATATATGGGTTATTTTTATTATCAATGTTTTTTAGAAACAAATGATATAATTAGAGTATTATTTTCCCATTTATTGTATCTGGTTTAAAAATATTGTTATACAGATCAACCCTTTGGGGCTTGATTACTTGTAATCATGCAAATGTAATTATTAGTAAACACTAGCTCCAAGATATCTTGGGTCAGTGCACTATAAAATATTTGTTATAGAACAAATAATAGTCTATAATATAGATATAAATGTATGATTTAACTAGAATAATAATTTTATGATAAACCTTGAAGGTAGTAATCGAAAATTAGAAATTAGTATCTATATAGATGGTTGACTACCCAAATATGGACAAATTTGATTGTTTCATTGAATAAAAAGAGACATAAAAGGAATTGGTATAAGATAATCCATTATAAATTTGAATTCTACTATATACACTATACTATATTTATTATGATTTTATGGATAAAGGAGGTGAAGATAATGTAGAAGAAAACAAAAAATTAAGAGGGGTTGATTGAGAATGTTACCTATTGAATATCACCTCCCTGAAAGACCACTTATTGAACATGGAATTGTTATTTAGGGGATACCAGTAGTATAAAGAAGTGGGAAGAGTATGGAGTTGAGTTTCTGGAAGATATTTTTAGAGTTGAAAATATTTCAGGAGAAATTGTTTGGTGAGGAATGATATTTATAGTTGAGGATGGGTGATTTTAAGTGATTAAATAATAGTTATTATATAATTACATCCAATGACATTTTTGTGGAATTAATTCTAAATAGTTAAGTCTATGATTAATGTTACAAATTATGTTTAGTGTCTATAAACACATAAAGCACAAATTAAATGTGGTTGTCTTGATTCATTGTAATATTTTACCATTTAACATTAACCCAGTATTTTATATAATATATATTGCGGTAAATAATTTTTTACCAAGATATATTTTTTAAAGATGAAAATGAAAATGAATTTATAACCTAATTTTTATCTCCTAAATCCAATGATGGAATGAATTTTAAAAAAATTTATATAACCAAAGATTATAAATTAATCCGTTAAAACATAATGAAAAAATGGGTTTTTAAAAAAAATATGGTTTTATCCCCAAAAATATATTTATAAAAAAACTATGTACAATTACATTTTAAATGAAATTAATTATATTATACCTAAATAATAAGAAATTATTTTAATTTTAGGTAACATAAAATATGTAAAATTACTTTTAATCATGTTGAAAATGAGAGTGTTATAAATATTTATATTTTTTTTAATATTCTGGAAAAAATAAAACTATTCAGAGAATTATAAAAAAACCATCCTAAGATAATTTTGACATAGGGAATCCAAATATTAAGTTAATTTTATCAAATATATTTTCATAAAGTATTAAAAACAAAATATATTTATCTTTTCATAAAACCAATACAAATTAATTTATGAAGAAAAAATACATTTGAAGAAGAAAATGGAATTACTAAAAATATGTGTCTTTTTATATGAATAAATAAATTTATATTTTACATGAATTTCATCATAATGTTAATCCTATTCACTTCCTTGATTTCAATGGTAGTTTATAGAGGTCTTATTAAAATAATACTAGATTAGGGATCATTTATTATTGGTGTTCCATGCAATGTAAGATATTAAAAAGAATAAATCTATTTAAAAAGAGGCATACCATAAAATCTTTGGGGATTACATTATACCACTTTAAAATAAAATTTTAAATAAAATTTCATCACATGAATAAAAACATATAACTATATCTCTTCCTCATAACATACTCAGTTTCCCATATAGTTACCTAAAATTTGTGGTTCTTCTACTAAACATTAACCAGGTGAGTGGTCTTATTATGTAGAACATTGTCTCTAGTGTCCATAGTCTTTATCATTTTTCGTCATAAAAAATATCATCCTAAAACATTATGACCTTTGAGTTTAGTACATGTGAATGATTAGACATGTAAATCATTAAGATAGATACATGGAAAGTATCTGGAGATTTTGATAGATTCATTGGACGATATAATATATAAGCAACCAACTCAATTAGATTATAAATTTAAAAAAAATCATCCTCACAAATTGAAAGTGCACATAACAAATTAAAGGTCGATATTTGAAAATTCCTTTTTGGTAAATCCACATTTTTAAAAGGATATATAAAAAAACCCCTTAAAATAGGGGCTATAAGAGAATAAAGTTATAATAAAACTAGGATTATTATTAGGAGAACATGAGTAGGAAGTGAAAATATGGACAAGGAATAAAATTTTAACTATCATTTTATGATGTTTACTGGTAAAGAAACTGGTAATTAAAAGGTTTATCATCACAAAACCATAAATAATTTTTGGGTTTACAAGGATTGATTCCTTCGTTAGAAAAGTAAACGGATAAAATTATTGTTCCAAAATCCTTTTTCCTATAAATCATAAAATATAATACTTCCTTGTCTATGTTCGAGAGAAAATACCCTTAAATTTCATGTGGATTTTCATAATATATAAAATTTACACTAAAATGAATTTTTTTCTCTAAATGATCAGTATAAATCTTATTTTTATCTTTAACAACTACCATGAACATCTATTGATCAAATAATCTATAAAATAAAAATAATATATTCATCATATCTTTATACACAAATGAAAACAAATATGGTTAGTACAAGATAATATAGCTCCAAAAATAAATAAACCATTCTGTGGAAAAAAATTAAAATCTTAAAATTAAATTATAATAAACAAAATTCATCTTATATCATTAAAAAATATAAATCATTAAAGATTCTATAAAATATTCAATCTTTACATTGAAATCAAAAAATAAAAAGGATATGTTTTCAATATAAATATAATATTTACCTTAAAATAAAATCAATTAATCATTAATTCTCATGCCAAAATATGAACTCACTAAATATATAATCATCATGACGTGATAACCATTTCATTATATAAAAATAATCACCACATAAGACACACTATAGTCATATATTCCTTCTAATGACAATACATCCTTTATTATTCAAATTAAATCCGATAAGTTCCTATTTACATCAAATAAATAAGGATCCTCATGTAAAAATTATTGAAAAAATATTTTCATACTAACCTGGAAATCACATAGTATAGTGGTAGTTTATTTACTATTTTTGTATGTCGGTAGTGGGTTCAAATGTCACAACCTTCATAGATCTGATAAGGTTTCACCCGACCAATAGGTTGTCTATTTTTTTTAAAAAATAGTATTTGTAAAATTCCTTGAAATTTGAAAACATCCTAAAAACCCCTAATATATTCATCAATAAAAATATTTTATAACCCCAATGATTATCTTTCACCCCAAAATTCTATAACACATAATTGCCATAAGAATAAATGTTTCAAAATATATCATTACTTACCTTAAAATTTTATAAAATAAAATATCCAAAGGGGTGTGTTGGGCTTTGAAAATATGATATTATATACTCATGATGGAATATATAACTCTTAAAAAACCTTCTCAGGAAAAAAATTCATAATCACTAATGATATATAAACCCGATTATTATACAAAATGGTACAACCCAAAATCTGCAATTCTTGATTTGGTACTAATAACATACACATTACATTTCTATCTTTGGTACTAAAAAATGTGAACAACTTTTATTTTTCTATAAAAACATGAAATCTAAAAAGGAAATATTGGATAAATTACGTTACCAAATAACGTTTATGTTTAGTGTTTTAGATTACCAGAAAAAACTATTAGTAACTTCAGTTCAAAAACAATTTGTACATAAATATAAATATTAACTCCTAGAGCACCTAGCTTATAGTAATTGACAATACTTAATCAAAATAATCCATGTCAAATTATTATATAAAAAAGTCATTTCACATATTTCCTCATAACCTAGGGAAGATAGATATAAGAAAACCATGATCCCAGAAGTTCAGTAAGGGTAAACATGGAATATATCTATCAAAACATAAGTATAGAGGAATAATAACATAAAAATAAAATTTATAAACAATATCTGTCACGACCCATTCTCGGGGCCCATGCCGTGACTACCCCATGCTCGCCTTCCATAGGCCAGGGGCTGGCGACTAGCACTAAAGGCATAAATCCTGATAAAAAGTGAAGGTATTTCATTTATGAAACGTAAACACGCACAACCAGAGTACAAGCGGAAACAAAAAATAAGTAAGAAGTATAACAAGTGTGCTAAAAGTACAAAGGGACCAGAATACAAGCCCAACAGTAATCTACAAGGAAAAGACAAAACAGTAGGAAGGTGTCAAGCTGCTCCGGGATCATCCTCCGGAGTTCCTACCTGAAGGGTAGGTACAGATGGCCACCTCACCTCTCCACATCCATCTGTCACCTCCGGGTACCGTCTCATTTTGAATTCCACCTCTAGGTACTGTCCAACTCTACAAGCCTCAACCACGATCAGTGATATCCATCGTATGTATCCAACACAATGAGGTGCAGGCATAACACATGCAGGGGTGAGTATAATGATACTCAGTAGGGACCCCGAGACCTTCAAGGTATCATGAAATCCATCAAGGATAAAACACAAAGAAAGATCTCAAAAGATTACCTTTACTTAGGTTTATGCCCATACATATAACTATGTTATCAAGTAACCCATCTCAATAATGAGGTAAACACAAAGGTTATTGACTCAGCTCAAACTAGGATTTTCATTAATGATATTGGAACCACAACTACTGAAGAGATCCTCCTTTGTCGAGTAATGTGATCAAGTCATGACTCCGAGGCACTGCTCACTATCCTTAGAATGCTGAGGTACTCTTCCTGTCGAGTACCATGGGTCTGCCACCCCAACAGAGTAGTGCTCCCCGCCATGGGTCTGCCGCCCTAACACAATAGCGCTCCCCCTAATAGCCCACATAAGTACTCCTTCTGTCGAGTACCGCAGGTCTGCCACCCCAACACAGTAGTGCTTCCCACCATGGGTCTACCACTCCAACATATTAGTGCTCCCCACTGGGCTAGTCATGTCACTCCGAATAGAATCGGACAAGCAGTCATCAGGTCTCAGTGAGGTACAAGGTCTCCATACTCTGTATGCCCATCTCTGGGAGGGTCCGCTCCATGAGCTACTGGTAGATACTTTCAAGTGTCACGTATTTTCACGTGGAAGTATCTCAAAGTACCGCCTCGTCATAGGGGTCTCAACACAATAGACGGAGCATCAATCAGACGCCTAGTCTGTGAGTTAATAACATTTCTGTTCCGGGGGCCTGGTTGGATTTTGGCTACATCCATCCTAGACATACTCCATCTGCGTCCAAACCTCAGGTAAAGTATTACAAAAAACCGTCTCATCAAGAGGAATAAAACATAGATGACGAAACGCCAATCGTACATCCGATCCTTAAGTTATAAGCGTTTCCGCTCTGAGGGCCCGGTTGGTTTGGTGTTCGAACCAACCCGGACGTACTCGAACATCACCGAAACCTTACATGTAATATACTGAAACGACCGTCTCGATCCAGGGAATCCTACGCAACTAACGGTGCATCGATCGGAGGTCTGTAAATCATGATATGTCCGTTTAACCGAAAATAGTGCGAAAATGGGGGGTCTGGGCCCGGTCCGACCCAGCTCAACCCACCCTAGGTCGGCCCGAACGGGGACGACCTAACTCATGTCAGGGTATAGCTTGGAAGGGAGTGGCATAGTCGGTGTGGTCCGGTCCACGTGGCCCGCCCCAGCCAGACTGAGGGAGCTGTCTCGGCCAGCGGCCGAGCGCGTTGCGCCGAGCGGGGGGTGCACCCACCACCCCCCCCCCCCCCCGTAGATTGAAACTGGTGGTGCCCACTGGAGCCGCCCCACCTCCCGAATCCTGCGTGGCTATGGGGTCCATCGCACTACCGCCGCGTCTGTTTCCGCGCCGGGTTTCCTCCGGCGGCGGGCCGCCGCCACTGGACGCCGGCGCCGCCGTGCCGGCGTGGCACACTGGAAGCGTCTTCCGCGGACCACCGGATGCGCTTCGGTGGTCAGATTCACCCACCGCATGTGCCTGTGGCTCTCCCGGGACCCGTTCGTCTGTACGACGACTTCCAAATGCCATTTTGGTCCTGTTTCATCATCTCCCGTCAATCCGTGCACCAAAAAACAATATGCGGAGGGTCGTCGGGCCGTGTTTGTTCGGCCCGCGCCCTCTGCGTTTGATGATAACAATTTTCCAAATATAAACAAGGTTTCACATTGTACGAAGAACAATTTTTCCCGAATAACATTGAAACAATCCATCCAAAATTTTTCCCACAAAAAATTATTCCTATCCTGCAAAAGAAATCATTCACAGATCATCATTTTAATGATTTGACCCGTGTTCTTTCTTTTAGAAGGGAAGAATCATGGGAATATAAACATACCCAAAATAAACCCCTACCTCAAGGTTCATCATTCGTTGACGTTATCACGAAAGGGTGGATGTCGGCTAGTTGATGTCGTCTAAAGGGAGGAGATGAACGTGTTGACGATCGTTGGCGCTCGTTTCTTCCGCAAAGTCCTTCGATCCCGGCTCGAGGGTCATTCGTTTGAGATCCGCTGGAAGGAGAACCATTCTTCGTGGAGGGTTTAAGCTTTCTTAATTCTCCAGGGATTCTCCTCACAATATTTTCCCAGCCAAATATTTAAATGAGATTTTCCCCCATCATAACAAACATTCCATCTCAATTCAAATTAATTCAAACTCATTAATAATTTGAATAGTTGGCAAAAATTAAATGACAAGAGAGAGAGATGGAATGTGAAGAGGCTCCACTCCAATAAATGAGTGGAGAAGTCGTGTATTAAACAAGTGGTGAGTTATGGGGGGTTCAAGGGTGTTAAGGGGAGTTCAAGAGTTTAGGACACTTATGGGACCCACCACTAACTCCCCTTAGTAGAAAATAACCACCTTCCTTAAATAAAATTTGTAAAAAACAAATTTTATATATTTTATGAAAAATCCCAAATTATTAAACATCAACCTGCTCAAAATGAAACTACTGTAAAGGTCCCCTCAAGAAATTACCGGTGCTGCGAGTTCATCGGTTCGCTCAGATTTCAATTCTGATCACCGGTTTGAATGATAAAAAATCCCTCTCATTCATTTACTGAACTTACCCAAGCTAAACTTTGGAAATTGATTACGGGCACACCAGGCCTCAGAATCAAGTGCTGTCAGAAGCCATAGACTCGTAAAATTGTAAAGAAATAAAAACAATTCATTGAAATTTCCGGGTCTTGACAATATCCTACATTCAAAATATAAAAATCTGGAGTCATTTAACAAATCATATATGTTTATAAGACATGCATAGTAAAATATTAAGAGAACACAATACATGAAATCATAATAAAAGACATTCAATTATGGAAAACAATAAGCATAGAAAATAATTCTCATAGTACATGGAAATCACTTAAAAAACCTATAAGGTCACTCTATTGGTAGAAAACCCTCTTTGGCGGGAGAAATCACTATCCCAAGTGGAATCCAATCAATCATATTGGAATGAGCTCAATCCCCAAACCCTAAAAGTAGAAAAATTCCTTCACCAAACTGAGTTCAGTCCCTATTCCAGTCCTGTCTTACTAAACATAGTTCAATCTCTATTCTAGTTATATCTTGTTTAACTGAGTTTACATCCAATTACAGAATAATAGTTTCCTAGGATTAGCATATATGGATATTACATCATTTAAGATTAATATTCATCACACTACTAAGGTAAATAATCAAGGTCTATAATAGTTTAGTGTGTTTGGAAAATTGGAAACATAATATTATATATTGGTGTAATATCTCCAATGGTACCATGAAAATATTCCCATTTTATACTACTAATAAAAACTTTTCTTCATATCCTTGGTAAATTAAACATAAGAAATGCTCAGCTCATGTGCTCCAAAGGGAAAGAAATTAAGATACATAATAAAAATATGAACATAATAGTATAATAACATGAGAATAAATTTTTAAGATTATATCCTATATATCAAATATCATATACATGAGTCCTAGAATATATATTAATAGTTCAAAATACAAGAATCATAATGTAATCTAGATCATAATCCATGAAATCATAATATATGAATAAGACATGTAATAGTGGGATACACATAATATAGAAAATATTATGTCAAGGATATATACCATGGCCTTCATACCATGTTAGGCTTGAAATAATCACTCTTGTAGTTTTTTTTGGAATGTGATAATGGCTACTGTAACCATTTTTTGGGTCTTGGGATAGAACTAGTATAACGTCATGTTTTTAGGCTTGGTATACAACTAGTGTACCATTTAATTTTTGGGATGGGGATATAACCCGTCTTCCCTCCTGTTTTCAAGCTTGGGCTACAACACATGTACCATTTTATTTGGGATCGGGATAAAACCTATATACCTTATTTTTCTAGGCTTAGGATACAACCCATTTACCCTCTTAATTTCATGTTTTTCCTGTACCTCACACACCCTCTTATTTTCAAGATTGGGCTACAACCCATGTAATGTCTCGTATTTTTTCATGGGATACAACCAATGTACCCTATAATTTTGGGTTTGGGATATAACACATGTACACTATTGTTTTTGGGATTGGGATACAACATGTGTAGCCTTTTATTTTAAGGATTGTCATGCAACCTGTAGACCAAATTTTTTTCATGTTTGTGTTATAACCCATGTACCCTATTATTTTTTGGGATAGGGATACAACCATTGTACCCCTTATTTTTGATAGTAGTATAAAACCCCTGTTCCCTATGAGACCATATACGATTTATCATTACCCAATGAATTAGAGGGAGATATAGGTCCCACCTTCCACATAATGAAATCATACATAAATGGGCTAAAATATAAGAAAAATATCCATCATTCCATTACCCATAAAAAGAGATAGGTTTCATAAAAATCATTTCATAACCCCTGAAATGAAATGGGTATCATAAAAATTTCATAATATCACAGCATTTTGAAAATATACAGGTTTTAGAACCAATTCATCTTAGAATAACCCATGAAAGTTAGTAGTTTTCATAAAATGAATATCATTATATAACCCATTGAAGAGAAACATGCTTCATTAAAAAAATTATCATAATCTTAAACCATTTAAATACATAATAAGAACACTTTTCATGGATCATATTACTAGATAATAATAAACTATATAACCCTATTTCTTCTTAGGTGGAGAAGGATTTTGAATGATCACATAGAGAATTGCGTATGGAAAATAAACACTATTTAAAAAATAATTTTTCATAGATATAATATTTTTCAAAATTTATTTCTTGGAAAAACACTTGTTAAAAATATAATGAACTCTTTAGAAAACATTTAAAACATATCTTGAGGGAAATATACATTATTATTTAAAAATACTTTTTAAATCATAATACTTTTTGAAAACCTTCTTCATTGAAAATATTTTTGAAAATATATATAGTAATCATTGTAAAACTTTTTAAAAATATTTTAAAAAATAAAATATTTACAAACAAATTCATTGAAAATTATATTGAAATATTATTTAAAATATTATTAGGGTTTCTTCAGAAAAAAAGATTTTTGAATACAAAAACTTTCTATCCAAAGAGAGCGATAAGGTAGGATTGTATTAATAACTATTTTGAATTATATTTATTTCCAATGAGTAGGAAACAGGTACCATTATTTGAATTTATAAGCAATAAAAATAGTATATGAAAAGTATTTGTAATTATTGATATACGGATCATAATATTTCATCAATGGAAGAGTAATCATTAATAATCTCAATAAATGATGTCATTATAGCAATAAACACATTCTACTTTGGTAACATTAAATCAGAATCCCCATGGAATAATAACATTAAATTAAGCATATAATATCACAAAATATGGCGAATCATGATATAACATTTTAGGTGGTGTTATATATAACATGTAAAATAATATAGGTTCATAACATTACATGTGTCCCAGAAAAGTAAAATTGAGACAAAATTACCTAACAGAATTTTGGGATTTTTTTAATTGCAAACCCCATGTAATAGAGGTCATAAGATATATATAAAAATAAACATAATATTATGTAAAATAATCATATAATATATTCATGATAAGTATATACATTAAAAAAATGGATCAACTTTTTAATAAGGTATAAGTCTCACAAAAATAAAGTAATACTAGAAATCCCATAAGTACATTAGTATCCTTTGAATCCAAGTCTCCGTGAAATAATAATATCAATTGAAACATTTAATATCATGAAATAAATAAAAATAATTATATAAATTTCATATGGAATTATTTACACAATACAAAAGAAACAATATGTGAATATTGAATGTATCTCATTGATATTAAAAATGGAGATGCAATTCCCTTACATTAAATCATGAATTTAATCATACATGTTCAAAAATCATGTATAAAAAATATAATACAATTATAACTCTAAAAAACTTTATTCTTATATATCATACCATGTATGATTTTATTTTCAATTTATATTAATATTTTATTTACAATTTTATGTTAATGGTATGTTTTAGGTAATAAATGTTTTGTTTTTCATATATATTTTGACTTGTTATTCAAGGATCTATTTAATTGATCATGATTTAAAATTTTCTATAATGTAAAACATGTTATAAATATCATATATATTCATTGTATATTTATTTATAATAACATAAAATATATATATATATATATATAATAAATACACCGTTCATTGAGACGGTAGGCCATATATACTCATTAATGATATTTCAGTTTTCCTGTCATATCGAAATATCGAAATTAAATTAAATATATTTATATATATATATATTACCATTAATATAAATTACTATTTAATATTGATAAGATATTTTTAATAAAACCATCTTAAATATATTCCATGTAAATAGCTAACGAATAACATCACTTTAAGGAGGCGGTAGTCGACACATCCACAAATGAAGTTATCATAGTTCACAAAATAGAAATCAGGAATAAAAGTGCTATATATTTATTTTATAAGCACAAATACATCATATATATAATATATTTTATATTGAAATCATATTTCCATCATTATATATTTCCTTTATAGGTGGTAATGGATGAACAAATGACATCAGTTCGTGTGGCGGTAGTCCACCACACACACGAACGATGATTGTATATCACATTTGATGGATGTGTGTGTGGGTTTATGTCAAAAAATTAACATAAAATCATCTCAGTATATTTATTGTACTATTTTTTATATATATACAAGTAATAAGAATAATTAATGGCATGGAGAAATAAATATTGAAAATGTTCTTGTTGATGAATTTAACCTCTTCTTTGGGCAATTCCTTTTGGTTTATATCGAAGAAATAACATGTTTTTTTATGAAAAAAGATAGGAGTAAATTTTAAGATTAAGAAATTAAGAGATTATTTGAGAATGTTTTTTAATATCCAAATATCTTTATAGATTTGAAAAAGTGATGGGGGTGAGTACCCTTTATAGTGGAGAAGGAGTGACATTCTTTTAAATAAAAAAAGGTAAACACTATTTAGATGTACCCCTTGCATCATGAGCCTCCAATAATGGTAAATTGTTTATTAAATTGATCATATGTATTAATTATGTCCATCATATAGAGTTTGTAAACATTTAATGGTCATTTGGTCCCTTATGTAAATGATCAACCACTATTTATTATTTGCTGTATTTAATTTTCACCACATTAGATTTTTTTTAAAACTAAGTTTAACATGCTATACATTAAAATTTATTCTAATTAAAAATATTATATCTAATATTACAAATCCTAGTCACATAAGTGGAAGAAATTAATTTAATATTTATCTTGCAGAACAGACGAGATAATGAGTTTTTTAATTTTAAATGTTGAAAAGGATGAAATTTTATTATCTACAATTTAAATGTGAAATTTAAAAAAATGTCCAAAATTTGATTAATTAATGTATAATTGATCTAAAAATACTTGAAAAAAATTTACTATATCATTTTACTATTTAAATAAATTACATTAAAATTTTGTTTTTAATTAAAATTCATTATTTTTATCTATTGGAGGAGGAGATGGCGATTCGGAGAAAGAAACCTAAACTTCCTTCGCATCAATGGCGATTTGGAGAACCTTGATCTTATTACATGAATCTCTCAATGGATTCTTTCAATCCAGAGTGGGAAATGTCCTTCAGGGACAATTGTCAAGAAGCGAAGGAAATTTACAAACCTTCGGGCTTCAAAGATTCATCGATTCTTCGAAAGTAGAATCTTTCCTTCGCAGAGGTTCATTCTGGAGCAGAAAATCCTACAATGGTGGATTCATCTAAATCAAATATCACCAGGTTAGAAAACGGTGGATTCTCAGTGGTTGCGGATTCAAATACATTGCAGCAACGGCTGGACCTTTGTAAGTATTCATTACTGGGTCGTGTTATTTATTCGAAGGGAGACAAACCCTGGTCTTTTGTTGATCTCAAAAACAGAATTTCTCATTGTTGGAGTTTAAGAGATTGGAAATTTATTTCAATCGGAAAAGGGTATTTTGACATTATCTTTTCCTCCTCTGCTTCCATGAATTCGGTTTGGAAGATAGGTAGCCTTCAACTCAAACCTGGAATTCTAAGGTTATCAGCAGGGAATTTTAATTTTAATCCTTTTAACCTCAAGCAATCTAATGCACAAATTTGGGTAAAATTGCATGGATTAAATTGGGTGTATTGGCATCCTAGAATCCTCAACGACATTGCTTCATGTATTGGTACTCCTATGAGGATAGATCAGCACACTTTGGATGGTGAAAATGGTTATTTTTCCAGAATACTTGTGGACATTAACCTTGAAGTCAAAAGACCTGCTTCGTTTCTGTTTAATGCTAATGGCATTAAATCTGATATTCGATTGGAATATGAGAATGTGCCCTACTTTTGTGATGTCTGTAAAATTGTGGGACATAATATCTCTAACTGTAGGTTGATTCAGAGAAATTCCAAGGTGTCATCTAAGGTTTTTGAATGGAATGATGTCAACAGATATAAACAGAACAAGGCTGTTTTTATTGAAAAAAGAGTAATTCTAAAGTCAGATGTTCCCCCTGTTAAAACTCATATTCCTTTGGAAAATGCTTCTTTATCAAAGTATCATGTTTCTTCTTCATCACAAAGAGTTTCATGGGCTGATGTGGCTGAGGAGGAAGAGCAGATCTTAAATCTTGTGCCTATTCAGCCGGTTTTTGAATGGGTTTCAACGGAGGATCTTCACCTATTCTCTGAGATTAGCAATGATTTTTGTATTCTGGTTTATGACTTACAGAATGAGGAGGAAGAGTATCAGTTTTTTCTGAATTTTCATACTGAAATCCATGATTTTTTAATCTCTTTACAGGATGATAAAGAAGATGTTTTTGTTGATTCAAACCTGGATATTTCCACAGAGGTTGAAGCTGGACAGAACTGTGATCATAATTCAGTTACAGAACTGGATTTCAGCATCAATACTCAGAAGAACCTGAAGATTCATCTGCCAGCTTCCATGGAGAGCATGTCTGATACTTCGGCTAGTTTATCTATTATTAACAGTAATGTTGCTTCTGAAAAAAATGATCAAAATGCTTCCCATCATTCTGGTTCCCATGGATGCTCACAAAGATTTTCAAACGATAGTGGATTACCTAAAGTTGTTAACATTGAGGACCTGCTTCAAGGCTGCAAAGGTCCTCAAAGTTTGAAAAGGAAAGTAGGGAGACCCCCTAAAGCCAGGAAAATCATGGATACTGCTTTAAAGGTTAGGAGTTCAAAGAATATTACCATGACTAAAGCATGTCTTGATGAGCTGACTGAATCTGGAAATAATTTACCATGAGTTTTCTCTCGGCTGGTTCTTGTCACTTTATGGCATTGGTTTCAATGCCATATTTTCTTAGTCGGTTTTTGAATGGGTTTAAAAGGAGGATTTTCACCTATTCTCTGAGATTAGCAATGATTCTGGTTTATGACTTATAGAATGAGGAGGATGAGTATCAGTTTTTTCTGAATTTTCAGATTGAAATCCATGAATTTTTTATCTCTTTACAGGATGATAAAGAAGTTGTAATTATTGTTTCATACCTGGATACTTCCACAGAGGTTGAAGCTGGGTAGTATTGTGATCATAATTCAGTTACAGAGCTGGATTTCTGCATCAATACTATGAAGAACTTGCAGTCATTTTTCAGGGTTTACATGGAGTTGATAATGGTTGTGAATGGGTCAGACATCATGGTTTTGGGTGATCCTCGGTATCCTGAAAGGGACTGATAATGCAGTTTGATGGGCAGTGGGTCATGGTAACATCAATCTGTGGAAAACTATCTGGATTTACTGGAGGAAATTTTATCCATGGTGCAGTGGGAGGTGTTTGATAAAATTATGATTGGTCGATGAGCTGAATAGGTGTATTTTTTAATCCCCCCAAACAGAGATCAGATGACCCCAAAAACAAGACGGTCGATGTACAGCCTCATAAACAGGTGCTGGAGATGGATGATATGTCCTACACAAGAGAAGATATGACATCAATTTGAACTCCTTCCCAGCTTGAGAAGGAGATCAACTCCCGGGGTTCTGGGGACTCTCTTAAAGCTGGATCTTCTTCAAGATTTCACAGCAAGACTACCCTGCCTCCTGGTGAGTTTTCATTCTGATTACTGGACACAGCATAGCCTAGACTCAGGCTGGACTACTTTTATCAGAATGTGGCTGTTCTTAGTAAGGTGGATGTTTCTCTTCGCTGTTGAGGTCTGCAAATTCTTCTATAGGGGAAGGAAGGTTTCCAATTCAAAGCACTCCATCTCAGCTTGGGAAGTTCGAGAATCATGTCGACAAACTCTGAGGTGGTTTTTTCTGATGATGGTGAGGGTGCGTGGATACAAGCAAAGACTTGGAGGGGATTGCATCCTCGTGGAAGGGGTGGATGCCTTCCTCATCACAGTTTGAGTTCCCTCTCTAGAATTGGTTAAGGACTCTGGTTCTTCTTTGTGGTCCTTTTTAGTACCTCTCCTGGTTTCATTTTTCTTTCAATATAGAGGCCTTTGTGCCTCAACCCTTTATTGGTCAATTATTTTTATCTATTGATCAAAAAATGAATCATCTAAAAAAATAAAATAAATTCACCCAAAGTATATTTTTATCATATTATTTGAAAAATGAATTTAATATTTCTAATAAAATTTATAAATGTTTCCAAAATTATATATAAAATATTAGCGTTATTAAAAAGCGGTAAAAAATGCTTTCTAAGAAAGTTATATTTTTTTCATAAAATTGGATTTATTATTATCATAAAATGAATTTAAAATATATTATTAAAAATATAATATATTTTTGTTCATGTAAATAATTCACCAGAATAGGTTTAATTTATTTATATAGGTAATACATGCTTAATAAAAATAGTATTCTAGAAAATGATTTCCTATATTTTCAAAAGGGTTTTATTTTCATTTCTATTTTATGGGTCACCAAGGAATTCTTCATATCACATGTGTATACCATAATTTCATAATTTAGCTAATCATTTTCATACCCGTTATTCCAACAATTGGGTAATAACTATACTAATAGTTTAATAATATTAATAATAATATATTCTAATTTGAAAAAACTTCGTCTTCCATGTAACATATGCTATCAAAGGGAATCAACATTGTGAACAGCAGAAGCCAAAAATAGTACTGTATATAACACAAGCTAAGATAAGTTTTTCATATAGTGAAATAATATCATGATATTACATACAAATAATTCAAAACATTGAGAAGCATGTAATGATATTCTTCAATGAAATTTTGTTTATTAAAAAAATTAATCAAATAAAAACTCAATGTGTTACATTATACCCCACATAAAATGAATTTCACATGGAAAATCATCTAGTTATCGATTTTTTATGTGACAATTCTTTTCATAAAAACACACATCATAAAAATGAATACTAAAAATTATTTCAAAAATAAAATATTGGAAACATAATGATTACCGTATGAAACACATAACTAAGATTCCACATTGGATTAAAAAGGGGTCCAGTGAAAGAATAGACATAGATGAAAAACATAAATAAATATAGAGTGTTATAATTTTCATTGATCATAAGAAATTTTTTGATCTAAATAATGTTAGTAATAATAAAACCACACCGTAATTTGCATTGAAGAGGTCCTTTATATCATAAAAATTATTACATGTGGAAAACATTTTAATCTAATATTGATGAATTTTTTGAAGGAGATATACTTACTAAATATCATTCCATTTCATATTAATAATCCACCCTTTGGTTATTCCTTGACCAATTTCCACTTCATCTACTAATTCATAAAATGAAGGTGAAATTTTTATCCCGGAAGAACTAAGAGATTATAAAATCCATTAGTAGAATGATACGTCTTACCATCTATCTTCAGTTATTATCATTGAAAAAAATTTGACATAGGTTATCCAATATGCATAAATATTTATACGTAAAATTATCTTTTTATCTATAAATCAACAATTGAAGTTCAATATAGACAATTTAATAAACGATTACCCTTTTAACCCTTCTGAGAGATTAACATCCAAAACATTAGAAGGAAGTTCCCTAAATTTCAGAAAATCATCTTAATATTGATCCACAAATATCATATAGTATCTATTGAATTTAACATACAAATAATTTTAAAACCTTTACCATTAATTCTCTTGAAAAATGGTATGAACCATAGTTACCCTAAATATTTATTGAGATAATTCATTCTTCCAAAACAACATTCACCCTTTCTTCCAAAAATATGATATAATGTTATAAAAACATATTTATTAATTACTTATGTACATAATTTCACTTGTAGAATATCAATGTGATTTTATTTTTTTCTATAATCCATGCATAAAGATAGATAATAAATTGATAGAATCATAAAAAGTTCAACTAATGTATGAAAACAAGGATTTTCATAGATCATATTTTGAAAAAAATTCCATATGAAATTCTCCACTATATTGTGAGCTAATTATCATTGTTCACTCCATTCATTGTGATTGAAAAATCTTTTTATTTATTCCTTTGAATTTATATGATTTTGGAGTTTATCACCATTATTAAACCACATGTTTTGGAAAGTTATAGCATAATGTCGAAACTCCTTACGATTGAAACACTAAGGTGTGGGAGGTCCCTTATGTGGGGCCTTTTCATTATTCACACAAATATTTATCTTTTCCCAATACAATCAACATTAAAACACCTGATGAACTTCATTTTTACACATAAAACATTTATTAGTCCCATTAATACTATTCTATCAGTGTTTCTTCCCACACATTGTGCATAATGGAGGCACATTTTATTTTCTACATGGTTGTTTGATTTTCCTTTCAACTCCATATTACTGTTGTTGTCAAAACCATGAGATTGATATGAAACAAATACCTATATTTCCACCATGATAACACATTGAGAAATATCTTCCTAGCTTTTAATGTCTCTTATAACTGTGGACTTTTGAACATTATGTTTCAGGACAGTAAATAATCGATCAATTTTTCTATTATGTTCGATGATAATACCTATAGATTATCTCATATTCCTTGTACACATTTATTCATAAGAATAGACGGATTCCCCAACTTTATAATAAAATTTTATAAACTAATTTTACATCTTCTTAGGAATAATGAAATAAAATTAATTATTGAAAAATATTTTCTTGAAATTGTCCCAATCCAATGAATCAATTTCTTATTCTCTACTCGCATTCATGAAAAGATTCCATAATTTATTTTCCTAATTTTCAGATGGTAGGTAGCCAAAGTTAACATTTTATTATGTAATAAATAATGAATGGAAAATATCTTTTTAGTTGTACTAATCCATAACCCTATAAATAATGGATCAACATTACCATTGAAAGAAGGTGGGTGATACCTCATAAATGACTCAAAAGAGGGTTGTTCCCTTCATTCTTTATTTGAATGTTGACCATGATTCATAGATTTAGAAAGTTGTGTGAGAAAATAAATGAGGTTTTTAATTTATAATATAATAACATTCAATTTCTTATGAGTTAAATAATTAAATTTTCTATTGAATTCCCCAATTGTAGGATTACTGTAGGATTCATCCGTTGATTAAAACCAAAAACATTGTGTGATATTTTATTTCATATTGTGAAAACGAAAAATCATGAAAATCATTTATAGGATTTCTAAATAATGAATTTTTCTACTCTGATCTATGAATGCTTAGATCTATCATAGGTTATTCATAGTAATTTTCAATTTAAATCTTTGATGATGGTTCAAATAGAGTTTATGAATTTACAAGGAATATCTTTTGAAATTGTTAGGCTATGTTTGAAGCAGTGTCCATTGTCGTGAATCAATTCCCGATCGAGTCTAACTCAATATTATATTTTTATGGTTTTTACACCTATGTGTATCTATTTCAGTGCCAAATCCACAAGTAGTATCTTGACTAGGATGTAATTTATTGGAAACCACTCTGTCAATTCATTATAATAATTCTAGGACATGTTCTTAAACATTGACTCATATTTAGCCTTATCCTAAGAGACATCCCTGTACTAATCCTTAGAAATATTCCTAGGGATATAACAAAATATTTTCCATCATGGATTTCAATGATATTTAAAACTTTCATATGATACTAATTATAGTGACCCAGGCTTTGCATTCATGGATATTACATCATTTTAGATGAATATTTAGTTCTTTGTAAAAGTACATGCATGAGGACAAAAATGTTGAAACCATGACTGTTCTATGCAAGAAATGGAGTATGGTTTATGTTTGTTGTCAATACTCATTGGATGTTAAGAATATTTTCGTGCCTAAAAATCATAAAATAGAGAAATTTGTGTTTGTAAAATGAAGTTGTGTGCAAGAATGAAGGGTGTTTGGAAACATGAGCGCAAGGATTATTTTTAGATCACTTCAACAAAATATGGAAAAGGCTAAAAGTACACACAATACATAAATATGCATGTAACATGGTGTTTTGTGAAATAATTTTACATAACCAATGTGACGTCAAAAGGTTTTTAGGCGGTTGGAAAGAAACTAACACGCACCGAGGAAAATGTGTTCAGATCTGGCACCCAGGGTTATCAAGGGCCTATAAATATACAGCGACACCCAAGGAAGACTTAATAATTTCCCAATGAAAATTTGGTCAATCCTTAGCACAAAAGATTTTCACATGAAAGATTAGATGAGAGTCAATCATTCTCATAAGGTGTTTCTTTATTTTGATATGACCAAGTGAACCGTTCAGTGGAGTTGCATGAAAGATAAGGGCTGCATGAAAAGTAAGTGTTGCGTGAAAGTCATCTATAACGACCATTCCCAAATCATGCATACATGTTGGTGTATTTCTCACAAATGTGGTTTTATATTTCTAACAAGATCATGAATATCCAGTGTGTGTGATTAGTTCTTTCAAGTGAATAAATCATTGAATTCGATGCAAGTATTGTCTCGTGCTGAACATAGACAAAGACTTTAAATAAAATATATTGAAGAGACCTTCATTTTTATAAACATAGTGGGTCTTCCCCCAAGGCAATGAGCCAGGGGGAGTCAATGGGAGTGACTCGAGGGAAGCGGTGAGCTATCCCTAAACCTTTGTAAATGTAGTGTGCCTAGGATAGAGTGACTATACCCAAACCTTGTAATCCACATCTAGTGATGTTTAGTGGAATTAGGTATGACCATCCACCTGTTGGCATATACTCCTTGGGCGTATCCATTAGTTAAGAACATATTAAATGTGTTGTTTCATCTCCCTACTTTCATTTTTTTCAATGATTTAACAAGTATTTACCAATGTGGGAACAATATCTACAACTTTAAATAGAAAAAGTTGACACCCTGATTCACCCCACCCCTCTCAAGGTGTTTTGGGGTCCTTCACAAAATAGTTTATTGTCTTTGGAAACATGGAAAAAACCTTTAATCATTGGTAAATATCTCTAATTGATCCCATAATTATCTTTCCATTTATCCTTCATACATATATCTTTTATTTATAACATCGGTAAAGGAAACATAAGAAAGGGTGAGCTCAGAATCTCAATAAGGGTAAACAAGTAAGATATGTAAACATAAAGTGAACATAAGGGTTTGAGGACATGAAAATAACATTTGAATATCATACCCATCATATAACAGATTTGTTGGGCAAAAATCCCTCAAGGTATCATTGAATCCTTTTTGAGGTGTTTGTGTTTGTTGACAAAGTGGACATCTAAGTTGTGATTGTTGACAAAGAGGATTTCATGGGTGAATGTCGAGTTCAAGAGCTGAGGTCAACGATCCATGTTTGATTCAAGAACGTCGATAAAAGGAATGGATGATCTGGAGGCAATACAAAAGAACAGATACAAGGTGGCGCCGTTTTCCAGTGTTTGCCAAATTTTTGGGCCTGAAAATCGGCAAATGAAGAAAAGTTTTTTTGGCAAAGGGACTTGCGCGCCGTGGACTTGGAGTATAGGAAACTTGCGCGCCATATGTTTTTCAAGATCAGAAGATCAAAATATGGCTAAGGAAATAGGTTCGCGCAAGTTTGGGAGTTGGTCGCGCAAGTGTCTAAAAGGAGAGAAGACTTGCGCGCCGCGATTGGGTCGCGCAGGTGACTTGTGTGCCGTCGCGCAGGGTGGTCAGATTGCCTATAAATACCGGACCACCCCTCCTCATTTCTCACCGGAGTTCAAGACGAGAGCTCTCGTCGCGCAGGTGTGGTGGTCGCGCAAGTGGTGTGTGTGGTCGCGCAGGTGGGACTTGCGCACCAGTGGTTGAAGTTGTGCGCCGGTGTTAGAAGTTGCGTGTCGGTTGGCAGTTGTGTGCCAATAGTGGTTTGGGCGTAAAGGGAAGAGAGTCGCGCAATTTTGGAGTTGAGGAAGCTTGTGTCGCTCAAGTGTCAGAGGAGGACTTGCGCGCCCGTTGTGACTTGCGCGCCGATACTTGCGCGCCGAGGTTGACTTGCGCGCCAAGTAAGGTTTTGTTCCCGCAGTGATTTTCAGACTGTGTGGAAGCTGGAAGTTTGCCCGATACCTTCGGTGCAAAGAGATATTCATCAACGGGTGAAAGTTAAACTTCAACAGAGCATCTACATACAAGAGAAGATGCATTCTTTCAGGAAAATGAAGAGACCTACAGGTCTATAAACTGTGAGTGGATTCCATCCAAGAGCAGTGAGCTCAGGAAGAGGAAGAAGGTGATCCTCTCCACCGGCAGTGCGCCAGAGAGAGAGAAACAGGGAGTGACCCTTGGGAAAGCAGTGAGCTGACCCTAAACATTGTAAAGGCAGTGAGCCTGGGCATAGAAGTGATCTAGCTCGAACCTTGTAATCCACAGCTAGTGAAGATTAGTGGAATTTGGTACGACCGGCAACCTGTCGGCGTATGCTCCTTGGACGTAGCCCTTAGCGGTGAACCAAGTAAAATTGCTGTGTCCTGTGCTTGCTTTACATTCTGTTTATATCGTGCAGCAGGAAAAAGAGAGAAGAGTGTTTTGCTTAATAGTGAAACAAGATCAGAACGGGCATTAATTTTGAATTAGTCATACCCTAATTCACCCCCCCTCTCAGGGTATCCAGCCTAGTGGACCTAACAAGATTATATATATGAGTCCTAATATAAATATATGTAGCTCATAAGACTTTAAACCTAATTTAATTAGGAACAAAATTCATGAAACCATAACCAAGAATGAAGACATGTAATTGTGGCATTCACATAAGCATAGAAAATATTATGTCAAGGATACCTACCATGAACATAAAAAAAATCCTAGTATTTGGATAATCACCCAAATACCTACTGTGGGATTAGAATAATTCCATATGTACCCTCTTGTTTTAGATCATCAGAAACAACTCATATACCCTCGTATTTTTAATCTTGGGCTATAAACTGTGTACTGTCTTGTTTTTCAGATAGGGATACAAACCTCATGCCATTTTTTTTGATTTGGGATACAAAACATGTAACCTCTTAATTTTGGGCTGGGTATACAATCCATATACCCTATTTTTATAGACCTATAGTAAAATCCATAGACCCTCCTACTTTTAGGATTGAGATAGATCCCTTTTACCCTCTTATTTTGAGTCTTGGGATACAACCTGTAGACCCTCTTGTCTTTAGGATTGGACTAAAAACTATGTACACTCTTATTTTTAGGCTTGGGATTAAAGAAATTTCCTTTCCTATTTACGGGCTTGGGATATATCCCATGGACCCCCTTGTTTTTAGTATTGGGCTACAACCCGTTCCCCCTCTTGTTTTCGGTGTTGTTCAATAACCATGGTACACGATTGGTTTAATGATTTTATTGTAACCCATAGACCCTCGTTTTCTTGTTCTTGGAATTCTACCTATGTATCCTTCAATATCATTTAACACTCATCATTTCTCAATGTATTAGAGGGAAATATAATCCCCACACATCACATAATGAAATCATATAGAGATGATTCAAAAGATAATAAAACATTTACTATAACATGACACTTAAAAAGATATATTGTCTTAATAAACAACATATCATAACCCATGAAATGAAATGGGTATCATAAAAATATCATCATGGTATAAAATTTGTAAATCAGACTGGTTTAAAAAGAATTTCATATTAGAATAACATGTGAAAGGAATCCTATTTCATGTGAACAATATAAAGTTATAACACATGGAAGAGAAACATATTTTATAAACAAAATTTCATCATAGAAATAAACCATTAAAAAAATTAATAGTAATGGTGTCCTTGTATCGTATTCCAACTAAATCATAAACTATATAAATGTTTTTAATTGTATATAAAGAAGGTTTTTAAAAGATCATTCAGAGCTTTTCTGAAGGAAAATAACCATTCATTAAAAAATATTTTTTAAGACAAAAAATATTTCAAAATTGATTTAATTTGAAAACCCCATTGAAAACATATAAACAAATCTTAAAATATAATTTAATATATATCTTGAGGATAATATCCTTTCATCTTTGAAATTTTATTTTAAGTTATAAAACATTTTGAAAACCATTTTCTTCGAAAATAATAGTGGAAACTCATAAAGAATTTATTGAAAATTGTTTTAGACACATTTTAATATATATATATATATATTAAAATAATTTTACTTGAAAATTATCTTTAAATACCATTTTAATACATTATTTTGGATTTTTTTATAAGTCATGGTTTTTGAATAAAAAATATTTACAACCGAAGGGAGAGACAATTGAAGATTTTTTCAAAAACAACTTATTGATTATATTAAGTTCAAAATAGTGTTAAAATGGAACCATTAAATTAAGATATCAAGAATATCCTGAGTAACAAATATTGTAGATAATTTTTATAAATTTATCATATGATTTCATCAATGGAATCATAATCATAAACAATCCTGATAAATGATGAGATTGTAGTAATCCACTATCATCACTATGTAGATGGTGAATCATAATCCCCATGAAAGAATAACATTACATTAATCATATAATGTCATGAAAATAAATAGACTCATTATATAAAATTTAATGGAGTCATATATACACCTCATAAAATTGTATAGATTAATATCATAATTTTTTTTTTCAAGAATGTCAATTAAGGCATAATTAACTTATTGATTTGGTGACTTCTGATCCATAAACCCCATGAAATAGATGTCATAAAATGGAAAAGTAAATAAACAAAAATTAAGTAAAAGAATATTATAATACATTCCTAGTTAGTATATACACCACAAAAAATAAGTGAGTGGCGAATAAGGCATAAGTATCACAGTAAGAAAAGTGAAACTAAAAACCCCCAACTACTTGAGTTACTTTTGAATATAGATCCCCATGGAGGAATAAAATAAATTTAAAAATTCAATATCATTATATAATATACATTCATGATATAATATGTCATTTTTTAGTATATACACCACATAAATGAAACGAGTGGTCAATATGGCACGTATCTCACATATATAACATGTGATATGAAATTCCCTTACCTTAAGTCTTGACTCTCTTCATACATGTACAAAAATACTATTTAATAAATTTATGTATATAATAAATCTACCAAATAAAAGAATTAATATATATAATACCATATATTAGTTTATTATGACTTTATATTCCTTGTTTATTTAAAATTTATGGATAAACTCACATTTCATGTAATAATCGTTTTTTTACATGTTTTGACTTATAATCCTTGATCTTATTTAATAGATCTATATTTACATATCTCTAGAATGTAAAATATGATAAAAATATCATACATATTAAAGATATAAGTATTTATCATAATATATAAAATATATTAATTGAAATTGATATACAATGTTAATTAAGATGGTAGGTTATGAATATGCTTCAGCACCGGTTTCTGATTTCTAATTGTATTGAAAAAATGAAAGTAATTGAAATATATGTATATATATTATCATGGTACTAGAATTAATATTTAATATATATTAATTTTTTTATTAAAAACATCCTTAAAATATTCAATGCAATGTATGAACGAATCACATCGCTTTGAGGAAACCGTAGTCCACACATCAATAAATGATGATATTGTATTCCAGAAAAATTAAAAGAATATAGGTAGGTGTGATATATTAATTAAGGAAGAATAATTATATAATAAATATCAAATATAAAATAAAAAATAAAAAATCATATATAAATAATTATTTACAACATTGGGAGGTGGTAATGGAAGAGCAATTTACATCAATTTGTGAGGCAGTAATCCTCCAGACACACAAATGATGATTAAGTATCCCATTAAATGGAAGTGTATGTAAATATTAGTATAATTTTTAAAATAAAAAAAATATTTTGGATAATGAGGTTTTTATATAAAAAATAATTAATAACAATTTTTTAGTATGAAAAATTAAATGAAACAAAAGTGCTTGTTGAAGGATATTACCTCTTCATTGGGTAATTCATTTTGGTTTGCCCCAAAGGACTAAATTGGTCTGATTTATGCCCAAAGTGGGGATTATAATATCGTATTAAGGATTTTAGGAGATTATTTGGGTTGTAAATGGTCTAACCCAAGATATTTATAGGAGTTATTAAGTGATGGGGGGTGAGTTTCTATTTATTTTGGTTTAAGAGTGGCATTCTTATAAATAAAAAATAGTAAACACTACTGTGATATCTTCTTGTCATCTTGTGCCACCAATAATCCTAAATATTTGTGAAAATAGAGTATATGGTATATATATGGATGTGTAATGGATTCGGGACATGCATCTAGGTTATTTTTTCCCTTAGGTTAAATTTTAACCACTATGTAAACCTGTTTTTACTTTAATCACAGTATTTATTTTTAATTACATTCACTATGTTTTTTGGTCAAAAAATAAGTTTACCATACTAAATTAAAAATTAATAGTATTCTCAAAAATTATATCCACTTTTATAATAATAAACAATGAATTGGAAGATTGAAATTTAATATTAATCTCATGGGCGGGATGAGACAAGAGGTTTGCAATGTGAAAATGTTCAAAAGCTTGAAATATTTTAATATCGAATTTCAATTTGGAATTGATTTAAATTGATTATATTGTTATAATATTTGTATAATATATATAAATGAACATTAAAAAAATTTAAATAAAATTTATCTATATAAATAAATTGGATGAAAAATTAATTGTTTAATTAAAATTCAGTATTTTTCATTATTCATCCAAAAATGATACTTCTTAGAAAAATAACAAAAAATCACCCAATAGAAAATTGGATATTACTATTTAAAAAAGAATTTTATATCATAAACTAAATTATATAAAAGTTTCATAAATTCTATTTTATATATTTTATCCATTAAAATCAGGTAAAACAACTTTTTTAAAAATAATTTTTAAATGTAAAATTACATTTTTTCTTATAAAAAGAAGAATTTTAAATAACATTTTTAAAATATAATTTATTTAATTATTTTAAATAATTTAGAAAAATTGGTTTAATTAATTTTTTTAGGTAATTTTGTTTCAATATAAATTTTTTTCTAGAAAAATGATTTCCTATATATTCATGAAGGGTTTTAATATCATTTCTAGTTTACTGGACACCAAAAAATTCCTCATATATTATATGTAAATAAAATTTTCATAATTTTGTTATATCATTTCATATAAATTATTCTAATAGATATATTATAAATATACTGATATTTTAAAAAAAATAAAAAATAAAAATAATTAAAATAATATATTTTATTTTGGTAAAACTCAGAATTTCATGTAACATAAGCTATCGTCCTACATATCACGTGATATCTCAATTTACTGAGTTCACTCCAGTTTCTAGTGCTATCTCATTGGACCTGTTTCACTCCATGCTCTTGTCCTACATATCTACTAATATAATATCATTACCTAATTAATTGGTGGTAGATACTGGTCCCAGCCACCACGTAATGAAAACCATACATATTTTTCATGGATGAACATAAATAAAATCAGAGCCCACGAAAATAAACATGGTTTTATAAATATTTCAACATTGCATAACCCATGGAAAAGAAACATGTTTCATAAATATAATTATTTCATAAACATATACCAACTATAAAAAGTTTAAGGATTATATCCTTGAATATTATCCCTAGTAAATCATTAGTAACATCATAAAATTTTATGTTTGATAGAAATTAATTTAGAAATATGACTTGAAATAATTCCTAGAAAAAAAAAGAAATCTATTTTCAAATCATTTTTAAATAGTCATACAATTGTAATGGAAAAAAATTCCATCGAAAATAATATTTAATGATTTAAGATGAAACATAAAGGCATTAAGGATTTATAAAACTAGTAAAATTCATGCATGATTTATAAGTTAAATAACATTCCTTTAATATTTTTGTCAAAAAGGTCACAAAGAGACTCTTTTAGAAAATAAAAAAATGAATACTTTCAAAATTTATATTAAAAAATCAAACACGAGCCAAAATTAATTTAGAAAATAATAAGTAAATAGAAAAAATAATTTCTGATTTTATTAGAAGACATGGAAATGGATAAAAAATGGAGTTTTATGTGAAACTTTAAAAAGATATTTTTAAAATAAGGACCCTTATAAATATGAAATCATTGATGTGATAATTACTCAAATTAATAGATTATGTGTATCAGATGTAAATCCCCATAAAAAGTGGAAATGAAGATTAATATAATAAAAAGTAAATTTACATTAATTCATATCATGGTATAATTAATGAAGTATAAATTTAACCCACTGAATGAAAATTGAGTTAAGAAATCCCATACCACATTGTAATCTATCAAATCATATACCCCTTAAAAGTGATAATTATCAAATAAAAAAATGAGTTACACGAATAAAATGATAATACTGATATGATATGTTAAAATTTAGTATATAAACTAAACAAAAGAAATATTTGGTGAGTAATTCATATATATCATAGAAGTAAAAAATTTAATTGATAAACCCTTATCAAATTCTACCATTTCTTTTTTCCTACATTAAAATCCTATATAGATATTTAAAGAAAGTTATTAATTATTTCCTGAACTATATTAAAATTTATAATAGCTTATATGAAACTTTTATAACATATTACAACCAATTGATTAAAAATGTTTTATTTTTTTCATTGTTTCAGGTGCCTTCATTTAGTTGGTTCATGGTTAGATCACTTTTGTATAATTATGAATTTTTCCTTCAAATATAAATAATGCTCCATAATAGAAATGATATGGTATTAATGAAAATCCATATGTTTAAATTCTCCCATATATTATTTTTTTAAAATGAAGAAAATTCATTTGATTAAATGTAAATGATAAATGTTTTTATGTATTTGTGGGTTTTCAAACCATGAAGAACTAGTTTCATTTGATTTAATATTATTTCTATATCTTAGTTTCAAAAAATTTAATATGTTATAATACACCTATTAAAATATTGTTTAACTATAATAATACTTTTATAGACATCCTTTATGGCGGTAATTGAAAAAAATCATTATCCATCATGATTGTTAACCTCCATAATATCGACAATGGTTTAATTTCATTGAATAAGAGGATATATGAAAATAGAGGGATATAAGATATTTAATTGGAATTATAAAATTAAAATATATAAATTATAATGGATTTATTATTATTTTGTGGATGATGGAGGTGAATAAATGGTATAATACCAAAAGAAATTAAGAAATGTTGTTTGAGGAAGCTTCCTCTTGAATATCATCTCCTTGAAGGACCCCTTAAGGAACATGGTATTGAAATGTGGGTGAGAAAAACAACATTTATATGTGTTAAGAGGGATGAGGAGTTGGAATATATAATATTTGATGAGATTGAAATATTTTCAGGACTTATGGGGTACTAAGGAGTGGTATTTATTCTTTAGGAGGGGTGGTTTAAACTGATTAAGCAATGATAATTATATATTTAAAGACAACCATATTTTAGTGGAATTAATTATACTGTATTTGGTTAATAATTATTTTTTTAATTTTTTATTTTATAGTAAGACACCAAACACCCATTTAATGTTTTATTTTTATTTATTTAAATATTTTATCTTTTAACTTAAACCTACTATATTAGTTTCCTTATACTGTGGTAAATATATTTATAACATGAAAAAAAAATTGTTCCTAAAAAAAGACCTTATAACCTAATTTTTAGTCTTTATTGAAAATATGGAGTTCATTTTTAAAAATTTAAAACATTGAACATTAATAATTAAATACATAATTAAACTTTCTAAATGAAATGAAAAATATTTTTGGGAAGATATTTGTTCTTAAGAAAAAAATTTACTTATAACAACATAATATACAATGATATTTTCAATGTAATTACGTATGTTATAGTAAAATAAAAATTAATTAAGTTACTTTTACTTGACATTATATCCATAAAATCACTCCTAATCATTTGAAAATGTGTTTTTTTATAAAAATATGTATTTTTTTATTCGCTAAAAAATTAATATTTTTTGAAAATACTTAAAACATAATCCAAATATAATTTAGGCCTAAAGAATCCAAAAACGTTATTTATTTAATCAAATACATTTTCCTAAATTTTCAACAAATAATTATATTTATTCTCTAAAATAATGAAGAAAATATCTATTGGAAGAAAACATATATTTGTAGAAAAAAGGACTTTACTAACATTATGAGTTTATTTCCAAAGAATAAATAAATTTTTATTTATCATGAGTTTCTTTATATATTTTATCCACTTTACACCAAAAAATTTATTGGCCAATTTATAATATATATGTTAAAATAATAATATTCTTTAGTGTGATTATGTTTAGGGTTCCGTACAACGTAAGCTATCAAAAAGATAAAATTTATTTAAAAAGAGGCATACATTATAATCTTAGGGTGTTACATAGACATACGGTTTATATATATTTTCTTGACTTTGGGATTTATTATTTAGTTATACGTGATTTCTATAGATGTTATAAATGGAATCGACAACAAGATTAAAGCCAATATAATTGCGTTTGACTTACTGTACAACATATTTCCTTGATTTTAAAGATATATTATTTCCTAGTTTATGATACTATGAATTAGAAGTTAATCCTGGTACTAAGGGATTTCCCAATACATTCCCCTAATAATCATCCACATACCTGATACTGGTTAGTGCAATAATGTAACGTGTTTAAAGACACTCCAACCCTAGCTAAAATAGGTATAGTCAATGTCATGTGTCACTTTTGGATGTAAGGATCAATTTTGGTTATTTATTTACTCCTTTTCACTATATTCATTTATCTAGTTCTGAATATCAAAAGTGCATAAATTTCATCTACTAGTTACTTATGTAGTTACAATAGTTGTTCTGCACCTTGTTTTACACATACCCAGCACATGAAACCGTGAAACGTGAGTAGCTGGGAAGAACATCGTTGTTCTCTAGTTCATGTTTGGAAGAGGCTCGAGGTTGGGAAGGTCAACTGGATAACATGAAAAACTTTTAGAGATAAAATATATACTACACATGTATGTAGAACTTCCACCTATAATTAATATTTTATTTAAATCATTTATGTGATCAGCTCAATGGCCCTTAAATCATTTACACTGGTATGATTGTGAGTCTGTTTGACTATATACTTTCTAATAGAATTTATTTTAACATGATTTATTGTTTACTTGGTTATTTTTTCAATAATTTATTATTTAATATGACATTTGATAATCTCTTATTCTATAATTACTCCAATACATTGGTATAGTATCTCTATTGTTCATCCTTAAACTTCTAATGTTAGTTGGTAGACTACGGAGTATGGGGAAGAGTCCTTGAGGTCACATAGATATTTGACCAACATAGTGGTTGAGTAGTCCCTTCTCGAGGAGTTATAGGGTTCTATCAGAGATTTATCATCATCTTAATATTTTTGATACAATTAATATGTGATATAATAAGCCATAGACCATTTGTAGGGACCTCAAACTGGTGCATCAAGAACACATTTTCAAATTGAAATTTTAGTTTACATGTATATGAGAATAAAAATATTAGGTTTTTATTTAGGATAGAATAATTTTTTCCCAATGGTAATTGTATTTTCCCAAGAAGAAAAGAATCATCAAAAAAAATTATGTTCATTTTCAAGGGACAAATAAACATTTTATCCTTTATAACGACATTGGTCTCTATGAGGTAAGAAAAGAATTATTCCTTATATATAAGAAAATAGAGGTCCATATATGATTCTCACTATGTCGTACCGTCGTATAATTAAAAATGATATGTTAAAATAATTTTTTGTATATGAAATTATTTTATGAATTTAATAATAGATTATTTTTTTCTAATTTATATTAATGTTGGTATCTGATGACATTTATTTATATATAATAGTTTTTATAAATTCATTACTTAAAAATTCTTTAATACCAATGAATGAAATTCCATTGAATCCTTGATTAAGTAACCCAAAATATTAAATATCTATATTAAACTACTTGTATTAAAAATATATGACATGAAATTTAATTTAGAAATTATTTTATTAAACTGAAATTTTAGATGAAATATAAAAGTTCATTTAAACTATAAGAAAATAATAATATAAATTATTTTACATCAATTTTAAGAATTACTTAAAATATGAAAATTATAAATTTCCCAATTAAATGTTACTCCCTAAATATTTTGATATAGTTATCTTAAAACAAATTATGTTTTTAGATACCTTTCTTTACATGAAACTCCTTGTTTAAAAGATTGGGAATATACTATTGAATTATTTTTATTTAATGTTACACTTATCGACTAGTCATGGCATTAGATAGTATGAACAGTAAATATTAAAATATATAAAATAGTTTTTTACACTTGTGGAAGATCAATTCATTGGTTATCAGTTTCATAGAACATAAAATAAAGAATATGAATGTTGAAAGAGATGTTATTCTAAAAAATAGATTTTATGCCTGAACTATTTCTGTATCATGAAAATTTAAATTAATCACTTTTGAAAATAATTTTAGTATTTTATTTATATAATAAATTTAATAAAGTATGTTAACACTCAATTATTTAGGGATAATAATAATGGAATGAGAATAAAATCATTTTATTCTTCTAAACTACATTGTTTTGAAATTGGGTTTTTTTCCTTGTTTTTCTTGAGTATTATAATAAATTTCTTCAACTAATATATATTTTCCTTAACAAAAATGGATACAATATTTAAAATCAAATATTCATAATAATCTAAGGAATTTTTTTGTGAAATATTTGAAATGATTTTTCTGTTTAAATATTAATGAAATATCAATTTCACAATTACTATCAATTTTGTGATAGTATTATGGTGAAAACCTGACTTAATAGAAAAAATATATTATCAAAAAAATAATTGTTTATGGAGTAAAATAATTCTTTAAAAACCTAAATATAAATTTGGGAACTCATGCAATACTTTTTATAACAAAAGTTATATATGATTTAAATTAAAACCTTTTTAGGTTTTTCCATTTAATGTTATGGTGGGAATGATCCAATAATTTATGGATAGATCTAAAACTAGAAAAAACTTAACAAAATTTTAATTAATTAAATTAATAAAAATAATTTATTTTATTTTATTTTCTCAAATAAAAAATATTTTTATTCTCAAAATCACCTATTTTTTTAAGAACCGTTTTCTTGATGTATTTTATTATTATATTAAATATAATTTATAATAAATATATAAATTAAATATGGTTAAATGGATTCCATGTAGGGAATTAAAATTTCCATCTTTTATGATTTCTTTATTATTTTTGGTCATATAATGATGTTGTCATGGTAGAATGTTATGTTTTCACAGTTAGAGGTTTAAAGGGTTTAAAGTTGTATACCCAGAATATAAGGATTAAAATTACTCTAAAAATATTGTTAATCATACACGCGAAAGTTTTTCATGCAAAATAATAGAAGGGAGTCAATATTACATGCATGGTGTTCATTTAATTAGAGAAGACCAAGTGAACCCTTTGGTGTAGTTTCACAAAAGACAAGGGTTGCATGGAAAGCAAGTGCTGCGTAAAAGTCATTTTCTGTGAAAATTTACAAATATTTCTTGCATGATGGTGTATTGCACGCATGTGTGGTGTTATTCTTTTGACAAGATTTTAAATACCTGGTGTGTAATCAGTGATTTCAAGTGAATCAATCTATGACTTCGATGCAAGAAGTGTCTCATGCTAAACAAAGATAAAGACTTCAATACAAATATATTGAAGTTACCTTCATGTCTATAAATTTAGTGGGTCTTCACCAAAGGTAACGATCTAGGGGGAGTCAATGGGAGTGACCTGAGGGAAGTAGTGAGCTATCCCCGAACCTTTTTAAAGGCAGTCTACCTGGGATAGAGTGACTGTACCCAAACCTTGTAATCCACAGCTAGTGAAGTTTAGTGGAATTTGATATAACTGAAAACCTATCAGCATATGCTCCTTGAACATAGACCTAAGTGGAGAACCATGTTAAATATCTCTGTCATCTCCCTTCTTTCACTTTTCTGAAAAATTTAACAAGTTTTTATCAACATGGGAACAATATCTACAACTTTAAAAGGAATACATTGACACTATGATTCACCCCTCACCTCTCTGGGTGTTCTATGGTCCTTTAAGTGGTATCAAATGGATGTTGACTAGTGTTTGATCTTTCTTTTATCACTATGAAGAATTATACCAATGAAAGGGGAGCCCCCCTCTTCGATAGAAGTAATATTCAGATCTAGAAGAACATAATGACGTCTCATCTAAGATATCGTAGAATGGAAGTCCTATTTTCTACTGTTCGTGGAATACAAGTCACCGATCTAATTGGGATGTATATGACTGTGGTAGACATGAAAATTATTAATGTATATTTTAAAGGGTAGAATGCACTCATTATATCCCTTTCTACTCATATCTATCTAAAGGGGATGAGTTTTACCTCAGAAAATTCCTTGTGGAAAAAACATGAAAATATTTATGTAGAAGATAGGAAGGTAAAGGAGGCGAAACTACAAGTCCTTCAAAATAGGTTTGATGATCTGAAGATGCATCATGATTAGAATTCATACTCATTCTTTAATCGAATTACTGACGTGGCTGGAGAAATTTAGGGTCTAGGCGAAGAAATAAAAGATATTGATATTTAAATAAAAATATTAATAAGACATCCACCCCTATAAAATGAAAAGGTGTCAGCCCTTGGGGAAAGAGAACTATCCAATATTTCTCTAAATGATCGGATGAGTATCCTAGAAGCATATTAAATGAGTGTCAAACTAGAAGATGTTATGGCTTGAGTTAGCAAGGAAATGGCATTCAAGGAAATTATGAATCTAAAAATTTCACAAGATTGTAGTTTTGAAGATGACAAGGAAAAAGAAATTATTTTTCTCATTGCCAATAATTTGCATAAGGGAAAAGAGAAATTCAAAAGGTAGTTACCTCTCAATTTCTTTAATTGTGGAAAATTAGGGCACATTGCCTCTCAATGCTTAAGAAATATCAATGATGAAGATAGTGAAGATGAAAGCATTGATAAGCCTCAGAGATGGATTTTCCAAAATGGGGACCTCAAAATCTAGAAATAAAGTACCAAAGAAGAGTTTTATCTATGAATAAGATGATGATGATAATGAATTATATGAATAAGAATAACCAGAATTTAAAACTGGAAACCAAGCCTCCATCAGGACCACTATTGAAAAATCAGAACCATTAAAAAATAATGGTGGAGAAAATCAGTTGAAAAATAATGCCAATCTCGAGATGCAACTTAAACATGATGTTAGTAAGTTTTAGATCAAATGTTAGAGTTTAAATAAGTTGAAATTAATTGTAGAAGAATCATCTAATTTTGTTGATCATCTCAAAGATGAAATTGAATGACTGGAAGAATTTGTGAAAGTACAGTCTAAAATCCATGAATACACTGATGATGTAGTGAATCTGAGGCTGAGAATTGAATATAAGGAAAAGGTCATCAATGATCTCACCACCAGACTATAAGAAAACACCAATAATGATAAGGGTCTTTAAGAAGAAGTTGTTACTCTTTGGAGTAATCTTGAGTGTGAATTAATTTCAAAATAATCTTGGAAGAAAATAATGTTTAGAATGTTCTCAGATGTTGAACTGTTGGAGAGAGAAAAATGTGGTTTTAATGGAGTTGAAAAGATTTTGAATAAACAATGACCTAATTACATGGGAAACAGTGGAATCAGTTATTAGGATGAATCATAAAATAATGGTGACCAAAAAAGGGAAAGCTGAAAGTTGGTGATGTGGAATAATTTTTGCATCCCACCTTTTTGTTACATAACTATTCATTACATTTAACGAACAGAGGTCCTTTAAAGTCCAGTGTCTTGGATATCTGTATCAAAATACATGAAAACATAAAAAAATCTTTTAAATCCCATTGAAAATCCTCTATAAAATTTAATCATATATACAAATACTATATCTCATAACCTGGAGACATACATCAAAGACAAAGGTGAGCATAAGGCCCAGTAAAGAAAGAAAGGGAATTTGATTACTTGTGATTTTAAAAAGAACTTAATGAAAAACATATTGACATGAGCAATGGAATTAGAGGCAGATAATGATAAAAATAACCTGACCCATAACATGAATATTTTTCTAAAACCTTCAATTTGTACATTTCTGAACATATTACCAAGGTTCATCCCCAAGGTGTCATAAAAATTAATAATGTTATTCACCAATGTATCGTGAAACTTGTAATCTATAGAGATTAAATTATTTACCCAATGCATTAGAGTGATATCAAGGCACACCCAAAATATTTATTTATTTTAATGTGATATACATATATCATAATCATACATTTCATAAATAACCGAAAGAGAGTAAAATAAATGGGATTCACTTCAAAACCGTGACATTTTATAAGTGCTTAAAAATAAGATCATTATGTCATTTATAACCCTAGAAGGGGAGTGGGGACTATATGTATGTCAATTCCACAATCAAGTATATCAATTTTAGGAATCGATGAATATCCCTATAAATGAAAATAGATTTGGGTATTAACATAAATAAACTAAGAGAATTTCTTGATAAAAAGAGATATATTTTGAGATGAAAACTCCACAGCATAACAACTACATAACATGTTTTTATAAAATATTTAAAGAGAGTGGAAAGTATAAACCACTCTGAAATAACTCATAAAACATTATAATGATAGAATAGAATAGAAATAATTTCATTCTATGGATATTTGAATGATATACTATTTGAAAAGAAGACATGAAAAAAATAAGAAGATGTGATTTCTTTTACGAGAATTCGGCAGCCTAAAGGCGTTACATAAAATTTCAGAAAACCAGTTTTTGATAAGGGAAAGGGTATCTCATAATTTGGAAATAAAATGTACAATAATAAATATATATATAAGAACATAACCCACATAAGTAAATGGTAACTAGAAGACATCAAATAAAGGAGTTCATGACTTAAAAGATGATGGTGGAAAGTTCCCTTACCTTAAAGACTGACTTTGAAAGTATGATTATTGGAACCCTGGGGGGATTGAGGGAACCTTGGGAGGAATCCTTGGGGGTTAAAAAGACTATAGAATTGTTTATGAGGACTTTGGAATGAAAGGAATGAGGGAATGGGTTGTTACATATAGCCAGAGTGAGGTAAGATTGAGTTAATTTCAAAGGGACGCCTCATCTGTGGATTTTGCCAGACCATGGGATTTACCAGCGTATTTTACCATGGAATTTTCCACTTGGGGGACTTCAAAATATATATTACTATTCACAAGTCATTCATAATGATTAAATAATTATTACATCATTAATGAGGCCATTAATCACCCTGAGACTCAAAATTGTATTTTTTCTATTTACCGAAAAACCAAACATTTTATAAAAATATCATAAATTCACCCAAATATAATATTTATGATCTGAATTTAAAACTAAATACCATGTTATGAAAATAATTTTTCAATAATGAGATATTTAATTTTTAACTAGAAAAACAATTTACCCAAAAAATACTAATACTTAACTAATAATTTCTGAAACATTTATTCTCTTATACTATTATATCAATTCACCACTCAAGATGCCTAAAGTATATTTATAATTTCTTAATTGAGGTTACAATTTCATTGGTCACATTACCCTTTATAATGCTAATATTACTATTCATAATTTTCTATTCACTAAAAATTATGTTGATCTTATTAGACTTTAAATTTGTTACTGGTCACAACTATAGAAGACCAATTTTTTAAAAACAATTTTACTTTATTAATTTTTAAAAGTATACAAAAATATATATTTTAAAATTACCTTTTTCCAAAATTCATCAATAATATGGAACTTCATCCTACATTTATCCGAAAATTTTAAATTCACAAATTTAACATAATAAGAAATAACAATTTTATTTATACAATATAATTACACAATGTTACTGAGGTCTTGTTATATATCCCCTTATAACACCTGCATTGGACCTAAGTGTAAAATGTGATATGGTGATAGAATCATCGGGTGGCTTGGACAACATTTTCCGAGGGGTGATTTATATCAGTTTGAACATCTCTTGTAGACGATTCCATTCAAGCTTCACATATTTGTGTTTAGCTTGGGCTAGGTCCAGAGCAAAGCCCCATGATGCAACCTCCTTCCCAAGCTATGAAATATCGGATTCATATGGCCTGAGTCTACTAGATGAGGCCATCAAATCTTCTTTCAGTGTTAATTAACCATGATCACTTGTATTTATAAACCAAAATCATAATGTTAAGAATTTAGTTTCTAACAGTCATATTGACCAATGATCATATAACAGTCAAAACCCAGTGGTATTATTTTAATTATATTCACTTCATTAAGTAATGGATATAGTTTTTCTTAGTATAAAATTAAATAATACACAAAATTATGAAATAAATATTATTGAAAATTTTGGGTCGTTATATTCTTCCCCCCTAAAGAAATTTTGTTCCTGAAATTTTAACGCGTGCCCTTAGAAGAGAAATGGTGTGGGTACTTCTGGCTCATAGAGTTCTCTAGTTCCCACATGGCTTCTTCATATTTGTGGTTCCTCCCCAACACCCTAACAAGTTGGATAATCTTGTCGTGTAGAACCTTGTCTCTACAATATAAGATCTCCAATGGCTTCTCCTCAAAAGTGAGGTCATGTCCCAGTTGTACCACTTCTAGATTTAGTAAATGTAAAGGGTATGGTATGTACTTTCTCAGGAGGGATACATGGAAGAACTCGTGATCTTGTTCTATATTTGGAGGAAGTGAAAACTAATAGGCCACATCCCGGACGTGATCAATGATTTCATATGGGGAAATGTACAAAGGATTAAGCATCCCTTTCCTCCCAAACCTCATGAATCACTTCCAAGGTAAAATTCGTAGAAATATTTGTCACCAACATCAAAATCCAAGTCCTTTGGATGGTTGTCAGCATAGCTCTTTTTCTGACTCTGAGCAGCCTTAATGTGTTGCTGGATGACATGGAGTTTTTCTGTCATCTCTTGCACAAGATCATGCCCAAGAAGATTTCTCTCACAACTTCATACCAATAAGTAGGTGTTATAAATATCTTACTATATATAGCTTCATAGGGTTCCATTTGAATGATCGAGTGGAAGCTGTTGTTGTAAGTGAAATCAACTAAAGAGAGATGTTGATATGATCCAACTTTAAATTCCACTGAGCATGTTTTCAGTATATCTTCGAGTGCTTGAATTGTTATTTTAGATTGGCCATCAGTTTGGGGGTGAAAGGCCGTAGTAAAATTCATTTCAGTGCTAAGAGAATGTTGAAGACTTCTCCAGAATTTTGATGTGAACCTTGGATCACAATCCGATATGATAGAAAGTTGAACTCCATACCTCCTTACCACTTACATTATATAAATCTGGCAAAGTTGATCAAGAGATAAATCTTCCTGAATGGAGAAAAATGGTAAATCCTAGTGAGATTGTCTATAATAACCCATATCACATTGTTTCCTTTGGATGTTCCCATGATACCAGTGACAAATTCTTTTGTGAAATTTTCCCACTTCTATGCTGGTATGAGTAGTGGTTGCAATACACTTTTAAGAAGTTTTCATTCTTCCTTCACATGATGACATTCCAGGCAACTTGATGTGTAGTCAACAATCTACCTTTTCTTATTATCCTACCAATAATGATCAATAAGGAATCTATACATTTTCGTGCTTCCTAGATGTATAGAGAATGTAGATCTATGAGCTTCATCCATCCTCTCCTTATTTGTTTATGGAATATAAGGAACAAATAGTACTCTATGAAATTTATGTACACTATTCTGATCAATATTGAAATCGGGAAACATCCCATCTTTTACAGCCTGAAACGACTTCTGTAACAAAGGATCTTCTTTATGAGCTTTCTTGATCTTATCTAGTAATTACAGTTGAGAAATAATTTCGGTTAGGTTTGATGATGTCCCTTCCCTTATAATTCCCGTGTCCAGCTTTATTAGGTCATTGATTAAAGTATCTCTTTGAATCATCATCATGGAAAGAACAACCGGTTCATTCCAACTTAATGCATCAGTGACTTTGTTTTCACTTCCAGGATGATAATGAATTGAACAATAATAGTCTTTATGAAGATCCAACCATATCCTTTGAATCATGTTCAACTCATTTTGTGTGAAAATATACATAAATAATTGATGGTCTATGTATATATCACATTTCCCCCATAAATATAGTTCCTCTATATCTTTAGAGGAAAAACAACTGTAGCCAGATCCAAATCATGGGTAGGATAGTTCTATTCATAAGTCTTCAAATGTAATGGTGTATAAGCAATGATTGTCATTTTTCTTATGGATGCACCCAAGCCCTTTCAGAGATGCATCACTGAAAACGAAAAATCCTTCTCTAATTGAGGGTAGTGTTAACATCGGTGCAGTAACCAATCTCTTCTTCAACTCTTGAAAACTTTCCTCACTATCTTTTGTCTAGATGAATTTTCCCCCTTTCAAGTTAACTTTTTTAATGGATTAGAATGTCCTGAAATGTTTTTCACAAACCTCCAATAATATCCTTCTAATCCATGTAAACTACGAATCTGATTTATTGTAGTAGGCTGAGGCCACTCCTCTTCAACTTTTGTCTACATAGGGTCAACTGTGATTCTTTCATTGGTAAAAATGTGCCCCAAGAAAGAAACTTATTATAACAAAAAATAACATTTTATTAACTTTCCAAAAATCCTCCCATTCCACAATGTTTTCAAAATAGCCCTTAGATGATCCTCATGCCCCTCATTATGTTTGGAATATATCCTAATATCAGCAATAAAAACTACCACAAAGTTAATAAGGTATTCCTTAAAGACTCCATTCATAAAATCCATAAAAATAACAGGTTCATTATTTAGTCTTAAAGTCATAACAATAAACTCATAATGCCCATATCTTTATTGAAAGGTAGTTTTTTGTAATATCTTATTTATTCACCCTCAATTGATGATAACCAGATCAAAGATCAAAATTAGAGAAGAATATAAGCCCACAATGTTTGTCAAATAAGTCATCAATTCTTGGGATAGGGTATATGGTCTTTACTGTGATCTCATTCAGTTATCTATAATCAATGCATAACTGCATTGATCCATCCTTCTTTACAAAGAGAACAAGTACTCTTCAAGGAGACACATGTGGATGGATAAACCCCTTCTTCAAAAGATCTTGTAGTTTCTTCTTTAATTCCTCCAGCTCTACATTTTCATTCCTATATGGGGTCATTGATATCATATGAGATCCAGGTACAAGTTCAATGGAGAACATTACCTCTCTTTCTAGAGGAGGTATGAGTAACTTCTTAGGAAATAATTCAATGGATTCCTGGAATATGGGGAAAATTTATATCGTCATACTATCATTTCCTCCTTCTTCTTAACCGATCAAATCCATAAAGAAGGATATAAGAGGTTCTTCTAGACAATGATCTGGTTGAGATATCTCTTCGTGGAAGATAATTGTAGGTTTTCCATTCAACACTATTAATATTTGCATTCTTCTTCATTTTTTCTTAGAATTATAATTTAAGGTCCAGTCTATCCCAATTATAATGTGAAATTATAGTATAGGAATGACTATTATATTTGTGATAAGATTGTTCTCACTAAAGTAAATACTAGAGTTTATAAACAATGATGATGCTTGGATATTCCCAACATGAGTCTTGACAGATAAGTATACTTTCAGCAAATTGGGGGTTGATTCTAAATTAAATGGAAACTTGGAGGAAATAAAGGAATGGGTAGAACTATAATCAAACAAATAATTTTCAAGATTTGAGATAAAAACAAGAGTACCTTCCACCACATCATTTGGCACTTCAACTTCATCCATAGTGATTGAAAATGGATAACCTTGTTCCCATGGATGATGATGAGGCTGATGGTGATTCCCCTCCACTACCTATAGATTTATATATTTATTGGAAAGGTGACACTGTTGTCTAAACTTATAGCATTGGAAATTAGGTAGGGCCTACACCATCTTCCATTTGTTGTTAGTGTTTGGTAGTTGGGGCTTCACCTTACTACGACAGTTCTGTGTGATATGTACATCTTTTTCCCCACTTGTAGCACTTCCTACTCTTGAGTAGGTTGTTCCATGAATGACTCATCCCACATTTATTACACCTGGGACATTTCACTTTCATCCCTCCTTTTCCCTGATCAAAATTCCACAGTAAGCTTCGCTTCATTGATATTTTCATGTAATTGGATTTATTAGACCATTAAGTCTCACCAAACTCCAATCCGACTTTAATATCACTCTGCACGATCTCCTCGTAGCAATCATAGTCCCGGTTGGTTATATTTTTCTACAAATGAGCTCTTAGTCCACCAAAGAATCTATCAATCATACCATTTGGATCCATGAAAACTATAGAGGTGTAATGTGGAAGCCTGGCGATGTTCATCTCGTAGATTCCCATAGATTCATTTTCCTTCTTCTTTATCTTGAGAAACTCTTTATCCATTCTTTTTCCAATGGAATGAGGGAAATACTTACTGAAGAAGATCCCTCTGAACTCTTCCCACTCTATAACATTATCATCAACCCTTGGCCTCATGTTTTTTATCATCTCCCACCACTGATCAGCTCCTCCCTCAAATAGGTAAACAACAAGGGTGACTTCTCATGTTCCGAGCAGTGGAGTACATAAATGATCTTCTCATTAGTGCTGATACACTGTTCAACAATCAATCGGTCGACAGATCCACTGAATTTTCTGGTCATTGAATCATAAAGGGCTGAACAGAATGTTGTTCCCTTCACAGTGAGATTGGTCACCCATCTTGATTCAAGTTATATCCCATAACATGAGTCATTTGGTTCATCATTATCTTGAAACTTTCCATTTCGACTTCCATTGGAGGGCCTTCAGTGCATGGTCCCTTGCCGTCACCATTTGCATGGTTCCTCGTATTTCTCAGCATTTTCTCAAAGAATAAAACTATAGTTAGAAGCTAATTTTATTTACGAATCTTTTATCTGTAAATGATTTTATGTCTTAAAATACTATTATTAAACAATTACATTTCTCTATAAATCCTTCATAATGATTCATAAAACGCATGTGATCAACCAAACATATCCCATGGGAGTGTCAAACCAAGAGTGCAACAAGGCTCGTTGTCGTGTACTAGGATACCCCCCGGTTAAACCTGAAACTCGTTTTTGGATTTTACACTCCTAGGTATATCTGTTCCAGATCCACATCCACTTGTTCATATCTAGATAAAGATTTATTTGTTCGGAAACCACTTACTAAATATTTCAACAAAATACCCAGAAGTTTTCCATTATTTAATCTTTTCTATAAGGTTATTCCTAGAGTTTCCATTGCCTAAATTCTATAAATAACTAAACTATACTTTGATAGAAACTACGACATCCCACCCTTTCATTACATAAATTTTCATTACATTTTACAAACATGGGACCTATAAATGTATAGTGTTCTAGAAATCAGGAAGAAAATACATGAAAACAGAAAACAATATTTTAAATCCCTTTGAAAAGGCTCTTCAAAAGTTCATCCTATGTAATACAACTGCATATCATAACCTAGAGACATACATCAAAGGAACGTGTGAGCAGAAGGCCCATTAAAGAAAGGAAGGGAATCTGTTTACTTTTGATATTAGTAAGAACATGATGAAAAACATAAAGACATGATTAATGGAAGTAGAGGTATATCATAATGAAAAAAACATGAAATATAACTTGAATGTGTTGCTAAAAAATTTAATTTATTCATTAATGAACATATTATCGTGGTTCATCCCCATGGTTTCATAAACTATAACCAAGTTTATTCACTAAGGTATCATAAATCTTATCATCTCTAGAGATTAAATAATTTACCCAATGAATTGGAGTGATATCATTTCACCCCCTTATTATGTATTTATCTACATGTGATTCACGTTGTTAATAATCATACATTTCATAAATAACCCAAAGAGACTAAATGAAAGGGGTTTCTCTTCATAATCGTGACATTTTAAATGTGATTAAAAATAAGATCATTATGTCATTTATAACCCATGGAAAGGGAGAGAAGGTTATATGTATGTCAATTACAAAATAAAATAGATAAATTTTATGTATTGATGAATACCCCTAGAAATGAAAATATATTTGGGTATTCACATGAATAAAACAATAGAATTTCTTGAGAAAAATAGAGTGATTTTGAGATGAAAATCCTGCAGCATAACAACTACATAACATGTTTTTAGAAAATATTGGAAGAGAGGGAACTCGGAGAAACTACTCAGAAATAACTCAAAACACAATATAAGGACATTATAGAATAGAAATAATTTCATGGTATGAATATTTTAATGACATACCATATGAAAAAGAAACATGAAGGAAAATAGAAGATGTGATTTCTTTTACGAAAATTCAGCAGCCTAACGACGTCATATAAAATTTTAGAAAATCAATTT
This sequence comes from Viscum album, assembly GCA_963277665.1. NCBI lineage: Eukaryota > Viridiplantae > Streptophyta > Magnoliopsida > Santalales > Viscaceae > Viscum > Viscum album. The sequence goes on along the minus strand of OY728164.1, from coordinate 991,319,978 downwards.
ATGAGAGAAGAAAGGGTCTATATTAATTTGTACATGAAATCGACTATAATAATGATATCAAAGAACATACGCCCAAATATAGAAATGAAAACTTGAAGTCATAACATAATGTAAGTCATGACTTAAAAGAGGAGGGTGAAAGGTTCCCTTACCACGAAGAGTGACTTCGAAAGCTCGATGGTTGGGAACTTAAGCGGATTAAGGGAACCATGGAAAGACTAATTAGGAGGTTAGAAGTCCAGGATTATTTGAGGAGGATTCTGTAATGAATGGAATGAGGTAATGGGTTTTTATTTATAGAAAATGTGAGAGAATAATTAATTAATATCCAAGTGACACCTCAACGGTGGTATTTGCAAAACCATGGGCTTGACCATGGTATTGGATAATTGGGACTCCTCATTATATTTCTTACTATTCAAAAGTTTAACAGAAATATGACATCATTATTAAATCATTAATGATGTCATAAATCACACCGTAACTCAGAAATGTATTTTCACTATTCACCGAAAAAACAAACATTTTAAAAAAATCTCCTAAATTCACCCGAACCTAATATCGATGCTCTGAATTCAAAAATGAACTCAATTTTATGAAAATAATTTTTTAATTATGATATATTTATTTTTTATGTAAAAACCCTTTCTATAAAAAAATACTAATACCCAACTAATAATTCCCGAAATAGTTATTTAATTGTCATATTATATCACTTCACCATTCCAGATGCCAAAATTTTATTTATACATTATTAAGAGAGGTTACTATTCAACTGGTCCTATAACTATTCATAAGGGTAATATTACTATTCATATATTACTATTCAATAAAAATTATGTTTATCTTATTAGACACAATTTTTTTACTTGTCACAAGTGTAGAACACAATTTTTTGAAAATCATTTTATATTATTAATTTTTTAAAGTACACAGGAAAAATTATTTTAAAATACCCTTTTTCCAAAATTCGTCAATAATATGGAAGTTCATCCTATATATATCAGGACATTTGAAATTCACAAATTTAACAAAATAATAAATAACAATTTTATTTATACAAAATGATTACACAAAGATACTAAGGTCACATTACATAGCCCCTTATAAATCCTACATTGGACTTAATTGTAAGATGTGCTATGGTGATAGAATTTTGGGGCAACATGGACTACATTGCTCGAGTAGTGATTTCTAGAAGCTTGAACTTCTTCCGTAGGCGATTATGGTCAATCATCACATGTTACAGTTCAGCTAGGGCATGGTCTAGAGCGAATCCCTATGATGCAACCCCCTTAACAATCTCTAACACATGGGCTTCATTTTCCCTGAGTCTACTTGATGAGTCCATCGACTCTTCCCTCTATATTAATTAACTATGATCACTTGTATTTATAAACAATAATCATAACGTTAATAATTTAGTTTCTAACAGTAATATTGACCAAAATTCATATAATAGTCAAAACCTAGTGGTATTATTTTAATAATACTCACATTATTAATTAAAGGATATCGTTTTGTTGAGTATAAAATAAAATAATACACAAAATTATGAAGTAAATAATATTCAAAAGATAGGGTCGTTAAAAAAATCACCCGAAGTGCTGAAAATGAAACCCCCAGTTCAATCTCAAAAAAGAACATAAGACAATCATCATGCCTCCAAGAATAATAGGAAGTCAAAATACAATCCCACAAAATAAGGAATGAGGATAAAAAGCAGTGAGAAAAAATTTCCTCTCATGAAGTGTCTGTTATGTGGTTATATAGGACATACCATGTCTTATTGCGAAGAGGCAGAATGATATTTTAATGGAAAATAGATTTGAGTTCAACAAAGGAGAAAAAATTCATATCCAAATTCATTTAGAAGAAACAATTTCTATGGATATTGTTTCAGTTTTTCTTTGTTTGGTAATATGGCCATTGATTGTAGGATAAGGAGGGACATGGAAAACTCATACAGGAGTCTGAGACAAGTCAAAGATCATCAACAAGAAAGTGTTTCTTCTCTAGAAGAAGATTTCAACTATAAATAACCTAGGTTCATGAAATATAGAATTGAATGTATATCAATGTCCAATACTCAGTTCAATGTCTCAAGGAAAGGAAAGAAGAAAATTGAGAAATCCAACCTTGTAGAAGTAGCCCTCAAAGTTTCAAAAGGCAACAATGCCTAGATTCTAGATATTAGTTGTTCATCTCATATGATAGGTAATGTCGACCTATTAACAGATGTATAGAGGATGGTTGATGGAACAACATCGATTGGTAAAGAGGGATTTCTAAAAATCCAAGGCAGTGTAAGTACTGAACTAGCTAATGGAGAGATAAAGAAAACTATTGTAATTTATGTGGATGGAATACATCATAATAACCTCAGTGTGATTCAACTGTATGACTCAGGACTTATAGTTACTTTTAATAAAAAAGTATGAACCATCAAGGGGAAGTCATGAAATTCACACATGAAGGGATGCATAAAAGAAGGAAACATGTATCAAGTTGATAGTAAATAAAATATTTTCTATCTGACTGTTTAGGAAGAAAATAACATGTGGCATCATAGATTGTGGAACATAAATCAACTGGACATGTAAAAAATAAAAATTGAATATTTTCATAAACATTCCCAACCAGAAGCATGAACGTGAAAAGTCTTGTGATGCTTGCCTTCAGCGAATGATGGTTTGTAGTTCATATCATCCAAAGAAGAAAAGATCATCTCATCTTCTTGATCTCATCCATACAAAACTATGTGGCCTGATAAATGTTTTTGGAAGTCATTGAGAAATGAACTTTGTTCTTTTCATATATGATTATATTAGAATGGGATGTGTAATGGTTATACACAGAAACGAAAGGTGCTTGACTGTATGAAAACCTATCATCAAATTGCCGAGAATGATACTAGAGAACAATCAATGTGTTGCGATCTGATAATGGAGGGGAGTACACATCCATTGAATTTAAAAATTACATGTAGAATCATGGGATACAACAAGAGGTAGATGTTTTGATAAATCCACAACAAAATGGAGTTGTTGAGCGTTTGAATCCACAGGCGAACAACATGGCAAGAACTATGCAGATTGAGAGTCGTATTCCACGACATTACTGGAAAGAGGTTGTTCAAGATACAATATATATTCAAAATTGAATATAGATTTATATGGGTGAGACAAAGATACCTTATGAATTTTTCCATGGAAGGAGCCCTCTTTAAAATACATTCATGTTTTTGGAAGTAAATGCTTCATCAGAAACATAGAAGGAAATAAAGGGAAGTATGGTGACAACAGAGATGAAGTAATTTTACATGGATACTCAATGAAAAATAAATACTACAAGTGTTTCAACAAGTTCTTAGGAAGGATTTTATAAATTAGAGATATTAAGCTCATTGAAGAGAGAACCACAAATGGTTCAAGGATTTCATATGTTGATGTGATAGAAAGTGATGAAGAAAGTGGACATGAAGTAACTAAAGTTATAGAAATAGAGGAAGGTGTAAAAAACACTCATGAGTCACATCATAATATTGACTCAGAAGAAGAATATGTAGAGTAAACCTTAATGAGATAGAATGTGACTGAACCTCACAAGAGAAATTAAAGAAATTAGATTGATCCATATAACATAATTAGGGACAAAAGTTCACCCACACAAACATGGAGGATGAGGAATAACACAGAATATGCATTTTTTCAGTTTTTAAACCATCCACTTTTGAAGAATCTTTAGAGGATAAATCTGGGGTAAAACCATGAATTAAGAGTTAGATCAGTTTTCCATTATTCAGACATGGGATCTAGTCAATAGATGCAAAGGTCACAATGTGATTGGTATAAAATGGATCTTTAAGAACACGTTTGATGAGCATGGATGTGTTATTAGAAACAAGGAACAACTTGTATGTAAAGTATATTCCCAGATTGAAGGTGTTGATATTGAATAAACCTTTTGTCCTGTAGCTAGAATGGAGTCAATCAATCTTTATCATTCCATGGCACTACAAAGGGGATATAAATTATATCAAATGGATGTTAAGAAAACATTCTTGAATGGTGTTGTCAAAGAAGAAGTCTACATCGAACAACCAATGGGTTTTCTTCTTAGAACTGATGAAACAAAGGTTTGAAAACTATAGGAATCACTATACGGCTTGAAACATGCACCACCGGCATGGTACTCCTGGATGGATTCTTATATCAAGAATCCGGAATTCAAACGAGGATTAGTAGATCACAATATCTAAATGAAGATTTCTCCAAAATACCAGTTCATTGTTCTAGTTTATGTTGATGAAATTATATTTGGTGGTAGTAGGCAGAAATTAGTAGATGAGTTCACCAATCACATGAAATCAGTATTTAAAATGTCAATGATTAGGAAGTCCACATATATATTGGGGATACAAGTGATTCAAAAGAATAATTATACTTTCATTTCTCAGGAAAAGTATATAAGTGAGCTGTTGAAGATATTTAATATGCATGACTCCCAAAAAATGTCGTCTCTAATTAAAGCTGGAATAAAACATAGTATGCATGAGGATGGGACATATGTAGATCCCACAAAGTGCAAAAGGATCATTGAGAGCTTATTGTACCTGCCATCTACATGGCCATACGTTGTCTTTGCAACATGTTTAGTATCCCACTTTCAGAGTAATCCCAGGCAAGAACATATGAAAAAATTAAAAAGAATCAATAGTTACATTCAAGTTACAGAAAATTATGGGTAATACTTTTTTGTAGGAAAGGACAATGAATTATCAGAATTTTATGATGTTGATTGGGCTGGAGATGTAGTGGATAGAAAGTCCACCAATGGCGGAGCATTTTATATTGGGAGGAAATGTGTTGGCTAGTTGAGAAAGAAACAAGAATGTACTTCTTGTAGTACTATTGAAGCTAAGTATATCTCCACTACAAAGTAATGCACTAAAATACTATGGATGATGCTACAAATGACAGATATTGGTGATGATTTGAAACATCCAATGGTGATTTAATGTGATAACAAGAGCTCAATTGACCTTGTAAAGAATCCTTTTCAGCATTCTCATACAAAACATATTGAAATCTGATATAACTTTTTCAGGGGAAATGTTGGCCATGGAGTGATTATAATGGAACATGTGGGAACTGATGATCATGTGGATGATATCCTAAACAATCCACTGTCATCAGCTACGTTTGAGAAACATCGGTTGATCCTCAGTGTTCATCCACCTCCTAGTGCATAAGGTGGTTACAAATTTCCCCTCTCCGTAGTCATTTTAACAGTTTTAATCTATGCTGTGGAAGTGTTTTAGGATTTTGCAGGAGATAAAATCCTAGGGGAGTATGTTCTGAGCTCTAGAATGGATGATTATCTATCATTGGGTTTGTTACCAATGGGTGAGAAATAGATAGAATGTGTTGTCTCTAGATTATTTGGTGTTTTTGGATGAGATAAGATAGAGAGACTTGTGGTTGAAGATGGAGTGAATAATGAACGAAGAAAACTTTTTAGTGTTATGAGTAAATAGATATAGGTTTCATTTAAACAAACAAGAACACAATTCCTACCTTCTATCTTATTTTCTACACCGAGCATTGCTCAAGTAGACATAGAGTGTTGGATGAGTAGATTCTTGCATATTGGGATTTAATAGTGGATGGCTCTATTTTGACTCTATCTGAAGATTGCCAATATTCCCAAAGGGAGTGATTATTGGAGCCATGACTGTTCAATAATGAAAATGGAGTACGGTTTGTGATAGTTTTCAATTCTCATTGGGAGTTAAAAATTTCTTCCCAAAAAGGGATCATATAGTTCAAGAGGACAATAGTACTATAGGTGGCATTGTTTTCAGGTGTTTGAAAAAATTTTGTGCCGGAAAATCGGAAAATCAAAAAATTTGTGTTTGGAAAAGGATTTTTCATGAAATATTGGAGGGTTTTTGGAATCTTTCGTGCAAGTATTATTTTGGGATCAGTTCGTCAAAATATGTCAAAAGAAAAAAGTTCATGCAAGACATAAATGTGCGCAAAAGATGGTGTTGCACGAAATAATCTTACTCGCCCAATGTGACATCAAAATTGGTTTTGTGCGATATAAAAGAAACTTACACGCACCGATAAAAAATTGTTGGGATTTTTCACGCTGGGACATCAGAGGCCTATAAATATGCTGCTACCCCCATGTAAGACTTAAAAACTTTCCAACAAAAATCCGGTTAATCAGCCACATGAAAAATTTGAGGGAGAAATATTCGAAGAGAGTCAATATTGTTCCCAAGGTGTTCCTTTAGTCTGAGAAGACCAACTGAACCATTCAATATAGATACATGAATGATAATGGATGTGTGGAAATTAGGTGTTGTGAAAAAAGTCATATTTCGCAACAATTCCCAAATCTTGGCGCAAGTTAGGGTATTTCATGTAAGTGTGGTGTTATTCTTCAGAAAAGATTTTGAATATTCAGTTTGTGTGATCAGTACATTCAAGTGCATCAATCCAAGACTTCGATTCAAGCAGTATGTCATGCTGAATTGAGACAATGACTTCAATGAAAATCTGTTTAAGAGACTGTCATGTCTATAAAAAGTGTGGGTCTTCACCCAAGGCAGTGTGCTAGGGGGAGTCAATGAGAGTGACCCGAGGGAAGCAATGTGCTATCCACGATCCTTTTTAAAGGATGTGTTACTGGGATAGTGTGACAATACCCGAACCTTGTAATCCATAGCTAGTGATGTTTAGTGGAATTATATATGACTGAAAACCTGTCGAAATATGCTCCTTGGACGTATCCCTTAGTGATGAACCAAGTGAATGTGATGTTTCATCTCCCTATTTTCATTTGTTTGAAAAATTTAACAAGTTTCTACCAATGTGAGAATAATATACAAAACTTTAAAAATAAAAAGTTGACACCCTAATTCACCCCTCCAATCTATGGGTGTTTTGGGGTCCTTCAAGTGGTATTAAAAGGAGGTTGAATAGTGTTTCTTCTACCTTTTACCACTGTAGATAATTCAACCAATGTGAGGAGAGTCCCCCTCTTCAATGGAAATAATTTTCTAATCTGGAAGAACATAATTAGATCTCATGTAATATCTCTTTGAATGGAAGTCCTATTTTATACTATTCATGGAATACATGTCACTAATCTAATAGGGCAAACTATGACTGAGGAAGACAGGAAAATTCTTGATGTAGATGCGGAAGTCCAGAATACAATCACCACAACCTTTTCTAATCAGATCTATCTAAATGTGATGAGTGGATCCTCAATAAACCCGATGTGGGATAAACATGCAAATATTTATGAAGAAGATATAAAAGTGAAGAAGGATAAACTACATGTCCTGCATAATAAGTTTGATAATCTAAAGATGCATCTTTGTGATAATGAAGACTCATTCTTCAATCGAATTACTGAAGTGGTTGGAGTAATTCGGGATCTAAGAAAACAATTAAAAGACGTTGATATTGTAAAGGAAATAATTATAAGACTTCCACCACTATAAAATGAAAAGGTGTCATCCCTTGAGGAAAGATATCTTTCCAAAAATTCCCTCGATGATCTACTAAGTAGTCTGGTGGCATATGAAATGAGAGTCAAACTAGAAGATGATATGACTCGACTGAGGAGGGAAATGGAGTTCAAGACCACAGGGAAACTAAAAATTTTAAAATATTGTAGTGTTGAAGATGATGAGGAAAAGTAAATTATTTCTCTCATTTCCAAGAAGATCCATAAGGGAAAAGTTAAATTCCCAAGGAAGTTACCTCTCACTTGCATTCATTTCTACAAAATTTGGGCACATTTCCTCTCAGTTCTTAAGAAAGACTAATGATTAATATAGTTAAAATGAAATCATTGAGAAGCCATATAAAATGTTTTAAAAAAATGGAGACTTCATATCTTGAAAGAAGGTACCGAAGATGAGTTTTATCTTTGAAGGGGGAGATGATGATAATAAAATCTGTGAAGATGATGAACTAGAATTTAAAACTAGAAACCATGCTTCCATGATGGAAACTATTGAAAAATCCAAACCATAAAAATATTATGGTGGAGACAATAAGTTGAAAACTAATTACAATACTAAGTTTCATTTTAAATATGCTGTTAGTAATCTTAATATCAAATATAAGAGTTTCAACAAGTGTAAATCAATTATTGAAGAATCATCTAGTTATATTGAACAACTGGAAGATGAAATTGAATGACTGGAAGAATTTGGGAATGTACAGTCTAAAATCCGTGAATGCACTGATGATATAGTGGATCTGATGCTAAGAATTGAAGAGTAGGAAAAGTTCATCAATGATCTCACCACCAGATTAGAAGAAATGACCAAGAATGATGAGGGTCTTGAAGATGATGTTTTTAATCATAGGAGTAAAGTTGAGAGTGAATCAATTAAAAATGAATCATGGAATAAATTATATTTTAGAATGTTCTTAGATGATGAGATGTTGGAGAGATCAAAATTTTGGTTCTAATGGAGTTGAAAAGATTTTCAATGATCAAAGACCTGCTTACATGAGAAATAGTGGAATCAGTTGTGAGGAAAAATCATCAAATAAAAGCAACCAAAATAAATTCCAGATGAAAGTGGCTGATGTGAAAAAAATCACCTGATGTTCTGAAAAAGAAACCCCCAATTCAATATGAAAGAATAACATAAGACTACCCTTGATTCTCTAGGAATATGGGGCAGTCAAACTACTATCCCACAGAAAAATGAATGGCGATAAAAAAGAATTGATAATAAATTTCCTCTCATGATGTGTCATTTATGTGGTTATCTGGGCCATACAATGTCTTATTGCAAAGAGGAAAGAAGCTATTTGAATGTAGAATAGATGGGAGTCCAACAAAGAAGAACAAATTCATATCCTAATTCTTTTAGAGGAAGTAATTTCTATGGTTATTTTTTTCGTTGTTCTAAAATTGGTCATAAGGCCGTTGATTGTAGGAAGAGGAGGGACATGGAAACCTCATACTGGAGTTTAGGTCAAGTCTAAGATCATCAACAAGATACTGTTTCTATTAAAAATATGTTTTCTCCTCTTGAATATGATTTAAACTATAAAGAACTCATGTACATGGAAGAGAGAATTGAAAGTACAACAGTGTCCAATAGTCAGTCTAATGTCTCATGGAATGAAAAGATAAAAATTGAGATATCCAACCTTGCATAGGTAGCCCTCAAAGCTACAAAAACAAAAACTCATGGATTATAGATAACAGTTTTTCATCTCATTTGAATGTTAATACAGGCCTGTGAACGGATAACAAGAGGAGTGTTGTTCGATTAGTGTGGTTTGGAAATGATGGAGCTATGAAAATCAAAGGTAGTGGAAGTACTGAATTGGATAATGGAGAGCTAATGAAAGCTAGAGTCCTTTATGATGATGGTCAATGTCATAATCTCCTTAGCATTCTTCTATTCTGTGACTCAGGACTAATAGTTACTTTTAATCAAAAAGTTTGCACTATCAAGGGAAAGGAAAGAAATTCACATATGAAGGGATGTATAACAAATGGTGACCTATATCAGGTTTACAGTAAATAAAAAATTTCTTTCATGACTATTGAGGAAGAAAATCACCTGTGGAATCATAGATTGGGGAACATCAAACATCAATACATGGAGAAAATATCGAAATTGAAGATTCTCAAAGACATTCCCAACTTGAAGAGTGAACAAGAAAAGTATTGTGATGCTTGCATTCGAGGGGAATCAGGTTTGCTGTTCATATCATACAAAGAAGAAAAGGGAATATCATCTTCTTGATCTCATTTATACAAACGTATGTGGCACAATAAATGTTTCCAGAACTCATGGAGAAAGGTACTTCATTCTTTTCTTAGATGATTACAGTACAATGGCATGTGTAATGGTTATACACAAGAAGATATAAGTTCTTAGTTGCTTGAAAAAATATCACTGAATCGTCAAGAATGATACTCGACGAACAATCAATGTGCTGCAATCTGAAAATGGAGGGGACTACACATTAATTGAATTAGAAAATTACTTGGCGAAGCATGGGAAACAACATGAGGTAGCTTCTTTTATAACTCTAAAAAAATGGAGTTTTTGACAGTAGGAATTGATTGATGAACAACATGGAAAGAACAATGCTGATTGAGAGTTGTATTCCATGACATTTCTAGAAATAGGTCGTTGAAGAGGAGGTGTATATTCAAAATTCAACAGGGAGTTATATGGGTGAGATGAATACACTATATGAATTGTGGCATGGAAGGGTTCCCTATATGAAGCACTTTTGTGTTTTTGGATGAAAATGATTCATCAAAAACATAGAAGGAAATCTAGGGAAATATAGTGACAATGCAGATGAATGAATTTTAATTGGATACTCAATGAACAATAAAGCATACAAGTGTTTCAACAAGTGTTTAGGAAATATTGTGTAAAGCAGTGATGTTAAGATAATCGAAGAGGAAACCTCTAATGGTTCAAGGATTTATTATGCTAATCTGATAAAAAGTGAGTAGGAAATTGAATAGGGAGCAAACATAATTACAGAAATAGAGTATGGTGTACAAAAAAAAGCATGAGTCACATTATGATGTTGACTCAGAAGACGAATCGGAAGAGGGAACCTTGACAGTATAGAATGTGACTGAACCTCACAGGAGAAATTGAAGAGCTGAGATTGATCCATATAACATAATGTGGGACAGAAGTGCACCCACACAAACATGTAGGATGAGGAATAACACACAATCTATATTTCTATCTGTTGTGGAACCATCCTCATTTGATGATGTTGTAAAGGATAAGTCTTGGGTGAAATCCATGTATGAAGAGTTAGATCATATTGAAAAGAATCAAACCTATGATATAACCAAGAGACCAGAAGGTCACAATGCGATTGGAACAAAATAGACCTTCAATAACTAGTTTTATGATCATGGAAGTGTTATTAGAAACAAATAACGACTGGTTTGTAAAAGATATTCCCGGACTGAAGGTGTTGATGTTGAAGAAACCATTGCTCCAGTGGCTATACTGGAGTCAATCGGGATTTTTCTAGCCATGAAACTCCAAATAGGTTATAAATTATATAAAATGGATGTTAGGAAGAAATTATCGAATGATGTTCTTGAAGAAGAAGTCTACATTGAAAAACTGATGGGTCTTCATCATGGTAATGATGAAACAAAGGTTTAAAATCTAAATAAAAAACCTTATGGCTTGAAACAGGCACCACAAGCGTGGTACACTAGGATGTATTATTATCTCAAGAAGCTAGAATTCAAACGAGGAGGAGTAGATCACAATATTTATGTGAAGAATTATCTAAAAGATCATTTCATGGTTCTAGTTTATGTTGATGAAATTATATTTGGTGGAAGTAGGAAGAAATCAATAGATACATTCTCCAATCACATTCAGTTAGAATTTGAAATTTCTATGATTGGGGAGCTCACATATTTCTTGGGGATGAAAGGGATTAGAAATAAGAATTATACATTAATTTATTAGGAAATGTATGAAATGGAGCTGTTGAATAATTTTAATATACATGACTCAATACTAATGTAGACTCCAATTGGAGTTGAAAAACAACGTGGTAAGCATCAGGATGGGACATCTGTAGATCCCACAATTTACAGAAGGATCATTGGGAGCATATTGTACCTGATAGCAACATGACCATACATTGTCTTTGCAACATTCTTAGTGTCATTCTTTCAGAGAAATATGAAGTAAGAACATTTGATAACAGTAAAAAGGCTCATGAGGTACATTCGAAGTACTCATAATTATGGGTAACAGTTTGCTGCGGTAATGGAAAGTGAGTTATCAACATTTTATGATGCTGATTAGGATGAAGATGTAGTGGATAGAAATTCAAGTAGTAGTGGGGCATCTTATATTGGGCCGAAATGTGTTAGCTGGCTGAGCATGAAACAAGAAAGTACTTCTCTTAGTACTACTAAATCCTAGTACATCTCCGCTACAAAGGCATGCACTCAAACACTATGGATGCAGCAACAACTAATAGTTATTGGCGAGGAGGTGAAACTACTAATGGTGATTTACTGTTATAAAAATAGATCAATTGATCTTATAAACAATCTTGTTCATCATTATCATACAAAACATATTGAAATCGAATATTAATTTATCAAGGAAAAAGTTTAGCAATGAGTGATTAGAATGAATCATGTGGGAACTCATGATCATGTGGTTGATATCCTGACCAATCGTGTGTCAGCAGCTACATCTGAGAAACATCGGTTGAATCTCGGTGTTCAGCCACCTCCTAGTGCATAATGCGGTAATAAATTTCCCCTCTCCCCAATATTTTTGACTATTTAATCTATGTTATGGATGTGTTTCCAGATTATGGATGATATACGATCCAGTGTGTGTATGTTTTGAGATCTACAATGGATGATTATCCATCATTGGGTTTATTACTAATGGGGGAGATATGGATAGAATGTGGTGTATTTGGATAATGTGGTGTCTCTGGATAAGAGAAGACAGAGGGACTCATGGCTGATGATGGAGTGAATAAGGAAGAGAGAATTTTTTTTAGTGTTATGAGAAAATAGTTAGAGGATTCATTTTGACACACGAGAGCAAAATTCATGTCTTCTCCCTTTTTTCTTCACTAGGAATTTCTCACATAGACTTAGAGTGTTGGTTGAGTTGATTCTTGTATATCAGGTTTTAATAGTGTATGGTGCTATTTTGACATTATCTTAGGATTTCCACCAACCTAAAAGGGGGAGGTTGTTGGAAGCAAGACTGTTCAATGTAGGAAATGGAGTATGGTTTGTGATTGTTGTCAATCCTCATTATAATTTAATAATTTTTTCTAGTAAAGGGATCATACAGTTCAAGAAAAAAATGTATTAAAGATGGCATCATTTCACTATGTTTTCAAAATTTTCATGCTTGAAATTTGGAAAATAGAGAAATGTGTGTTTGGAAAAGGAAGTTGCACGAAATATTGGAGGGTGTCTCGAAACATGCATGCAAGGCTTATTTTGGGATCAGTTCATCAAAATATGAAAAAGGAAAAAAGTGCATGCAAGACATAAATGTGCATGAAATATGGTGTTGCATGAAATAATCTTACACACCCAATGTGACATCAAATGGGGTTTTGGGTGCTCAGAAAGAAACAGATGTGCACCAATGAAAATGCATCTGGATCTTGAATTCAGGGTCAAAAAGGGCATATAAATATGTGGCCATATCCAATGAAGTCTTAATAATTTTCCAATGAAAATCTAGTTAATCAGTCGCACGAAAGATTTGTGTGCAAAAGATTAGATGATATTCAATCTTTCTTGCAAGGAGTTACTTTTGTCTAAGATGACCAAGTGAACCCTTCCATGAAATTACGTGATCGATAAGGGTTGTGAAGAATGTAAGTGTTTCATGAAATTCATCTATCGTGACAATTCCAAAAAATTTCATGCAACTTGGGGTATTGCACGCAAGTGTGCTGTTATGATTTAGAAAAAATTTTGAATATATTGTGTGTGTGATCAGTGCTTTCAAGTGAATCAATCTAGGACATACATGTATGCAGTGTCTCGTGTTGAACAGTGATAAATAATTCAATACAAATCGATTGATGAGACCTTCATGTCTAAAAATAGTGGGTCTTTACCCAAGGCAGTGATCTAGGGGGAGTCAATGGGAGGGACCCGAGGGAAGCAGTGAGCTATCCCTAAACCATTGTAAAGGTAGTGTTCCTGGAAGAGAGTTATTGTACCCAAACATTGTAATCTACATCTAGTATAGTTTAGTATAATTAGGTACGACCAGCATCCTATCGGCGTATGCTCCTTCGGTGTATCACTTAGTGGTGAACCTAGTAAAAGTGTTGTGTCATCTCCCTTTTTTAATTTGTTTAAAAGATTTAACAGGGTTATAGAATTGTGGAAACAACATCCACAACATTAAAAAGAAAAATTTGACACCCTGATTCACCCCTCCCCTCTCATGGTGTTATGGGGTCCTTCAAATACTAGTATACTATCTTTGGAAACATGTAAAATGAATCTTTAATCATTGTGAAATATCTCTAATGTGTCCCATAATTATTTTCCACTTTATCCATCATACTTATATCTATTATTTATAACGTGGGTAAAGGAAACATAAAAAAGGGTGATCTCAAATTCACAGAAAGGGTAGACAAGTATGATATGTAAACATAAAGTGAACATAAGGGTTTGAGGACATGAAAATAACATTTTAATATCATAACCTACATATAAATGATTATATAGGTGAGTCCTAATATAAATATTTGTAGATCATAATACATGAATCCTAATTTAATTAGGTGCAGAAGCCATGAAACCATAACCAAGAATGAAGACATGGAATTGTGGTATAAACATAAGCCTATAAAATATTATTCCAAGGATACCAACCATGAACATAAAAAAATTATATTATTTAGATAATCACACATATCCCTACTTTGGGTTTGCGATAATGTCCTATGTACCATCTTTTTCTTATCATGGGGAATAACTCATATACCCTCTTATTATTAGGCTTGGGCTATAAACCTTGTACCATATTGTTATTCAGATAGTGATAGAAAACTCAAGCACTATGTTTTTGGATTTGGGCTACAAAAAATATAACATCTTATTTTCGGGTTGGAGATACAACCGATATACCCTCCTACTTCCAGGATTGAGATACATCCCTTGTACCCTCTTGTTTTGAGGATTAGCATACAACATATGAACCCTCTTGTTTTGGGATTAGACTAAAACCCATTTACACTATGGTTTTTAGGCTAGTGATTCAAAAAATTTCCTTGCCTATTTACCGGCTTGGAATAGATCTCATAGAAGCTCTTGTTTTTGGTCTTGGGATAGAACCCATGAACCCTCTTGCTTTTATTCTTGTTCAACAACACCTCTACTCTGTTAGTTTAAGGATTCAGTTATAACCCCTATACCCTCATTTCATAGTTCTTGGGATACTACCTATGTGTCCTTTTAGAACTTATACCACAAATCATTTTTCCAACATATTGGAGGGAGATATAGGCCCCACATAATGAAATCATATAGAGATGATACAAGTTATAATAAAACATTTATCATAACATGATACTTAAAAAAGATATAGGTTTTATAAACAACATATCATAACCCATAAAATGAAATGGGTATCATAAAAATATCATCATTTTATAATATTTTTAAATGATATTGGTATTAAAAGATTTTCATAATAGAATAACATGTGAAGTGATGCGGGTTTCATACAATCAATATCATGGTATAACCCATGGAAGAGAAACAGGTTTCATAAAAAAAATTCATCTTAGAAATAAACCATTTAAATAATTAATAAGATTGGTGTCCTTGGATCATATTACAACTAAATAACAAACTGTATAAATGTTTTTAATCGTAGATGTAGAAAGTTTTTAAATGATCATTTAGAGATTTTCTAAAGAAAAATATACATCATATAAAAAATATATTTCGAAGACAGAAAACATTTTTAAATTGATTTTTTTGAAAACCCCTTTGAAAACATATAAAATAGGAACAAAATATTACTTAATACATATCTAGAGGATAAAATCCTTTTTTATTTGAAAATTTGTTTTTAAATAATAAAAAATTTTGAAAACCATTTTCACTGAAAAAAAATATAAACCTATAAAGATTGTATTGAAAACCATCTTAGACATATTTTAATATATATATATATATATATATATATATAATTTTACTTGATAATGATATTTAAATACCATTTAAAAACAATTTTTTTAATTTTTTTATAATACATGGTTTTTGAATAAAAAATATTTACAACCGAAGGGAGAGACAATGGAAGATTTTTTCAAAAACCAAATTGTTGATTTTATTTAGTATAAAATAGTATTCAAATGGAACCATTACATTAAGATATCCTGAATATCCCAAGTGAAAAAACATTCATGATAATGGTTATAAATTTATCATATGAATTAATCAATGGATTCATAATCCTAAACAATCCTAATAAACGATGAGATTGTAGTAATCCACTATCACCGCTTTGCAAACAATGAATCAAAATCCTTGTGAATGAATAACATTACATGAATCATATAATATCATGAAAAAAAGAGACTAATTATATAACATTTAAATGAGTCATATATACACCTCATAAAATTATATAGATTATAACATAATATTTTTGTCCATGAATGTAAATTATAGTATAATTACCTTACCGATTTGGTAACTTATGATCCATAAACCCCATGAAATAAAGGTCATAATATGGAAGAGTAAATAACCAAAAATTAAGTATAATAATATTGTAATACATTCATGGTTAGTTTATAAAACACACAAAATTAATGAGTGGTGAATAATGCAGAAGTCTCGCAATATGAAATGTGAGACTAGAAACCCCCGACAACTTGAGTTACTTTTGAATATTGATCCCCATAGAAGAATAAAATAAATTTAAATATTTAATATAATTAGATAATATAAATTCATAATATATTAATATGTAGTTCAATGTATACCCCATGTAAAATAAACAAGTGGTCAATATGGCACGTATCTCACATAAATAACATATGAGATGAAATTCCCTTACCTTAAGTCTTGACTTTCTTCATACATGTACAAAAATCCTATATAATAAATTTAATTATATAATAAATTACCAATTGAACGAATTAAAATATATAATACCATATATTAGTTTATTATGACTTTATATTACATGTTTATTTATAATTCTGGATAAACTCACATTTCGAGTAATAACTGCTTTTTTCTAAATGTTTTGACTTGTAATCCACGATCCTACTTAAAAGATCAGGATTAACTTTTCTCTAGAATGTAAAATATGATAAAAATATCATATATATTATGTATATATGTATTTATAATAATATATAAAATATAGAAATTGATATTGATATACAATGTTTATTGAGACGGTAGGTTATGCGTATGCTTGAACATCAGTTCTGATTTCTTGTTGTATTGAAAGAATGAAAGTAATTGAAATATAAATAAATATATATTATCAAGGTTTTAGAATTAATATTTAATATATATTAATTTTTTATTAATCTCATCCTTAAAATATTTAATGTTATGTATGAACAAATCACATCGCTTTGAGGACACGGTAGTGGACACATCTAGAAATGAATATATGGTATTCCCACAAAATGAAAAGAATAAAGGTAGTTGTGATGTATTAATTAAGATAGAATAATTAAATAATAAATATAATATATATAATAAAAATTCTTATATAAATATTTATTTACTACATCGGGAAGTGGTAATGGAAGAGAAATTAACATCTGTTTGACAGGCGGTAGTCCTCCATACACACAAACGATGATTGAGTATCCCATTTGATGGAAGTGTATGTAGATATAAGAATAATCCATAATATAAAAAAATTAAAAAAATATTTTGGATAATGAGGTTGTTATATAAAACATTATTAATAATAATTTATAGTATGGAAAATTAAATAATACAAAAGTACTTGTTCAAGGTTATTAAATCTTTATTGGGTAATTTCTTTTGGTTTGCACCAAAGGACTAAGTTGGCTTGATTTATTCCCATAGTGAGGCTTATAATATGGGATTAGGGAAGTTAAGAGATTATTTGGGTAGTAAATGGTCTAACCTAAGGGATTTATAGGTGTGATTAAGTGATTTGAGGGGGGGGGGGTGAGTTCCCTTTTATTTTGGTTTAGGAGTGGCATTATTGTAAATATAAAATAGTAAACACTCTTGAGATATCTCCCTTACATAATGTGCCGCCAATAATCATAAATATTTAAGAAAATGGAGGATATGGTCTATATTTGGAAGTATAATATATTATGGACATGCATATAGGTTATTTGTACACTTATGTTAATGATTAACCACCATGTAAACTTTTTTTTAAATTAATCACTGTAATTAATTTTAATTACGTTCACTGAGTTTTTTGGTCAAAAAATAAGTTGACCACACTATAAATTATAAATTAATAGTTTTCCAAAAAATTTAATCAATTTTTATAATTATAAAAATAGAAGTAGAAGACTTAAATTTAATGTTAATCACGTGGACGTCAAGAGACAAGAGGTTTTAATGTGAAAATGTTCAAAATCTTGAAATATTTGTGATATCTAATTTCAATTTGAAATTTATTGAAATTGATTATATTGTTATAATATATGTATAATATATATAAATAAACTTTAAATAAAATTAAAATATAATTTATCTGTATAAATAAATTTGAAAAAAATGAGTATTTAAATAAAATATTGTATTTTCCACTATTCAACAAAAAATGAGACTTAGACAAATAACAAAAAATCACCTAAATGGAATTTTTAGATTACTCATTAAAAAATGAATTTAATTTTTTTAATTAGATTCTATAAAATTTTCATAAATTAGATTTAATATATTTTCTCCTTTACAATCAGGTAAAACTGTTTTTTTTAATGTAAAATTAGATTTTTTCTTATCATAAGATTAATTTTAAATAACCTTTTTAAAATTTAATTTATTTTTTTAATTTAAGTTATTTCAAAGAATCAATTTAATATATTATTTTACGTAAATTTTGTTTCATATAAATAGTTTTCTAAAAAATGATTTCTTATATTTTCTTGAGGGTTTTAATTTCATTTCTAGTTTACTGGTCCCCAAAATATTCCACCCATATTATATATAAATAAAAATTTCATAATTTTGTTATATCTTTTCCTAAAAATTATCCCAACAGTTAATTTATAGTTATACTGATATTTTAATAATAATAATAATAATAAAAATAATAATAATAATATATTTTATTTTGGGAAAACTCAGAATTTCATGTAACATAAGCTATCAAAGTGACTCGACATAGTGTGTGATATAATAAAAACATAGTATCCTGTGTAACAGAAGATAAATTATGTTTTTATTGTAATGAAAAATTAAAATTTTTAGGTATAAGGAATCAATAACTTGGAGTATAATCCATTGAATGTCATCAGGTAAATATATATCCTTAGAATAATATTAATTTACAAAAAATAGGGTGTTACATGTCCTCTCTTACCAAACCAAGTTCAATCCCCATTCCAGTCCTATATCAATTAACCGAGATCAGTCCCCTTTCAATTATTATCTTATTGGAACTATTTCACTGTATGTTCTCATTCTAATTATCTTGTGATATAATATCATTACCTAATGCATTATAGAAAATATAGGCCCCCCCCCCACATAACTAAAACCATACATATTTGTGCTGGATAGACATAAATTAAATAAGATCCCACAAAAATAAACTGGGATTTATAAACATTTCATTATAGTATAACCTGTGGAAATGAAACAAGTTTCATATATACAATTCTTTCATAAAAATATACCAACAATTACATAATAAGGATCTCATACTTGAATAGTGTCGCTAGTAAATATTATGTAACATCATATATTGTTATGTTTGATAGAAAATAATTTAGAAATATCACTGGAAGTAATTATTAGAAAAAAAATTTATATATTTTAAAATCATCTTTTAAAGAGTCATACAATTGTAAAGGAAGAAATTTTCATTGAAAAGAACATTGAATTATTTTAAAGGAAACTTAAATATGTTAATTATTTATGATATTGGTAAAATCCATGCATTATTTATAAGTAAAAATCATTCCTTCAGTATTTTTTTTAAAAAATCACAATGATCCTCATTTAGAAAATGAAAAAAATAATATCATTTAAATAGATTATTAAAAATTCAAACATGTGTAAAAATGAAATTAGAAAATAATATGAAAATATTAAAAACAATTTCTAATTTTATTAGAAGACATGGACATAGATGAAAATGGAGTTTAATGTGAAACTTTTAAAAGATATTTTTTAAAAGAAGGACACTTATAAATATGAAATCCTTGATGTGAGAATTACTCAAATGAATAGATTATGTGTATCAGATGTTAATCCACAAAAAAGTGGAAATTCAACTAAATATAATTAAAAAAATTCACATTAAATCATAACATGTAATAATCAATGATGTATAAATTTACCCCAATGAATGGAAATTGAGTTATGAAATCCCATACCACATTTTAATCCGTTAAATCATATTCCCCCTAAAAGGAATAATTAGCATATAAAACATTGAATTACATGAATAAAATGAGATTCGTGATATATATGTCAAAAGGTAGTATATAAACCAAACAAAAGAAATATTTTTTGAGTAATTCATATATATCATAGACGTAAAAAATTGAATTGCTAAACCCTTATCAAATTATTCCCTTTGGTTTTTCATACATTAAAGTTCTATATATTTTTTTATAGAAATATATTAATTGATTCTCGAACAATATTAATATTTACAATGGATTATATGATACATTTATAACATCTTACCACCTATTCATTAATAATATTTCATTTTTTCATTGTTTCATGAGCCTTCATTTCATTGGTTCAGGGTTGGTTTACTTGTGTAGAATTATAAATTTTGTTTTAAAATTAAAACAAAACACTAGAATAGGAAAGATATGGAATTAATGAAAATCCATATGTTAAAATGCTTCGATATATCATTTTTATTTCTGAAATGAGGATGATTCATTTGATTAAATGTAGGTGATAAATGGTTTTTGGGTGGTTTTTCCAACCATCAGGAAGTATTTTCATTTTATTTAATATTATGTCTATATATTAGTTTCAAAAAATTAAATATTTTATAATATATATTAAAATATTTTTTAATAATAATAATAATTTTATGAATATCCTTGAAGTTGGTAATGAAAATAATCATTATCTATCACGATTGTTAAACTCCATAATATTGAAAATGTTTTAATTTCATTGAATAATTGGGGATATGAGAAGAGATGGATATAAGACATTGCATTGGAAATATAAAATTAAAAAATATTAATAATACTAGATTTATTATTATATTTTGGATGATGGAGGTGAATAAAAGGTAGAAGAAGAGAAGAAATTAAGAAAGGTTGTTTGAGGAAGCCACCTCTTGAATATCACCTCCTTGAAGGACCACTTAAAGAGCATTGTATTAAAATTTGGGTGAGAACAAAAACATTTATATGTCTTATGAAAGAGGAGGAGATGGACTGGATGATATTTGATGAGATTCAAAGATATTCAAGAATCAAGGGTTATTGAGGAGTGGTATTTATACTTTAGGAGGGGTGGTTTTAACAGATTAAGCAATGATTATTATATATTTAAAGAGAACCATATTTTAGTGGAATTAATTCTAATGAATTTGGTTGATAATTAATGTTTAACTTTTATTATGGTCTATAAACACATAAAAACCAATTTAACGATATATTTTTATTTATTTTAATCTTTTACATTTTTACTTCAACCATTTATATTAGATTCCTTATACTATGGTTAATATATTTATAACATGAAACATATTGTGCCTAAAAAAGACCTTATAACATTATTCTTATTCTAGATTAATAATATAGATTTGATTTTTAAAAATTCAAAACATTTAACTTTCTAAATTGAAATGATAATTAAACCATATATATTAAATGAAAAATAGGTTTTGGAAGATATGTGTTTTTCAGCCAAAAATTGTACTTATACCCACATAATGTACACAGATATTTTATATGTAATTAAGTATATTATAGGAAAATAAAAAATTAATTAAGTTAATTTTATATCAATTTAAATTAAAAAATATCTCGTAATCATTTGAAAATTAGTTTTTCATTAATATCTGTATTTTTTTATTATTATCTAAAAAATTAATATTTTTAGAAAATACTAAAAACATAAACCAAAGATAATTTATGCACGAGGAATCCAAAAAGGTTTTATTATTTAATCAAAAAAAATTTCAAAAAAATTCAACAGATAATTATATTTTTTCTCTAAAATAATGAAGAAAATAATTTTTGGAACAAAAACATATATTTGAAGATAAAATGACTTTACTAACATTATGAGTTTATTTCTGAACAATAAATAAATTTTTATTGATCATAAGTTTTATTATAAATTTATTCCTCTTCACACTAAAAAATTTATCATCTAGTTTATAATATTTATGTTAAAATAATAATATATTTTAGTTTGTTTATGTTCAGGGTTTCGTGCAATTTAAGCATTCAAAGAGAGAAAATTTATTTAAAAAGTGGCTTAGATTATAATCTTGGGGTGTTACATAGACATAGGGTTTATATATATTCTCTAGATGTTGGGATTTATTGTTTAGGTATATGTGATTTCCTTAGATGTTATAAATGGAATCGACTACAATACTAAGAAAATATAATTATGTTTGACTTAATATAAAACATATTTCCTTGATTTTAAAGATATATTATTTCTTAGTTAATGATACTATGAATTAGAAGTTAAGGCTAATACAATGTAATTTCCTTGTACTTTCCCCTAATAATCATCCAGATACCTAATACTAGTTATTAAATTCATGTATAGTGTTTAAAGACACTCCAGCCCTAGCTAAAATAGGTATAGTACATTTCATGTGTTACTTTGGAACGTAAGGATCGATTGTGGTTATTTATTTACTGTTTCTCACAATATTAATTTATCTAGTTGTTAAAATCAAAAGAACGTAAAATGAAACTACTAGTTATGTATAAGGACACATTTGTTGTTCCCTACAATGTTTTACTCACACCAATCTAAGGAAATCATGAACCTTGTGTTCCTAGGAAGATATTCATTATTCTCTTTTTAATGTTGGGTAGAGGATCGAGTTTGTGAAGATTAGCTGGATAACATGGAATTTTTTTGGAGATGAAGTATATACTACTCATGGATGTAGAAGACCCGCCTATAATTAATATTTTATTTAAATCATTTTTTTGATCACCTCAATGGCTGATCAATGATTTATCCTGGTATGATTGTGATTCTGTTTGACTGTATGCTTTCAAATAGAATTTATTTTAACATGAATTTTGGTTTACTTGGTTATTTTTACAATAATTTATTATTCAATATTTCTTTTGATTATCTATAATTCTATTATTTCTCTAATACATGGGTATAGTCTATCCATTGTTCAACATTAGACTTCTACTTCTAGTTGGAAGCCTATGGTGTATGGGGAAGAGTGTTTGAGGTCACATAGATATTTGACAAACATAGTAGTCAATTTGTTTCTTATCGAGGGGTTATAGAGTGCAATCAGATCTTTCTCATTGTCTTACTATTTGCGATACAATTTATAGGTGATATAAGAAGGTATAGGCCATTTGGTGGGACCTCAAACTGGTGCATCATGAACACACTTTCAAATAGAAATTTTAGTTTACAAGTATATGAGATTAAAAATACTAGGTTTTTATTTATGAAAGAATAATTTTTTCCCAAGCGTAATCGTATCTTCCCAAGAACTAAAGAACCATCAAAAAAATTATGTTCATTTTCAGGGGACAAATAAAAATTTTAGCCTTTATAAGGGCATTGGTCTCCAAAACGTAAAAAAAGAGTTATGCCTTCAATATAGGAAAATAGAGATCCATACTGGATTCTCACTTTGTTGTAAATTCATATAATTAAAAATGATTTCTTAAAAGAAATTTTTTTATATGAAATTACAATATGAATTTAATACTTAATAATTTTGTTTCTAATTTATATAAATATTATAATCCGATAACATTTATTCAAAAAGAATAGTTTTTATAAATTCATTAATTATAAATTTTTTTAATACCAATTAATTAAATTCCATTGAATCCTTGATTATGTAACCCAAAATATTAAATATCTATATTAAAGTACTTATTTTAAAAATATTTGACATGAAATTTAATTTCAAAATTATTTTTTTTAATTGAAATTTTAGATGTAATTTAAAATTTTATTTAAACTATACGTAAGTAATAATATAAAATATTTTATATTAATATTACAAATTATTCATAATTAGAAAATTATAAATTTCCCATTAAATGTAACTCCCTTTTTTTTGATATAGTTCTCCATAAAAAAATTAAAATTTCTTGATATCTTTCTATACATGATGCACTAAGTTTAAAAGAACTACTATATAATATTGAATTATTTTTTTAATGTTACACTTATCAACTATTCAAGGTATTATAGAGTGTGAATAATAAATATTAAAATATAAAAAATAGTTTCTTACAATTTTAGATGATTAATTCATTGGTTATCTATTGCATAGAACCTAAAATTAAAGAATAGGAAGGTTAAAAGAGAGGTTTTTCTAAAGAATAGTTTCTTATTCCTGCAATGATTCTGTATCAAGATAATTTAAATTAATAACTTTTGAAGATTTATTTTAAAAATTTATTTATATAATATATATAATAAAATTTTTTAACACTAAAATATTTAGGGATAATACGAATGAAATGAGAATAATGTAATTTTATTATTATAAAATACATTGTTTTGAAATTTGTATTTATTGCATGTTTTTCATGAGTATTCTTATAAATATCTTCAAATTTTTTAAATTTTCATTAACAAAAATGGATTCAATATTAAAAATCATATATTCATAATAGTTTGAGGATTTGTTTGTGAAATTTTATGAAATGATTTTTCTGTGTAAATATTGAAAAAATATCGATTTCACAATTACTATCACATTTTTGATATTATTATGGGGTGAAAATTACATAATAAATAAAAAACATTATCCAAAAAATAATTGTTTATGGTGTAAAATAATTCTTTCAAAAATTCATTATAAATTTGGAAACCCATGTAAGACTTTGTTATAACCAAATTTATATTTTATTCATATTAAAACCTATTTTGGGTCTTTCCATTTATGTTATGGCTACAATGAAACATTTATTTTTGTATAGATATAAAATTATAAAAAACATAAAGAAATTTTAATTAATTAAATTAACAAAAATAAAAAGTTCTTTACATTTTCTTCAATAAAAATTATTCTTTTCTCAAAATCACATATTTTCCTTAAAAAAAATTTCTTGGTGTATTGTGTTATTATATTAAATATAATTTATAATAAATATAGAAATTAAATATGGTAAAATGGATTCCAAGTTGGGAATTAAAATTTAAAAAATGTTTTGTTTTCAGGGTTAGAGGTTAAAACGGTTTGAAGTTGTATAACTAAAAGATAAGGATTAAAATTCTTCTAAAAATAGTATAAATGTGATTTTTAGCTTATTTAGACCCTATATCTTGTTATATATTAATTTTGGGTTCCTTGGCTACACATGATATGATTATGATATAGGTTATATTTAAATATTCTATGTAAATATATATATGTGCATTACCTCACTTATAAAAAAGAAATTATTGTCCTCTATATCTCATAATTGTTGAGCAATGTAGTTTAGAAATGAACAACTATAAGACCTAAAAAACTCCATTCTATAATTTTTAAAGAATTCGATATTTACCTAACATCATATTAATAATGATTAAGGTGAACATCAATGGAGGTCTCTCATGAAATATGTAATTGTCTTACTGAATTATTTTGAAGTTTATATCCAATCACAATTTATAAAACAATGTTTTATTTTTCATAAAATAATGAAAATAGTATCATCAACAATCATAGACGTAATTAGGATTAAATAAAAACCATTATAAAAATCGTCATCATATGTGAAATGAAAAATTCCCTCGTGAATACGTATGGACTACCACCTCCACTAAGCGATGCATTTCATTTTTCATTACCTCTAAACATAGATGGTTTGAATAAAATATTAAATGTATATGTATAAATTTTTTGATATTTTCATATTTTATTAAATATGAATTATTTTATATATCCAAACCTCTTATACATATATATTACTTATTTTTAGATAAATATTCATTACATTGGAGAATCACATGGTCAATAATCATAGAGGCGTAGTGCCTTTGGAGAGTAGACATAAAAAATTTTATTTCATGAACTATCTTAAAAACATTCCATAAATATTATCTCATATTGAAATATTATTATAAATTATATACATAAAACCATTATTCCTAATGTGGGTAAAAAACATAAGATATGGTGAGAAAAGACGCTTAGTATGGGTCAAGTAGTGAGATACATCAGCATAACACGAGTTTAAGGGTGTGAGAACATGAGAATAAAATTTTAAAACATTAACATTAAAATGGAATATCATAATATTGTGCCCCGAAATACATATTAGTTGTTTATATGACATGAATCATATGGAAATCTAATAACATGAACCATGGGAATATAATGATGGTATAAGACATGTTTTTTTTTAATTAACCTAACAATAAACATAATTTTACTCATATTATATTCTCATTTTCAATGCTATAGTAGTTATATGTGTTTACTTCCCAAAAATTTTTATTAGTTACAGATTACTTCTAAGATCATCAAATTGGACCATGTCACATACTAAAGTGGGTTCACCCCCATTCCCGTCTTATTTATCTCAAGATATTTAGACATTTAACCATTGAATTAAAGGAAGATATAATTCTTGACTATCACTTATTGAATGATCTAAATATGTGTGCCAAAAGATTAGAAAATAGTGATAATATCTAAATCATGAAAATAAATGGGTTTCATAACAGTTTCTTCGTAGAATAACTTTCATCAATGAAATAGGATTTGTAATAATTTAATTATTTCAACACAGCCTATGGTAAAATAATTAATATTAGTAAGCATTTTATAATGGTATAACCAGTGTAAGTTGAATGAATTTTATAAAAAAAATTTATCACAAACATAAAACATAAAAATAAATAATAAATATGGTATCATTAGATCATATCCCAAGTAAATCATAAGTATCAGTAATGGATTTAATCTTATATGAAAAATTATTTTGAATGTAAAATCACTTAGAAAATTTGTTAAGGAAATGTTTATCTCCATAGTAAAAATCAGTTACCCAAACAGAAAATTTATAAAAAATTACAAATTATTTTTCTTCGAAAAATAACATTGAAACATATAGAGAAATATTTATATATCATTTATAATTTTTATTTTGGAATATAAGCATTCTAAATTAGAAAATATTCTTCAAAACATAAAATATTTTCAAAATCCTTTTCGTTGAAAATTAAAAATTTAAAAATTTATTAGAATATTTGCAAATAATATTAATCATTGTTTAAGAAAATATTCATTCCAATTTGAAATTTTAATTTCTAGAACATAATATATTTCTGTTTTTTTTAATAACCTTTGAAACATATAAAGTAAGATTTAATGATCATTTAAAACATTTTTTGAGGAAAATAACCATTACACTTTGAATATAAATTTAGACCATAAAATAATTTCAAAATAACATTACTTATTAATAATCATATTCCCCATGATAGAATAAAATTAAATATAAATTTGAATATCACGAGAATAATTCAATTCATAATATTATATTTCTATGGTTTTTATATAATCTTCACACAAAAAGGTAGGTTTAAATCACAATATATGTATTAAATAAGGAAAATATAGATAAAATCCCTTACTGATTTCGTATCATTTGAACCATAAACCACATGAATGAGATATCTAAGAATGGATAATTAAATCCACCTAATATTCATTATAATAATCAAAAAATACATTCATTTTTTGAATATAAACAACATAAAATTAATATATGGTGAATATGGAAGGACCCCCCTAGATGTAAAAAGTGAGACAAAAATCCTATACATTAAGTATAAAATTATATTATACACATTGAAAAAAGATATATAATAAATATATGTTTATTATAAATATTTTAAATAACCATAATAATATATCATAATATATATGGTTTATTTAAGACCTTTCAATTCTGGATTATTAATAATTCCATGAGAAATTCATGTTTCAGACATTAACTGCTTTTCTTTTCATATACTTTTTGTTATTATTAATTATTTTATCCTCTTATTTTGATATTGGTTTCATAATATCCACTATGTAAAAATTATATAAATACCATATATTTTCATTATATACAAATTTCATGTAATCCAAAATGATAGATATAGAAAACGATATAAATCATTCGTGGAGATGGTAGGCCATCCATAGGGTTGAACATCATTTCCGTTTTCTTGAAAGATGAATATAAATAAAGATAAAAAATATATTAACATCAAAGAATGTTTTTATATCATTATTGTCACATTTTTTTATTAAACACATCATTATTACCATCCATGTAATGATTGATAGAATCCCTTTGCTTTGTGAGGCGGTAGTCCGCCATACACACAAGTAAAATTATCGAATTTCCACAGACCAGAATCAAAGGATGTAAATGTGATATAATAATTGTATAAGAATAAATATGTTACCAATATAATATTTTTTTTAGTATATCTTTATTATGGCCCATTGAAAATATAAATTAAAAAACATCACACTATATCGTTAGGTGGATGTTTTTCATACTCACAAGTGATGATATTGTTTGCTAATAGGCATGGATGTAATATAGTAGATATTGTAGTATAAATATAGAGTTATAATAATATAATATATATAATATTTAAAAATTAAATCAATCATTATAACCAATGGTTATACGTGTTGATGGAAAAAAGTAACATAGGTTTGGGTGGTGGCTGTACACCATACAAATGAATGATGATTTTATATCCCATTTAATGTGCGAGGAGATGGATTTAGGTTATTATATTTAAATAATAATATATAATTATATATAATACTCCTTGGATATTATGTCAGTATGATTTAATAATAATAGATGGAGAATGTGGGAGAAATAAACTTAAATGCCCAGTTAGGGGAATCACCTATTCTTGAGACATCGTATTATGGTTTACCGTAAAAGGATCTTAAGGATGAATTTTTTACCAAAATATGGCTTCTAGGATGAGACTAGGGAAGTATAGAATTCATTTGGCTATAGATTTTCTAAACTATTGGGTTATTAAAGGTGTAACCATTTTTTTTCATGCTAAAAAGAATTAAAAATAGTCCATTATAAAAATTTATTGGTTATAAGGTCTAAATATGGCCATCAAACGATATATGGATATGTTTTTTCTCATTTTACACACCTATCAATTTAATTTGACCACTCTGTATCCCATTTTTACATTAAAAGTGACAAATAATAATAATTATTTTGTACGTCTAATTAGGTTCAAAAATTTATTTTTATTTATTAGATAATATAAAGTATGAGTATTCGAAATTTGGAATCCATATTTCTAAATTTTACTCACAGAAGTGGAAAATTTTAATTTAAAATTAAATGAATATGGGCGAAGAAAAAGCAGTTTTCTAAGGAGAAAATCATCACAATTTTTAAACGTTTTTATTATAAAATATAACATTAAATAGATTAGAATAAAAGAAATTGGATTATTAGATACATTATTGAACTAATATCACTTTTAAATCAATCATAAAAGAATTTATAAATTTTTGAATTCTTTAAAAACTAACAATTCTTAACAACAATAATTATTTTTTCAATATTCATCATATGATTTATTTATTTTAAAAATTCTCAAAACATAATTCAAAGTTAATTTTGAAAGTATTATTAAAAAATTGGTTTTAATTTAATAATTTTTTGTATGTGGTAATATTAATTTTAAAATACGTTCCCAATAAAGATACTGAACTACTTTTTATAGAAACATAGTTTTAAGCATAAAAAATAATTTATTATTATCTAATTAATAAAAAATATATAATAAGAATATAATTTTTTTTATAAAATATATATCATATAAATTGAATAAAAATAATTTCCCAAAAATAATTTTTTTAACTTATTCTGTTGAGATACATTTGTATGCATAATTTGTTTTTTAAAATACATATTCACTTTCCAATGGTTTTTTTTTCATTTCTAATTAGTTGATCACAAAATAATTAATTATATACAAATTTTTAAATTTTATATTTTCATTATTTAGTTAATCCTATTCATACCCACTATTACGATGACTAGTTGATATCTATCGTATCAAATAATAATATATTAATAGTATATTAGGTTTTGTTAAAACCGGGTGTTGCTTATGACAGAGGATGAACTCGTTGTTTCCTGTAGTGTATGATATTAAAAAATGTTTTTATTTGAAAAAAAAATATTTCATAAAATCTCAGGGGTTATATTCTACACCTTTAAATAAATATCTTTTAATTTTATCATGTGTATTGTAATCGATGATTTATTATTTAAAAATCAATTTATTGGAAACCCACATCAAAAATAGGGTTTTTTAAAATTCCTATTGAAGGAAGAGAAAGAGACGCATTATAATCATCTAAAATAACACATAATTAGGATTCCATATAGTATATAATTTTTGGTATGTTAAAAACATACATTTAAGTGAAAAGAAACACTCCTATACTCATAGAGTGTGATAGAGAAAAAAATAAGGAGAAATTTAATGACAACATAGCCATAAATATTTAATAGTTGAAAGGACCATTAGTTAATTATAAATTTATATAAAGGTAGTTTTTTGTAATATAATTGTTTAATATCGAATAATTTTAATGGGATTATATTATTTCTTGATATCATGGAATTTTATATGCACAATCTCATCAACTGGTTTTGCCTTGAAAAACTTCCAAATTGTCTCTTAATTTAAGAATTAGAGATAATTTTTTTCTATAGGAACTAGCGGATAATATGATCCATAAAACATTGATATGTAGCTCAATATTTGTCTAGTTATTATTTGAAATATAATTTTTATCATAGGTTATCCAATAACATCCAATGTTAAACATAATCCATTCTATGAACACTCAACCTTAATGATTCTCCAAGCAAGGCCAAAATTGAAATCCATAATTTTTTAAACAACTTCAATAAATTTCAAAAAATTAACACATAATTATTCCTCTAAAGAATATGTCGTAACTATTAATTTCACATACCAAATATTTAAATACATTGATCATATATTATCTTGAAACATGGTAATGCCCTAAATTTCCATAAAACTATAATGAAAAAATAATTACTTCAACATTCCTTGAATATATCCACACATTATATAACATACTCTCAAAATACAATAATTATATAAACTATATTAAGGATATCATAAATTTTTTTTACACAAATCATTAATCAGTCACAAGTTTTTCAATACTATCAAATTTACATTATCTATATCCATCATATCTTTATACGAATGTTATTATCTAAAAATCAGTAATATATTAAGGTCTATCATCCCTTAATCTTGTTTTTTTTCACAAAAGATATCATTTACATATAATCATTTTTTATATCCTTAGTACCATTAAAACAATTATTAAAAATCATTAATGAAAAATATATACTATTATTTTATAAATGACATAATTCATGAATTCTTATAGAAAAACATTTTAATCATTCTACATAATTATTAAACTATTAATTAGGATTCATCATCTTATTTCATAATAACTCTTTCATAAATTTTGAATTATTACTCATGTCAGAGAATTATTGAATCTGAATTTAATCATTTTTCTCATTTTTAACATTGTCAATACTATTGGAAAACACACATACAAATCATATGACTATCATAGTATCTTAATCATTAATAGTGTAACCATTACTCATACCAACAGCCTAGTTCACATCATGTGTTTTACCCCAAGGGAATCTATTTTCTTAATGCCAATAAATTACTCATTTAAAACATTCAACCATCAGTGATACCTTAGGAAAACCACTATTTTCATCCATTACATTAACCAATCATTTCATTTTCCACATCAATTTAGTTCTTGGTATAATTATTTTCTATAATAGAAACATATTCTCATGCCTTGGAGTCATTCCCATGAGTTCTTATTCTCAAATTCTTAAGATATAAGAAAATGGTTAGTCATTCAACTACATTTCTAACCACCTAAACTCTCCAAAAAAACAATATCCTTTTCTTCTCTAGTGAGTCTGAGAGTTGATTAATGTGCATGTTATTAATAATATATTGAGATAAATTATTTGGTATAATCAAAATATCCATCAATATAGTCATCATAAAATTTTGATTCATATCAATACATTTTCTATCACATTCTATATTAACCTAGTTCCTTATGGGTTTCCACTAGTTAATAATACCATAAATCATAGTGCATGAAATAATAATCATTATAGGGAACCAAAAAACCATAAAATGTACATTATTGGATATCTAAATTATAAAACCCCCATTTAATTAATGAATCTATAAGATCACCCTTGGTTATTTAGGGTCATTATTCAAATCCTTCATGATGGTTTATAATGATTTTTTGAATTTCCATATCATATCAGTCATGAGTGTCCAAATATCAATGAATCAAAGCTTGTTTTCATAAACTATGTGATGATCGAGTCCATATAAATTCTCCAAATTAATTATTATTACCCATAGGTACCTCTATTATAGATAATTAACAACATTAATTATACAAAATTGGATGAAGTTTCTTGGAAACCACTCACTCTATCTTTTTCCAAAACTTCCAGACACCTTCATATACTATAGAATCATCTATAGGATTATCCTTATATATATGCTTAGAAGTATCCCCAAGGATATCCTTAATTCATTTTCATACTATTTTCCAAAATATAACTATTTCGGGCCTTAGATCCCATATATAAAGAGATAAACATATCATACATTTATATTACATCTTTTTAGATGAATATTCATTAAAATACAGAAATACATACCTGAGTATTGTTATGTTATAGTGTATTTGGAAACATAGAAACATAAGTAAATGAATCCAAGGTGAGGTATATAATCTCACACTATATTCATCTTTAATAAAAAACATTATTATACATATAATAAATTATATCATTTATCACAACCTATAGAAAGGAAGCATAAGAATGTGTGAGATCAGATAAATAATAATGGAGAAACACTGAGATATCAACTTATCCTGATCATAAGGGTACAAGAGAATAATAATTACCCTTGAAAAAAATACCCATTAATCAATAGATCAAAAAGCTGATTTGTGTCATAAATATTGGAATTTAATATGACATTAAGCATAATATAATCAAAGAACATATACCAATATATCAAAAAATTCCATATGGAATAGATTTTGGGCATACACATAAGAATACAAATTCATATCCTTAGTGGTTCAAGGATCATTTCCAAGACTATCATTGTTGAATTGATTCAATCCCAAATCCATCAACTTATTCAAGTTTTAATCCCTAGATTATCGTGGAGGACAAAGTTCCATGCTGAACTGGGTTCACTCCCCATTCTAGTAGAGTTTATCTAATGAGATTTTAATATTTTCCCAATATGTTTGAGGGAGATATAGGTCCCACTCATCACATAATGAAAATTATATATATTTCTTCGAAAATGTCATAAAACATTCAAAATATCCAAACCCATGATAATTAATGGGTATCGTAAACTTCATATTTTATCATAACCTATGGAAAATAAATTTGGTACATTATTATTATATAATTTCATCATAGTATGACCCATGACGAAATATGTGAGTTTCATAATAATGTTAACATTATATTACCTGAGGAATAAATAAGGATTTAATGAACATTTTTTTATAAAAATAAACCATTCATTTAAAAAATAACAATAGTATCCATAGATCATATTCCAAATAAATAATAAGTTACATCAATTAGTTTTATCTTATATGGAAAACCATTTTAAAATTCCACTTGGAACATTTCTTGATCAAAATATCCTTTAATATTTGATTTAAATTTTAAAAAAATTAAATATTAATTTAATTTAAAATAACATTTAAAACATATATTTGAATCCTTATAGAAAATAATGGTCATGAAAAAAGTTAATTTTTTTTTATTTTGTACACGGTAAAATAAATATTCCATTAAAATTTTGGTAACAGATAAATGGGTTTTATTTGTAGAAATACATGGAGATTCCTTTTAAAAGGAATTGTAAAATTTAAAAAATTGGTTAAAACATCATTAATGAGTCATGTAAAAAATTTAAAAAAATTGATAATGTTTTAGAAAGCATTTTTTTTTGAAGAAACCCGTTTTTCGACCGAAGAGAGACATAAATATGATTTTTCATAAAAATAATCTTTTGAACTCTTGAGAACATAAAGAGAATACTTTTTTTGAGAAAATGTGTATTATTATTGAATAACCACATGATAATAAATTTCACGTGTTTCTCAAGAAATAGGTCATAATATATGAAAATTTGAAGTGTAATCATAAACAATCCTGATAAATGATGAGATTGTAACCTAAAAACCACACCAATTTGGTTAATTTGATTTATAAGACCAATTAAGTAATAATATTAAATGAAACATTTAATATTATTTGGATATATAAATTAATGATATTTTATGTCAAAGGGTCTATATATTTACCTAAACAAAATTTGATAGGTGCATAATATAACATATGTCTGAAAAAAACAAAATTGTGAGAAGAATCCAATACTTTATGTATCAAATTCCATCATAAACATTTGATACTCCATTAATATAAATATAATTTTATAATAAATTTATTAATTGAATAAAAATAAACATATAATAACATATATAATTTAATTAAGAACATTAATTACACTTTTATTATGAATTTCACATTGAAGACACGTTTCAGGAAATAACTGTTTAATTTTTCGTGTATCTTTGTTTTTATTTTTTATCCTCTTAAATTAATCACGGTTTCATAATCTATAGAATTTTAAAAATGAAATAAATATCATAATTATTATGTATGTATCTATTTATAGGAATTCATCATTTTTTGAAATTGTAAATAAAATACATAATTGATAGAGACGGAAGGTCATACGTATGCATGAAAATTGTCTCCATTTTCTAAATGGATTGAATGAAATAATGTCAGTTAATATATTAAAACAATATAATCATTTTTATTCCATATATATAACATATTTTCACTCAACCTATACTTATTAACTTCCATGAAAATCATGAACAAATCACATCGCATTGCTAGATGGTACTCTGTCAAACACATGAGCGACGTTATTATATTCACACACAATGTAAAGTAAGAATGTATATGTTATATAATAATTCCAAAAGTATGATAATATAGAAAAATAACATATATCTATATTTAATCCAAAACTATATCCATCTATGATAATTTTTTATTGGAAACGAATAACATTGGTTCATGATGTGTTAGTCTGCCGTACCCAAAAATGATGATTACATATCTCATTTGATGGAAGAGTAGAAAAATATAGGTTATTACATTAAAATAATAACATATCTATATATTATAGATAATACGTTAATTATATTATCAAAATTTAATATTATTTTAATGAGTTGGAATAATAAATAAATGAAAAACATATGTTTATCAATTTACATCTTCTTTAGTGACTCACATTATGTTTATACATAACGTCTTCCTAAGATGGATTTTTGATAAAATTTTGGATTCTAGGAAGATTTTGGGAACTATAAGATGTGATTTTGGTAGTTATATAATGAATAAAAGGTTTTTATATGGTTCAATAGTAGTAGAGAGGGGGTGTACTTTTATAAGTGGGTGAGATGTCGCACTTGGTATTTTTGAAATGAAAAATGTGTACTCACAATTTTAATTTTACAACAATATATTGATTGGATAATTATATAATTATGAGTTTATATGGTTGAAATATGTCGAGATAATTGGTTTTTAACATATTTAGGGTAACTACAAATCCTTAACATTTTTGGTTTAACCTCCCCTAAATCTAATTTTTATCTTATCCATGATAAATAATGTTTACTCGTTTTTCAAATCATTATAATAAAAAGTATATTTGAACTTATTATATAATAGAAATTATAATTATTATAAATATGTAAAAACTTTTCCAAATTCATCTCAAATAAATGAAATATTTTAATTTATAGTTAAACCCAATGATACGTTTAGAAATCTGGTTTTCAAAGAGAAAAAGTTTAAATGTTTTAAATGTTATTATTTCAAAATTAAATATGAAATTGATTCCAATAAAATAAGTTGTATTAATAAATGTATTATTTAAATAATTTTACTATTAAACCCATTTTAAAATTTAAAATTATCATGAAAAATTATTTAAATGAAAAAGCTATTTTCAATAAATACCAGTATTTTTAATTATTCATCAAAAAATTAATTTTTTGAAATGAATCCCAAAAAATAACCCAAAACTAATTTTGACATGATGATTTATAAATATCATTATTTATAATAATATTTTTCTATTTAATTCAATAATTTGTTTTATTATTGAACATAAAATATTTTTTTATAGAAATTAGTATTTTCGAAACATAAAATGAATTTTTTTAATATTTAGTTATTTTTATTAATATGTCACTTTTATATAAAACCATTATAATAAATAATTTATATACTATAATTGATACCATATATATATTTTAGGATATATATATCCTATAATTTCATGACATTAAGAAAGTATTTCATTATATTTATTCCCAATACATGTTAGGTTTATGGATTTAAAGAATTATGAAAAAACATAACTTAATAAATCGATTATCTTTATCAATTAATTAATTTATTGTAAACTAAAAAAGAATATACTTTATATATAATAAGAAATTTTCATCTCTCGTTTATTATATACTAATTTATTCTACTATAAATATTAAAGGTAAAACAATTCATAAAAATAAGGAAAATGGAAACATAAGAAGGGTGCATCCTACTCCCGAAGAATGGGAAAACAAAAAAAGGTTATCATTTCCAGAAAAAAAAATATTAGTAATAATTTATCATCCCAATAACACAATAAACTAAAATTGATAGCATGAGATATCCACATATAGAAATTAATATAAATAGATCACATGGATACCAATAACTAGTTCCTTACTGATGAATTGCATAATGATAGTCAATTAATTCCATTCCCAATGTCAATACTTGATGATCGTAGACATCACGATATAATGATCAAGGACATATTTCTATTAAATATAATTCTATGACAATTAATACACAAAAAACAAAAACATGTGTGTTTTATGAGAGGTATTGATAAATATAGGGGGTATATAATTACTGGCCCCACCCATTACATCTTTAATTATAATGCATTAATCATATAATAAAATTCATAAAACTACTTAATAATCTTGGAAAATAATATTCTATATTATAATAACAACATAATGAACTCAAACACTTTCCACATTAAAATAAAAAAGATGAAATAATCAAAATAATCCATATCAAATGGTATATAGTAAAATAATAAATAATAAACTTTATTTTTTGATCATTAAAAATAAAAATATTTCTAACTAATATATTAAGATTCAATTGTTCCCCAATCCAGAAATAAAATACTTTATTACATTATTATCCATTAATATAAATCCATTTGAAGTTATAGTATTTAGTTAAATCAATAATATCACCAATTAATAGATGTATGACAACAAGGAAAACACCAATCAATGAAATTAATGGAACATAATGTATTAAAAACACAACTAAATTGGAATAAATGTGATTTCTATTTGTGGTGGATGTTTAGGAAATAAAAATATCATGAAGATCCTAAAATGGATTAAAAACAATGTTTTATAATCTAACCAAATTCTTAATATTTATAGTTTCAAAAAAACATATCCATAGTACAATAATGAAAACTCATAAGGATGTTGAAATTGATGAAAATAATAATATAAAATGATAAATTGAAATTCTATCATAGAACAAGGGATCGCAAATCAATTTATTTTATACAAAGAGTTCAATCCCAAATTATAAATAAATATATTTATTATATATTAAATCCCATAACAAAAATTCACATTGTGAAATTCTTTTGAATATGAAAATTAATGTATATGTCTAAAATGAAATGTTCTATTAGAAATCATTTTTAAATTGACGTAAAATAAAAACATACTTATACCTTTAAAAATGAAAATTTGAATAGGATGAGAGGAATATTTTCAAGAGAAAAATAATTTAAAAGACAATATCTGAAAATGGTTCCTTAAAATTTACATAATTATTT
Source organism: Viscum album (assembly GCA_963277665.1). Taxonomy (NCBI): domain Eukaryota; kingdom Viridiplantae; phylum Streptophyta; class Magnoliopsida; order Santalales; family Viscaceae; genus Viscum; species Viscum album. Next base: position 991,281,890 of record OY728164.1, on the reverse strand, counting down.
ATATTGAAAATGTGGATTCAAATTTAAATTATTCTATTATGAAAAGAACAATTTTAATACTGTGATACTACATTTGTTAGAAATATAAACTATAAAAAGATAAATAAAACCTTCATTCTATTAAAAATTCATTTTCCTAGAATGAATTTTGATATAACATTTAATAAAATTATGGTTGAGGCAACATAAGAACGAAAAAGAAATGTTAATGATGAAAAATTATTACATAATGAAATGAGATTTATTTTATCAATATTTGTTATGGGAAACACACCACATGATTTATGAAGTATATGAAAAGTGGTTTATGTGGTAAAAATTTAAAAAATAATATAATATAAAATAATATAATCAAAGTAAATAATTTACCCAAATAACATGAAATATGTTCAATAGAATGATCATAACTCAATGAATTAAAATTGAGTAATCATAAAATTTTATTTCCCAGATAACACATGAGTTATTTTTTTCCCTAAAAAACATTTTTTTAATATATCCCAAAAATTAAAATTAAGAAAATTATATAACATTCAAATGATTGTAAATCAATATAACACAAGGAAAAAATCATGGTGAATAACATTTAACATGACATAAAGAATCATAAATGAGACCAAGAAAACCCTTACATTTTATCTTGTCATCAATTAACAAACTCTAACATAATATATAAAAACACATATATCCTAATAAATTAATTATGAACCTTAATCAAATCCTTTTCAATTTAATATTTTCAATTATAATAAATCCTTATATGAATTATATTGACTTAATATATTTTTTCAATAATGAGTATATGTAATATTGATCATTTTAACTAGTTTAATAAAATCAATTTTGGAATTTAAATATTTTTATAATTTTCATCCACTCAAGATAATTAATATCTTTAGAATAGATGTTACATGGTAATTATAAATTATAAATTTTATTCTATATTAGTTTTGATGAAAATCCTTGAAGATGAAATCAACGATGATCTTGTTTCAAGGATTGTTAATCAATGAATTATGATTTAATAATTAATTATTTTATTCATAATGTAATACCCTGAGATTTTATAAGATATATTATTTTTAATTTATTTCATATCTTATGTTTTATGCTAAACCAAGATTATCTTGCGCTATATGAAACACCATATTAGCTTGTAGTATATGCAGAACTAATCTTGGATCATGTTACACACAATTTCAAGTTTGTTTGATAGTAGTTATTCTATGCAAAATTGAGTATATATATATATATATATTCTATGTATAAATGAAATATGGTTGGATTTTGTTAAACTCAACAACAAAGGAGTCTTGAACAACAGGCTACCCTGACTTGTATTGAATTACACGCAATCGCGACATTCCTCGATAGCGTGTGTTGTACACAATATCAGGTTTCACTAAACAATGATATATTGTTATAATATTATTATGAACTAGCCTTTATTAATAGTATTAACTAAAATTTGAATGTTATAACATTATTATTTCATCTTACTCATTTTCTAGAACATGGTTTGTGAACAAAATAAATTTCTCTGCTAAAATAAGTATTTTTCAAAAAATGCAGTTTTGTCGGCTTTTAATGGCGCACCAACATTAAATCTAGTTTTGGCATGTTTCTAAGTTCAATTTTACAAAATAAACTTCT